>CM017556.1:6831341-7363841 GCA_007844125.1 Sinonovacula constricta
AGTGAATATATCTTCCATAAGATGATTTTTTTTTTTTACTATCTTGTTGATAGAACCAAGACTAAACACAAGCTACCTTGAAGACTTTTCAGGCACGAAAAATTCAAGGACCAGTTTTTTCTTGAAGTTCAAATATAGAAAGTCATAGAGTCTGATTGACTGTACAAAAATAAATTTTACCACCAAAACTGGCAAACCTTAAGTGGGTTGGTGAACAGTTCCATGAGCAGTTTCTTGTGCTGATGGTCAGTCTTCTCTAATGTTTCCAGGAGAAAAGGCATCTTGTCTATAGCCTGGTAGACACGGTACACATCCTGTAAACATAAATACAGTCAAGAGAAAAGGCATCTTGTCTATAGCCAGGTAGACATGGTACACATCCTGGAAACATAAATACAGTCAAGAAAAAAGGCATCTTGTCTATAGCCTGGTAGACAGGGTACACATCCTGGAAATATAAATACTGCCAGAAGAAAAGGCATCTTGTCTATATCCAGGTAGACACTGTACACATCCTAGAAACACAAATACTGCCAGAAGAAAAGGCATCTTGTCTATAGCCAGGTAGACACTGTATACATCCTGGAAACATAAATACCATTGGAGAAAAGGCATTTTGTCTATAGCCCGGTAGGCACCATACACATCCTGGAAACATAAATACTCCACTGCAACAAGGATCTACTTTACCTTTATTTTTTATGGCTAGCTCAAGTAACCATTAACAGACAACATTCACACACACACACACACACAAGAATCTTTGAAGAAATCTTGTATCTATTTATTCAAAGCTCATTTCATTTCATTTAGTTTAATGTTATCTTGAATTATTCCATAACTCTTGAAAAAACTATTGTATACAAATCATGAGACCAACCTATATACATGTGGACAATCATCATTTATCAGACTTCAGGATTGTGGTATCATGGCGGTCTAATTGATATCTTTTATCTTCAGCAAGAATGACTCAATGCAAAGCTAGGTGGAATGGGCTACATGTAGATGTACAACATTAATACCTCAAACAAGGGCTACCTGTTATGTTGTCACAGCGCAACTCTGGGTACTTTTTTCCAGAATATATATTTTCTTTATTTTAATCTCACACAACCTCGGAAGGAAGACCACCTTGCTAGCGGAGACAGTCATTTATTTCAGAACTAATAAACAAATTCACACCTTCCTCAAACACTGCAAATACAGCTCAAGTGAATGAGGTGTGCACACTTTACATCTTCTAGTTACAACATTTCCGATTCACTTGTGGTAACCCTCAAGATTTTGGAGAAGTTGATAATGACTGTGCCTTTATTGATGTAAACAAACTGATACTCGAAGTTGTTCACAAGTTTTCTTTTTACGAAATGTTAACAACAATACTGGGTGAAATAGCGGTATGAGATGATCTGCATTATGATAATATCAATGACGTCATCAGTCAAAAAGCTGTACTACACTAGTGTAATATAACTAAATATGTAATGGGTGTATTGAATGGAAAACATGGGGAATCATGTGACAGAATAGAATATTTCAGTATACATTCTTCAACGGAAAATATCACAATCAAATCATCATAGAAAACATGTCAAAGAGCTGTTAATAACAATTGCTGTTTGAAGTTTGTAATTCACACATTAGAAATAAAATGATAAAACTGAAACATCTGCTTTATTTTTATGTTTATATTATATCTTAGTGCAAAAACAGTGACAACTTAGTTATAATCTTAAAATATAGTCAAGAACATAGCATAGAAAGATGAAAAAAACATAAAACAGAAATGCACATTACAATATTTAACACTGCAAAACATATAAAACAAATTTAATAAGTCATATGTAATAATGTTCATTATGTTAAATTTAACATAATGACTTTTATTTACAGGAAAATTGAGCTAAGCTGTTTGTTTACATAGTTTCTAAGCATTTGGATTGCCTCTGCCTTTTTCCTATTGTCAATGCCTGGTTCCTGGCATATACCCAGAAAGCATCTGTAGAGCACCTGTTAGGAACCAGCACTTAACTACTTCCTTTTCCTGTAAATCAGCAGACGAAACTGCAAGCAAAATTGTGCTCTTGGCATATCAACTATATATCTTCTATATTTTAAGCAATCAGAGAAATAAAGTTTAATATTTAGGTGAAGCAAGATGCCTAGGAGAGGAACAAAGAGGAAAGGCCCACAAGAGGAGATGGCAGCTCAATTAAATGAGCCAGAGGGTAAGAGACCTCATGTAATTGATTTTGAGGAAATAATCAGGGCCTCCAATATTCCTGTTCCTGAGCCAGGGTGTGGTGTAAGCATGCAAATGCCTCAACCACAGATTGAGGAAAATTTACCTGGGCACTCATTCAATAACTCAACAATGCATACGCCTGGAATTAGATTAGCAAATGATGACTTGGCAATCCACATTCCCCACTCTTTAAAGAACCAAATACAACGAGGGGATTATATAAATCTAGCTCTTCTTCTCAAGGGGGCAGTGGATTTGGCAGAATTTTGCGCTGGCAACGTGGTAAGGCTAGGTTCAGATGGCACTCTAGAAACAAGGCAGCGTGAGTGCAGGGAAAAAATTGACACCATTGAAAGATGGACTGATGCATTCACAATTTATATGCCTGTTTATCTCTCTCGTTACCCTGAGAAAACCCTAGAAATACTGCATTACATGTATAACATAAGGGAATGTGCTAAGTACCAGGGTGGTGGGGCTTGGAAGGTGTATGATGAACAGTTTAGACTGCGCCAGGCCGCCAACCCCACTCCTTGGTCACAAATCAACAACGATCTGTGGTGGCGCTGCATGCAAGTTAACTATAATTAATATTTGCGAAACAATGTAGTTTTTGCTGGCAAGACCAAAACACACCTTAAAAGAAATGCAATCATTGATCGGAAAGCTTAACTTTTGTTGCCGAGCTATTCCAATGGGTAGACCATTTTGCCGCCAATTAGTAAATGCAATTTGTGGACTTCCAAAGCCTCATCATCACATACGCATCAATGAAGGCATTAGGAAAGACATTAACATGTGACATCATTTCTTTAGAACACACATGGGGATATCAGTCTTTTATGATAGATTCTGGAGTATGAACAATGAATTGACCTGTACACAGACAGTGCAGGGGGTCCAAATATGGGTTTTGGCATTTACTTTGGAGGACAATGGTGTAATGCAAGGTGGCCAGATAGATGGCATATTGAAGGGTTTACAAGGGACATTACTGTACTGGAACTGTTTCCAATAGTAACTGCTTTGTTTATCTGGGCCGACAACGGTAGAAACAAGAAAATCATGTTTAATTGTGATAATAGAGCTGTCGTGGACATTATTTACAAACTGTCATCAAAAAAAACAAATCAGTAATGTGCCTTATAAGAATACTGACAATGCGGTGTCTTAGATTTAATATTATCACCAAGGCATGTCATATAGCTGGGTAAAGTAACTCTATATGTGATGCACTGTCTCGCTTTCAGCTAAGTCGTTTCCGTCAGTTGGCACCAGATGCAGAACCAATTGTTCAAATCACTTTTCACAGTGGCCTATTTTGGTTTGTTCAGGGTCAGCAAAATAGTAGCGCAAACTGCAACAGTCTCTGGCACAGCCATTGGGTCTAAAGATATTATTGTCACAGAAGACAGTGTAGCTATCACTATACGAAGACATAAGACGAATCAAACAGGTTTTCCGGTCACAATAAAACTGCTGGCAGAGGCAGATAAGTCAATTTGTCTGGTAAGATGGATCAATGCATACAGTCAAGCCGTCCAACACATTGCAGTCTTTTGTTGTTTTTTCTGTCACCACAATTCAGCAACTGTCACTAGACAGCAATTCTCAGGGGTCCTAGCCAAAAGCATCGCAAAAACAAGGTATGCTCCGGGACATTATAGGTCCAACAGTTTCCATATAGAAGAGCATCAGACCTCATAGCCCAGGGTATACCCATGTCTAAACTCATAGAAATGGGCTGATGGCAATCCCAGGCTTGCCGACTATACTTACGTACTTAATAACTATACTCTATTTTGACACACTTTTTAGCACTATGGATTCACAAAACCCTTTTCAAACAATATAAATAATGGCAAAATTTTGTTTTCCTAATAGACGTTTGGATCCTGGGAGATTCAATTCCATACTGGGCGGGTCTAACAGCTCAAGTGACTGGAAGACCTAATTTGAAAACTTCCTCAGAGATTTATGAAGTTGTTTTCTGGGCATTGGCTGGAGAGAGTTTCGTCACAAAATTGAGACACAGTTACTGCTAAACACACACCCCAAACTACTATTAATACACTTAGGAGACAATGACCTTACAAGGTTATCAATATGGCAGATGCACAATATAATAAAACATGAGATCCACTACTTAAGGGCAGCCTTTCCCAACACAATTTTAATTTGGGTCAACATTCTACCACATCAGGTATGGCTTAATGGGCAATATAGCAAGGTTATAAATCTGAAGCGGAAAAAGAGTTACCGTTTAGGTAGGAATTTGTCCTCTCAACTGGCCAATCTGATATTGTCAATGTAGACATAAAAACTTTTTCCGCCCTGTTAGTGTCCACCTTAACCAAGTGGGAATTGAGTTCTATTTGGACACCATTAGAGATGTTCTTCTAAAACACATTTAAGAATTTTGGGGGAAACTTCGTTTTGTGGCGGGAAAATTCTTCCAGCTGAGAGTTGGTCGGGAATCAGGACCTTTAGCTATAATATAAGTTACATTTTTAGCTATTTTAGGTGGTTGTGGAAAACCTTACCTGATGGTGTTGCTACGGCTACAGAATCATCAGTGAAGGGGAAAACACAATCAATGGGCTAAAAGCTATCAAAGCAATAAAGTGGGAATGACATAGGATAGGGTGGCATCTAGCACAGATATACATAACGTGTTCTAATATTTACCCTGGTGTCTTGGTAATGACTAGCTTTGCGTTTGCAGAATATCCAGCTTGCATTTATGCTGTTGGGGAATACAAATACCTAGGTTTTGCCCTTGCTTTTGGTAATTCCTAGCTTTGCTTTGCCTTGCTTGTATTTGCTACGAGTACCTAGGATTTGCTCTTGCAGTTTGGTGTCTTGGTAATTACTAGCTTTGCGTTTGCAGAATATCCAGCTTGCATTTATGCTGTTGGGGAATACAAATACCTAGGTTTTGCCTTTGCTTTTGGTAATTCCTAGCTTTGCTTTGCCATTTCTTGCGTTTGCTACGAGTACCTAGGTTTTGCTCTTGCAGTTTGGTAATTCCTAGCTTTGCACTTGCATAACTTGCATAAAAGACACCTTGCACAATTATGCTGGTAGTGTTGCATATTGTCTATTAGCTACAACTTGGTTTTGCACTAGTACATTGCAGAAATAATGGTTTAAGGGAATTATAATTGAGATTCTCGACCTTCTCTCGGCTGGATGCTTTTTTATGCAGTCCACCTTGGTGCCTTAAGTAGAAATAGTGATATTGCTTGTTCGCGGCCACAAAAAGCCACTTCTTTAAATTATAGAAACCATGGACACTCTGTATATGGCTTTGCCAACCTCTCTCTAATTGCTAATAAATGTATTATTAAACACTGAGTTTACCTTATTCTGTGTCTTGCCCTTTCAATTGTAATTGTTAAATAATGTTCATTATGTTAAATTTAACATAATGACTTTTATTTACAGGAAAATTGAGCTAAGCTGTTTGTTTACATAGTTTCTAAGCATTTGGATTGCCTCTGCCTTTTTCCTATTGTCAATGCCTGGTTCCTGGCATATACCCAGAAAGCATCTGTAGAGCACCTGTTAGGAACCAGCACTTAACTACTTCCTTTTCCTGTAAATCAGCAGACGAAACTGCAAGCAAAATTGTCCCACCCACCACACCCTGAGAAAAAAAAAAAAAAAAAAAAATGAAAAAATGAAAAAATGAAAAAATAAAATAAATTGCTAAAGCCAAAGATGTAAGTTATATCTTAGATTGAATTATGTTTCAATCCGCACTACAATAAGATGTGTTTCTTCTTCATAAATGTATCACATAAATACTGTTGTTGTTTTCTGTCTGAGTACCTTTATATCCTATCTAAGGATCATTGGCAACAAGTTGTCAAGCCTTTATTATTTGGCAGTTTCCCTTCACATGTTAAGATTAGACTGGCATTACGGTCAAGACTTAGCTGCTATACTGTACATATTATATTAAGAACTTTGTAACCTGGCTGTGAGAACATTTTGCTGCTGCGTGTTTGATTTGTATGCTTCAGGTACCACCTGCACTATCTGCGGTTGAAGGTTCACCATGTGCCATGCAGATGGCTTGGTAACAATGCTTCACAAGGATGGGAGGTACTCAACCAGATCCTGGTTATAGAAGGGACTTCGAGAACAAGCCAGGACTTCTCAATGAACAACCATCTACACTGACCAAGAAAGTGTCAACTTGGACCAGACCAGTGCCTTATGAACAAATAGTATTGCCCATTGAATGACAATCCATACTGACCAAGAAAGTGTCAACTTGGACCCGACCAGTGTCTTTATGGGCGCATAGTTTTGCTCATTGAACAACAATCAATGGTACCCAAGAACGTGTCAATATGGGCCTGACCAGTGTCATTAAGGACAAATAAAAAGTACTGTTAACTAAACTCAAACATGCTTATTTAATCTGCAGATATAGAAATTGTGACTCAACATATATTCAGGACACAATTCCATGATTTACGATGCCTTGCTCCAAAGGAGACAAACCTGACATTTTAAAATAATATTTGTGCCGGTTATGGTACAACCAGTCAAAGAATATAGATACTACTAATTCTGTCGCGAACTAAATTGTGTTTTAGACTCTTAAGGCGAAATACATGAAGGTTTAAAGGTGGGAAAATTCTTCCAGCTGAGAGTTGGTCGGGAATCAGGACCTTTAGCTATAATATAAGTTACATTTTTAGCTATTTTAGGTGGTTGTGGAAAACCTTACCTGATGGTGTTGCTACGGCTACAGAATCATCAGTGAAGGGGAAAACACAATCAATGGGCTAAAAGCTATCAAAGCAATAAAGTGGGAATGACATAGGATAGGGTGGCATCTAGCACAGATATACATAACGTGTACTAATATTTACCCTGGTGTCTTGGTAATGACTAGCTTTGCGTTTGCAGAATATCCAGCTTGCATTTATGCTGTTGGGGAATACAAATACCTAGGTTTTGCCCTTGCTTTTGGTAATTCCTAGCTTTGCTTTGCCTTGCTTGTATTTGCTACGAGTACCTAGGATTTGCTCTTGCAGTTTGGTAAGTGTCTTGGTAATTACTAGCTTTGCGTTTGCAGAATATCCAGCTTGCATTTATGCTGTTGGGGAATACAAATACCTAGGTTTTGCCTTTGCTTTTGATAATTCCTAGCTTTGCTTTGCCATTTCTTGCGTTTGCTACGAGTACCTAGGTTTTGCTCTTGCAGTTTGGTAATTCCTAGCTTTGCACTTGCATAACTTGCATAAAAGACACCTTGCACAATTATGCTGGTAGTGTTGCATATTGTCTATTAGCTACAACTTGGTTTTGCACTAGTACATTGCAGAAATAATGGTTTAAGGGAATTATAATTGAGATTCTCGACCTTCTCTCGGCTGGATGCTTTTTTATGCAGTCCACCTTGGTGCCTTAAGTAGAAATAGTGATATTGCTTGTTCGCGGCCACAAAAAGCCACTTCTTTAAATTATAGAAACCATGGACACTCTGTATATGGCTTTGCCAACCTCTCTCTAATTGCTAATAAATGTATTATTAAACACTGAGTTTACCTTATTCTGTGTCTTGCCCTTTCAATTGTAATTGTTAAATAATCTCTATTAAAGGACCACCTTATAAGTAGAACACTTTTAAAAAGAAGGCCAGGTGGTTCTCTTAGCAAGGTTTCACTCTATTTCCTCATACAAGATACACCAAACCTATCATATATGGTGACTCAATATTATAAGTTTGTAATTTATATATAGAGATATGAGAAATATCAAATAGATACCTGTAGATTTGCTCTCTTCCTTTGAAATTTCTTGGCCAGTCTCTGGAAGTCTGGGATCTTTCTCAGCTGGTCCTCCTGGAGGGTCTGCCTCAACTCGGTGTCCTCTACAAATGCTTCCACAACATTCAGTCGCTCCTCTGCAACAGATTTAAACTTTGATTACAATCTTCTGTAAATCACATCACTTTACCTAGTTGGATTACTGATTAAAATCACATTTTTCATTACCTTATGTCTATTAATTAAGCAATAGATTTATTTCTGGTCTAAAATATAATCAAAGTAATAAAAAATGATTTCTGGACATCATTTATCATCCTGGCTTGTAAAATTTCTGATAAAAGTGCCCATTTATACTTTTGCTAAAATATTCTGGACTGTGACTAATAAAACAAAATTTAAACTGTTTCACTTGAAAATAGTTTGCGAAGGCTTGTACTTGTCTTAACATGTGTTTTTGTAAGATAATTGGAAAGATAGTAAAATCCACTTAACAAAGTGTCTGACCAAAAGTTACAATGCTTATGGAATAAAATAAATGTATGATGCTTTTATATTTAGAATAGAAAATTCCAACAATTTCAGTATAAGATTTTCAACAATTCTTGCCAACTCAGTATTTTTAGGTTATCTATTGTAATCTGAAAAATTATCAGTGAATATATTCTTAAACAACATATTTGTTTTTACCCCACAACAGTTCTTGTAGACTTAGAAAACTTCTCTCAAGAATACTGAGTTTATATGGAGAATGCCATTTGCTAAACATGACATAACTTCCTTTTTTTTTTAAAGCAAAGTATTTGATGGTGAAATCAGGAATTTCTTAACTGAAGTTGCAAAGTGGAAATGCATTCTTAATTTACAAATGAATAAAACTTGGAATATATACACTTTACATGTTATGTTTTTTGCCTAAGCAAAGTTATGTTAAACTTGGCAGCCTTGAGTCAACGTCACATCAAAGTAGCAACTAGACACCAATTAATTTTTATCCCTGTTATCAGATAACACATTTACTCTCAGCAATAATGTGTTGGTCTCTGTACTTGGCTGTAAAAACTTAACATTCTTAATAATTCACCTATTTTGTTCCTGTCTACAAGCGGTTGTTTGACCCACTGTGCCAGAAGTCTCTGACCCTGTGCTGTTCGACATCGGTTCAGGAGCCCCAGTACACACTGATTCTTGTTGCCCCCTGTGGGAAAAAGGGTATACATGTGAGTCATATAGGACAGAATGTCTATCATTACAGCTAAATAATTAATATAATTATATCCCGTTATCACAACTAACATATACCATGGGTTACTAGGCCAGAAAAAATCGTTCTCATGAATATATGCCTAAGCATTTGATTGGCTCTGTGTTCAAACAAAGAAATTCCGCCAATGAAAGTACAGCATTTTGTAACAATAGGCATCGGCCATCTTGACAATGACAGGTAGTATTTTTTAACTTCAACTGAAGAGTAGCGGCAATGTAAAGTGCATTTTCATTGGACCACTGGTTGCTATGACAATTCATGAAAAGAACTTTTACCAGCCTATTACCCCACAGCCACTATAAAGCAGAACTGTATGAGTGAGTGTGGGTTCCTGGTTCCTATAATGAGAGATATAGTGCTGAGCAATCTCACCTCCTCTGTATTGGCAAAATAACTACAAGACATCCAATTGAAATATCCCCCATTATTGTTATGTCAGTCAGTCTTTGTCCATCTTGTTATTTATATCAAGTTCAGCTAGTTGCACACTTACCTTCCACTGAACTAGGTAGAAGGTTCAAAGCCCTGACAGCCGCAGCATCCAGTCTCATGTACTGACCAAGGTCAAAGGTCTCCAGTGTGAACTGACCAAAGTTCTCTTCATCAGTAAGAAGCTAGACAAAATAGGAGACAATCTTATTTAATAATTATTAAGACATAACAATGAATGAGTATTTATGCTTCTTTTCACTTTCTAGGCAGACAATACATTTTTGTTTTGTTTTATAGTCATTATGGCGATATTGAGCTACATTAAGTGGAGCTATTCCTTAGAATAAAATCTTCAATAAACTACTGAAATACTGTAGACCAGATGGAAGACCTTCTTACCTGATAGTTTGAATTCCAACCAATGCAAATAATGAAAAATCTGTAAATAATTAGGAGTTTTATTTTCTATAGAAATCTTAAGGGAAACAAAACCTTGATTTGTAGCAAATACAGGCATGTTATTTTTCTCTCTTTGAACTGTAGTTAAGAATATAGTAATATTATAAACATTTAAAGAAAAATAACAATTGCTCTTTTAGTAAGTTAACTTAAACATGATGGTCTTGATGCTTTGTTTTACAGAATTGCTGCAATATCAGAAACTGCAATTTTATTTTACAAGTTTAAATTTTAATGCTTAGTATTACAAGAACATGAATATTTTATGATATAGAGAACAAAATGACATAAAATCCTTTACCTCTAAATACTTAATTACTGCACTAAGACCTGACATAGCATGTGTTTTGTCTACTTCAGCTGAAATAATAATAAAAAAATATATATAGCATTAACATTAGCATAAAACAATGTATTGCAAACATAAATGTAAAAAGAAAAAAATGTCAACATTTTATTATATACAACATATGGATAGTGATATGCCATCACTAATTGGTTACCATGACAGAAATTCCACCATATAAATCTAAAACCTATTTCATTAAACTTCACAATTGACACAACAGACATTTAACAACAGAGAGCAAGAAATGTCAGCAATGTTTAAACAGACTAGAATTACTGTGACATAAAGCAACCTGGACAATCTGTTTCAATTATTCTACTGAATAAGCATATCTGAAAAATGGCCACACTACTTGCAGCCAGTGTGGTCCAACTTATTTTGATAGAGGGTCACCCAAGGACCAGGCATACCAAATATCAAGGCTTAAGCACATGTTGTGTCTGACAAGAACACATTCAAAGCTTTCCTGTAAAGACATATGGAAAAATCGGCCATGCCCATGTGGCCATGTTTTTTGAAGGATTAAAATAAACAACATCTGGTTGACTACCAAACCATGTGTCTTGAGTGAGAAGACTTAAGACTGGTAGGTGAGACCAAGTCGATACTGAAGTTCCCATGAATAAGTTTACATAATAAAACTTTACCTAATGAAGCAGCATCTCCATGTTCTGCTTTCTTCATTTTCAGAAGTCGATTGAGGTCCTGAACAATATCCTTGTTTGTAAATTCACCTGCAATAAGAACAATGCCTTATACTTCATGCCTTTCATGACAATGCCTTATACTTCATGCCTTTCATGACAAACAATGCCTTATACTTCATGCCTTTCATGACAAACAATGACTTATACTTCATGCCTTTCATGACAAACAATGCCTTATACTTCATGCCTTTCATGACAAACAATGCCTTATCCTTCATGCCTTTCATGACAAACAATGCCTTATACTTCATGCCTTTCATGACAATGCCTTATACTTCATGCCTTTCATGACAAACAATGCCTTATACTTCATGCCTTTCATGACAAACAATGCCTTATACTTCATGCCTTTCATGACAAACAATGCCTTATACTTCATGCCTTTCATGACAATCAATGCCTTATACTTCATGCCTTTCATGACAAACAATGCCTTATACTTCATGCCTTTCATGACAATCAATGCCTTATACTTCATGCCTTTCATGACAAACAATGCCTTATACTTCATGCCTTTCATGACAAACAATGTCTTATACTTCATGCCTTTCATGACAATGCCTTATACTTCATGCCTTTCATGACAAACAATGCCTTATACTTCATGCCTTTCATGACAAACAATGCCTTATCCTTCATGCCTTTCATGACAAACAATGCATTATACTTCATGCCTTTCATGACAATGCCTTATACTTCATGCCTTTCATGACAAACAATGCCTTATACTTCATGCCTTTCATGACAAACAATGCCTTATACTTCATGCCTTTCATGACAAACAATGCCTTATACTTCATGCCTTTCATGACAAACAATGCCTTATACTTCATGCCTTTCATGACAATCAATGCCTTATACTTCATGCCTTTCATGACAAACAATGACTTATACTTCATGCCTTTCATTACAATCAATGCCTTATACTTCATGCCTTTCATGACAAACAATGCCTTATACTTCATGCCTTTCATGACAAACAATGACTTATACTTCATGCCTTTCATGACAAACAATGTCTTATACTTCATGCCTTTTATGACAGACAATGCCTTATTCTTCATGCCTTTCATGACAAACAATGCCTTATACTTCATGCCTTTCATGACAAACAATGTCTTATACTTCATGCCTTTCATGACAAACAATGCCTTATACGAGATGCCTTTCATGACAAACAATGCCTTATACGAGCTGCCTTTCATGACAAACAATGCCTTATACTTCACGCCTTTCATGACAAACAATGCCTTATACTTCATGCCTTTCATGACAAACAATGCCTTATACTTCACGCCTTTCATGACAAACAATGCCTTATACTTCATGCCTTTCATGACAAACAATGCCTTATACTTCATGCCTTTTATGACAAACAATGCCTTATACTTCATGCCTTTTATGACAAACAATGCCTTATACTTCATGCCTTTCATGACAAACAATGCCTTATACTTCATGCCTTTCATGACAAACAATGCCTTATACTTCATGCCTTTCATGACAAACAATGTCTTATACTTCATGCCTTTCATGACAAACAATGTCTTATACTTTATGCCTTTTATGACAATGTCTTATACTTCATGCCTTTCATGACAAACAATGTCTTATACTTCATGCCTTTCATGACAGACAATGCCTTATACGACATGCCTTTCATGACAAACAATGCCTTATACTTCATGCCTTTCATGACAAACAATGTCTTATACTTCATGCCTTTCATGACAAACAATGCCTTATACTTCATGCCTTTCATGACAAACAATGTCTTATACTTCATGCCTTTCATGACAAACAATGCCTTATACTTCATGCCTTTTATGACAAACAATGCCTTATACTTCATGCCTTTCATGACAGACAATGCCTTATACTTCATGCCTTTCATGACAATCAATGCCTTATACTTCATGCCTTTCATGACAAACAATGCCTTATACTTCATGCCTTTCATGACAAACAATGACTTATACTTCATGCCTTTCATGACAAACAATGTCTTATACTTCATGCCTTTTATGACAGACAATGCCTTATTCTTCATGCCTTTCATGACAAACAATGCCTTATACTTCATGCCTTTCATGACAAACAATGTCTTATACTTCATGCCTTTCATGACAAACAATGCCTTATACGAGATGCCTTTCATGACAAACAATGCCTTATACGAGCTGCCTTTCATGACAAACAATGCCTTATACTTCACGCCTTTCATGACAAACAATGCCTTATACTTCATGCCTTTCATGACAAACAATGCCTTATACTTCACGCCTTTCATGACAAACAATGCCTTATACTTCATGCCTTTCATGACAAACAATGCCTTATACTTCATGCCTTTTATGACAAACAATGCCTTATACTTCATGCCTTTTATGACAAACAATGCCTTATACTTCATGCCTTTCATGACAAACAATGCCTTATACTTCATGCCTTTCATGACAAACAATGCCTTATACTTCATGCCTTTCATGACAAACAATGTCTTATACTTCATGCCTTTCATGACAAACAATGTCTTATACTTTATGCCTTTTATGACAATGTCTTATACTTCATGCCTTTCATGACAAACAATGTCTTATACTTCATGCCTTTCATGACAGACAATGCCTTATACGACATGCCTTTCATGACAAACAATGCCTTATACTTCATGCCTTTCATGACAAACAATGTCTTATACTTCATGCCTTTCATGACAAACAATGCCTTATACTTCATGCCTTTCATGACAAACAATGTCTTATACTTCATGCCTTTCATGACAAACAATGCCTTATACTTCATGCCTTTTATGACAAACAATGCCTTATACTTCATGCCTTTCATGACAGACAATGCCTTATACTTCATGCCTTTCATGACAATCAATGCCTTATACTTCATGCCTTTCATGACAAACAATGCCTTATACTTCATGCCTTTCATGACAATCAATGCCTTATACTTCATGCCTTTCATGACAAACAATGCCTTATACTTCATGCCTTTCATGACAAACAATGCCTTATACTTCATGCCTTTCATGACAATCAATGCCTTATACTTCATGCCTTTCATGACAAACAATGCCTTATACTTCATGCCTTTCATGACAATCAATGCCTTATACTTCATGCCTTTCATGACAAACAATGCCTTATACTTCATGCCTTTCATGACAATCAATGCCTTATACTTCATGCCTTTCATGACAAACAATGACTTATACTTCATGCCTTTCATGACAAACAATGACTTATACTTCATGCCTTTCATGACAAACAATGCCTTATACGAGATGCCTTTCATGACAAACAATGCCTTATACGAGATGCCTTTCATGACAAACAATGCCTTATACTTCACGCCTTTCATGACAAACAATGCCTTATACTTCATGCCTTTCATGACAAACAATGCCTTATACTTCACGCCTTTCATGACAAACAATGCCTTATACTTCATGCCTTTCATGACAAACAATGCCTTATACTTCATGCCTTTTATGACAAACAATGCCTTATACTTCATGCCTTTTATGACAAACAATGCTTTATACTTCATGCCTTTCATGACAAACAATGCCTTATACTTCATGCCTTTCATGACAAACAATGCCTTATACTTCATGCCTTTCATGACAATGTCTTATACTTCATGCCTTTTATGACAATGTCTTATACTTCATGCCTTTCATGACAAACAATGTCTTATACTTCATGCCTTTCATGACAGACAATGCCTTATACGACATGCCTTTCATGACAAACAATGCCTTATACTTCATGCCTTTCATGACAAACAATGTCTTATACTTCATGCCTTTCATGACAAACAATGCCTTATACTTCATGCCTTTCATGACAAACAATGTCTTATACTTCATGCCTTTCATGACAAACAATGCCTTATACTTCATGCCTTTCATGACAAACAATGCCTTATACTTCATGCCTTTCATGACAATCAATGCCTTATACTTCATGCCTTTCATGACAAACAATGCCTTATACTTCATGCCTTTCATGACAAACAATGCCTTATACTTCATGCCTTTCATGACAAACAATGCCTTATACTTCATGCCTTTCATGACAAACAATGCCTTATACTTCACACCTTTCATGACAAAAGACAAATCCAGTTACCCTCAACTTTTGCTAACAAAATTCGCAGTTTAGTGGATATTTCCAATATGCACTTGTTGGTTTGAGTTGTGAGTGTAAATGAGTAGATCATGGTTAAACTCAGTTGGTTCCTACAGGTTTCTTATAAGAAAACCATGGTCTTGACTGAAACAATGTTGATCCAAACCATAACAATGACATGATAATTCAAAATGATTTTATGGCCTACAAAAACTGTGATAATATAGCAGAGTGGTATTTTAGCATTTTTAATTTAGGGTAATTACATTCGATTTTAACTTAGTGCAGTCTGTTAATATGGTCTTTGCGCCTTTTTTATACCAAGTGATTCCATTCTGAACCATACCAGTCGTCAACCTGTAAGGATCAATTCTCATGGTTTGCTTTTGGTTTGCTTGAATTGGTGTTCGAGTTGTTGAATTATATTGACTCAGCTGTTGGATTATCGGTCTTCTTTTAGCACTGGTATTTTAAATTGTTTTGGCATTAGAAATATTTAATAGACAGTAACGACTGACTACGTCGATGACAAACTTTAAATTACTAACAGTTATTGCACACTAATAAATTGCATGTTTATTTACAGAACTGCTTACTTACATCAATGTCACAAAGAGCGTGAGATAGTGAGTCATAGGACCCATAGTCCTTGAAAGTATTATGAATATTGTGTTGTAGTTTTGTAATTGTATTTATTCTTAACCCATTTTAGATCAACATTATTTAGGCAGGTGGTTACTGTAAAGTTATAAAACTGCCATGAGTAATGATATTTTATTATGGTAAAAGAATTAATTAGGAGCTAACAGCCCAATTAGCTCAGTTGGTAGAGCGTTAGCCACTCAGTGTCAAGGCCCGGGGTTCGATCGCCATTCAGGTCGGGTTGTAGTAAGTTATAGTCATATTATTATTGTCATTTGTTGGCATTGTTGTATGGTTTAAAATAAGATGTGATGCTTTATTATAATACGTTTGTTGTAGGACGTACATGTGGTAGAAATATATACAAGAAACGTGTAAGAAAAGCTAGTGTTGGATCTTCACTCACCCACACCCCCAACCAAAGTAACAATAATTATTCCAGAATAGTAACCCTTTGTCTTTCAAATGTATTTCTGGGAAAAAGCAATCGCGATCTTGGCAAACACAAACTATGTTGTTGTTCTTTTCTCTTAATAAATGCACTTCGACAAAGTCAACATTAACATCTTAATACAAAGAAGCCTACACATGTTTTGTACCAATATTTCAGCACCCATCACAAAAGACCTACTTCTTTTCCTTTCAGTAAGCATCACTCCACTCCTGTCGAGGACAGACTTGAGTCGTCCAGCATCAGAGGCCAGGTCTCCCTGGGGGATCAGACATTCTTTGGGGCTCAGCTGGACTATCAATGCCTGAGGAAAGAATAAAAAGAGTCACATAGGAGTTGGTTTTTGTTTTAATCAAGTTATTGCACTGACATAATTACTGTCATTAAATTAATGTTAAGCTTTTATTGGCACAGAAAGACCCCAGACAACTGACAAAAACAATCGAATCACAAGACAGCCAAGCCGAAAGAGACACAGACCTCTTTCAGCTTCCTCTTCTAAGGCAGGACAAAAATCCTCTTAATGTAGTTTACATATTAACAATAGTAGGAGTCCTTACCTATGTTTGATATAAATAAGTACTACTAATAAAGAATCCAATTACAAAGTAAGTTTTAATGTTTGCTAATTTACATGAAAACATATAGTTGCTTGTGTTTTTGTTGAACATTAACATATCTGTTCCTTACCTCCAAATCTGAAAACTGATCGTTGTCTGTGAACTCACTAACATAGAACTTCCTCAGGGTGGCATCTGCATACCCCACACCCACTACCTGCAATTGCAAGATAGGGTCAGTAGAAGAAAACACAGTTAAACCAGCAGAAATATGTTTAAGAAAGTTAAGGTATGAATGTTTCTTCCTTATAAACGGTTTTTAGATTACCGGTATTTTGAATGTATGTAAGAAATTATTGAATACGCATATGAATGTTGATGGTCTTAACTGATGATTGGTATTACAAACCTAATATTTAAGTGATATATTATTTAAGACCTAAAAAGCACTTCTAAAAAAGTTATTGTTCTTTTAAGTTTTGTTTTTCAAAACAAAAAAATATGACCCATGTGCTTTTGCTAAGAACAGTAAAATAATGAAGCAACATCCTCCCAAATTCTCCATTTTTTTAGATTGTCAAATCATAGCAATAAAACAAAAATAAACAAGATAATCTTCAATGAAGTACATAACAAGTACAATCAATATTTTATTTGAGGAGCAACAAAAGACTGTTTTATCTAAAGCTGTATACACTTTATATAGTGTATAAAAAGTAAAAGATTTGAAGATATCTATGCAGCAGGACGACTAGTTTGGTCATAAATTTAAGGAGCAGGACAACAAATGACTGAAGCCAATCAGAGGCATGAGTTGTGAGTTGTTTTTGTGACAGTTGGTTATATTACTATATTAAGTTACCTGCTGTTTAACATACTGCATAAAACCAGCATTATGAAGATAACATCCAACATATAAAGGCTAACGATACCCTTTGTCCGTTGTCTGTAGACAGTTTAATGGCTATCACACCAACAGAGTTGGACATGTCCGCATTGCTGAACAGAATGTCTTCAAATTGGAGCAGGTTGCCCGGAGATGCCTGTAATGTAAAGTCTACAGTATAATTTGAGATAGCCAACTGCATTTCAATTAGCTATCAATCAGCCTACCTTTTTTAGAAAATGTTACATAATTAGTTTTCGCTGTATTCCAGGCACAAATAAATCTCAAATTGTTATTCAGTTTTCATACAAAGATCTTCACATAAATGTAGGTTTCCCCAGAATTTATTATTTATACCCAAATGTTACAATATATCATAAGCCCTAAGCATCATTAAGCATGGTAAAAAAAGTCTTAAGCTTGCTATATATAGTATAAAAATGACAAGCTACAATCATTCTCCCTCACCTTCAAGTTAATAAGAAAGAATTCTTTATAGAATAATTATGGCAACAAGTTAAAGAGTACACATCAGTAAGTATTGTACAAGGCTTAATAGTGCTAATAACAATATTATGCATTTTTTGGAGTTAAATGATACTTCCGAAAGATGTGATCTGTACAGTAGCCATAGAAACCAACCTTGAATGCCAGACTCCACTCATTGTTCTTGGCCCCACCCTTGTTCTTGTAGACTTCCACTCTATACTGCCGGACCAGTAACAGAGTCTTTGCAAGGGACTCAAAGTTCATCTTGCTAAGGACCACAGACTCCAACTTCTTGGATCCTACAGGATAAAGTTTTTGTTTTTTGTTGTTTCTCATCGCAGCAACCAATTACGGTTTTATAGCATATATAGTTATATAGGAAGACCATTCATCATTAAGTCCTTTGCTTCAAACAGGATTTGGACTCATGCGGTGAGGGGCTAAGCAGTCAGAGGAGACTGGCTAAAAGCAAATAGGATTGGTTAAAGTAATGTGATGTTATAAAGTTGAATGTGAAATATCTGTTAACACTTTTACAAATCTTTTGAGACACATTACTTTCTGCATGAAAGAGGTATTTAATAAGATGCATATTGGAGCCCATATAAGATACAATAACTTGTGTGATGTTCTGCTACATCTAAAAACAAATAATGCAGTCAGGAAGAGCACACTGATTTTAGCAATGATGTAATGAATGTACAATATTGATGGAGACTTGGATAAATGATACTAAAGAATCAGTTTCTTTTAAAGTCATTGGAAGGAAAAGATGAAAGAACATATCTGGGATGTGGGGGTTTTTAAAGAAAAACCTATAAATTAACATTTTGGCACCTCTGGTCATAATGCAGTTTGTTTGTTTTTTGTTACATCGCACTGACACAATTATATTCATATTGGCGATGTCCAGCTAATTACTGGTAGAGGAAGACCCCAGATATTATATCTGGGTAGAACCACTGGTGCACTGAGAGCCTTTGGTTGTAATGTTAAAGATGTCTGTTTTTAATAATGAAAAGTTAATATCAAAATATCGTCTAACTTAAAATGGATGATGTCATTTCCTTCAGCCTTTCTACACTATTGAATGCTTATAAGTATAGGAATATAAAAAGTGAGCATAACATGTGCATATTTCTCTTCACAAAGGCAGTCAGGTTGAAAAATCAAGGAAGAGTGATATCTAGTTTATATGTATTTTGTAATTTATAATAAGTAATCAGTGATCATTTTACCTCTGCATCCTGAGTCTCTGACACACTTCTTTTTATCAAAGACACAAGAAAAATAAATATGTGTGTCCTTGTGGATGCATGTAATTTAGAGTCCTCACGAAAATCAATCTGAAATCTGCATTATAAACTTGCATACAATACGATAATCCATTTTGGTAGAAATTACATAAGAACTGGGTAAAATCTGTATGTGCACCAGACAAATTTGTAAATTACCCACCAATTGGTTTCGATTTAGAGTGCTTACCAAATAGAAACAGGCCTTTGAAATGGGTCGTATTAATCATGTGTTGTAAAATGTTTGTAATCAAACTGTCAGTGAGATATCTTTGTGGTGCCTTGGAATAAGAAAAGTTGCCCGCAATTAAATGACAGACAGCAAATGCTAACAGCACTTTTCTGCAAACTTAGTGACAAGGAACCCGATGAAAACAATAATGATATTGATGATGCACTGTCCCACACTAAGAAATCATGTACATTTGAACAACACTGGCTATTTATTGGGTATATAAGGTATTAATACAATAATAAATGGTATACCTTAATATATATATAGGGACCCATTAGTTTTTGCCAGGACCCATTATTTCAGAAATTAAGCATCCTGTGGACTCATAAGAAAACAAGAGGGCCATGATGGCCCTAAATCGCTCACCTGATGACACAGGCTTTCGTAGGCTCAAATCTGGCATTAAGTAATTAAGACTTATTCATTTTAGAAATCTTTGGTGAAGATTGGACCATTAGTGTGGCCACTGGGTTGATAACATTTTCTAGAATTTTACCAAGTAACCTACTGAATCCACATGACTCACTTCAAAACATATGTAAGGTTTCATACTGGCAAACATGATGGTCAAGTTTGGTGAAGACTAGGCCATCAATGTAGCCTCTTAAGTGTTGTCACAAGCTTTTTCTAAAATTTAACCTAGTGACCTACTTTATGACCCCCGTGACCCAATAACGAACTCATCCAAGATTTTATGTAGACAAACATTCTGACAAAGTTTGATGAAGATTGGCCTATAAATAGGGCCTCTAGTGTGTTTACAAGCTTTTTCTAAGATTTGACTGTGTGACCTACTTTTTGACCCCACGTGACCCAGTTACGAACTCATCCGAGATTTCATGCAAACAAACATTCTGACCAAGTTTGGTGAAGATTGGGCTATAAATGTGGCCTCTAGTTTGTTCACAAGCTTTTTCTAAGATTTGACCTAGTGACCTACTTTTTGACCCCACGTGACCCATTTACGAACTCATCTAAAATTTCATGCAGACAAACATTCTGACCAAGTTTGTTGAAGATTGGGCCATAAATTTGGCCTCTAGTGTGTTCACAAGCTTTTTCTAAGATTTGACCTAGTGACCTACTTTTTGACCCCACGTGACCCAGTTACGAACTCATCCAAGATTTCATGCAGACAAACATTCTGACCAAGTTTGGTGAAGATTGGGCTATAAATGTGGCCTCTAGTGTGTTCACAAGCTTTGACCTAGTGACCTACTTTTTGACCCCACGTGACCCAGTTACGAACTCATCCAAGATTTCATGCAGACAAACATTCTGACCATGTTTGGTGAAGATTGGGCTATAAATGTGGCCTCTAGTGTGTTCACAAGCTTTTTCTAAGATTTGACCATGTGACCTACTTTTTGACCCCACGTGACCCAGTTACGAACTCATCCAAGATTTCATGCAGACAAACATTCTGACCAGGTTTGGTGAAGATTGGGCAATAAATGTGGCCTCTAGTGTGTTCACAAGCTTTTTCTAAGATTTGACCGTGTGACCTACTTTTTGACCCCACGTGACCCAGTTACGAACTCATCCAAGATTTCATGCAGACAAACATTCTGACCAGGTTTGGTGAAGATTGGGCTATAAATGTGGCCTCTAGTGTGTTCACAAGCTTTTTCTAAGATTTGACCTAGTGACCTACTTTTTGACCCCACGTGACCCAGTTACGAACTCATCCAAGATTTCATGTAGACAAACATTCTGACCAAGTTTGGTGAAGATTGGGCTATGAATGTGGTCTCTAGTGTGTTCACAAGTTTTTTCTAAAATTTGACCTCGTGACCTACTTTTTGACCCCAGGTGACCCAATAATGAACTCATCCAAGATTTCATGCAGACAAACATTCTGACCAAGTTTGATGAAGATTGGATAAAAATTGTGGCCTCTAGTGTGTTCACAAGGTAAATGTTGACGACGGACAACGGACGACGAACGCCGGACGAAGCGGTATCACAAAAGCTCCCCTAGAGCATGTTGTGCTCAGGTGAGCTAAAAAGTAATTATTCAAAATACATAAAATTAACCGAAACAAATGGGATTCGAACAGAGGACCTCATGATACTGGTCAAGCACTTTACCACTACACCACAGCAGCTATGAAACATTAATCAACATGCAAAATCAACTGTTTCTCACCTGATCCAAGGTACTTGACAACACTGGAAGTTTTGAAAACTTCCTTTGCCACAAACACAGCATCCTCTCCATGGGCAGTGTAGTAGTCCTGATACAGAAACGTTGTAGATTGTATTATGAAGACAGAAAAATTACCATCATTAAGTATCAGTAGACTTCAATTTGTCTTATTAGCAAAATTCAAATTGTGTCCTTCATTCTAGTTGAATTTTTGCTTTTAAAACACTTTAAGAAGTATGACTTAATTTTGCTACAGTAACTAACAAGAGGGCCATGATGGCCCTTAATCGCTCACCTGATGACACAGGCTTTCGTAGGCTCAAATCTGGCATTAAGTAATTAAGACTTATTTACTTTAGAAATCTTTGGTGAAGATTGGACCATTAGTGTGGCCACTGGGTTGATAACATTTTCTAGAATTTTACCAAGTAACCTACTGAATCCACATGACTCACTTCAAAACATATGTAAGATTTCATACTGGCAAACATGATGGTCAAGTTTGGTGAAGACTGGGCCATCAATGTAGCCTCTTAAGTGTTTTCACAAGCTTTTTCTAAAATTTAACCTAGTGACCTACTTTATGACCCCACAAGACCCAATAACAACTCATCCAAGATTTCATGTAGACAAACATTCTGACAAAGTTTGATGAAGATTGGCCTATAAATAGGGCCTCTAGTGTGTTTACAAGCTTTTTCTAAGATTTGACCATGTGACCTACTTTTTGACCCCACGTGACCCAGTTACGAACTCATCCGAGATTTCATGCAAACAAACATTCTGACCAAGTTTGGTGAAGATTGGGCCATAAATGTGGCCTCTAGTGTGTTCATAAGCTTTGTCTAAGATTTGATCTAGTGACCTACTTTTTGACCCCACGTGATCCATTTACGAACTCATCTAAAATTTCATGCAGACAAACATTCTGACCAAGTTTGGTGAAGATTGGGCCATAAATTTGGCCTCTAGTGTGTTCACAAGCTTTCTTCTATGATTTGACCTAGTGACCTACTTTTTGACCCCACGTGACCCAGTTACGAACTCATCCAAGATTTCATGCAGACAAACATCCTGACCAAGTTTGGTGAAGATTGGGCTATAAATGTGGCCTCTAGTGTGTTCAAAAGCTTTTTCTAAGATTTGACCTAGTGACCTACTTTTTGACCCCACGTGACCCAGTTACGAACTCATCCAAGATTTCATGCAGACAAACATTCTGACCAAGTTTGGTGAAGATTGGGCTATAAATGTGGCCTCTAGTGTGTTCACAAGCTTTTTCTAAGATTTGACCTAGTGACCTACTTTTTGACCCCACGTGACCCAGTTACGAACTCATCAAAGATTTTATGCAGACAAACATTGTGACCAGGTTTGGTGAAGATTGGGCTATAAATGTGGCCTCTAGTGTGTTCAAAAGCTTTTTCTAAGATTTGACCTAGTGACCTACTTTTTGACCCCACGTGACCCAGTTACGAACTCATCCAAGATTTCATGCAGACAAACATTCTGACCAGGTTTGGTGAAGATTGGCCTATAAATGTGGCCTCTAGTGTGTTCACAAGCTTTTTTTTAAGATTTGACCTAGTGACCTACTTTTTGACCCCACGTGACCCAGTTACGAACTCATCCAAGATTTCATGTAGACAAACATTCTGACCAAGTTTGGTGAAGATTGGGCTATAAATGTGGTCTCTAGTGTGTTCACAAGTTTTTCCTAAAATTTGACCTCGTGACCTACTTTTTGACCCCAGGTGACCCAATAATGAGCTCATCCAAGATTTCATGCAGACAAACATTCTGACCAAGTTTGATGAAGATTGGATAAAAATTGTGGCCTCTAGTGTGTTCACAAGGTAAATGTTGACGACGGACAACGGACGACGAACAACGGACGAAGCGGTATCACAAAAGCTGTGCTCAGGTGAGCTAAAAATGTAAAGGAAGACAAATTAGTCATGATACATAGCTGTAGTCCAATAAAGGAATTGTCTATCATTCTGGACTTTACTTTCAACATTCTGTCAGAAATAGGATCAGAATCTTTTGTTTACATTGTTCACCAACAAATGGAAGCTACAGTTTATGTGACAATTTAACAACCTTAAACCTTCTTTCTCAATATTGAGAAAACACCTTTATAGTGATCTAACCAGAGAATAAATCTCAAACACAAAGCACATAATATTTAAAAAAAAAATCATAGCAAGACAATCAATGTCGGTGTCAGTTTGCACTTATTTACAGCAAATGTTAGGTTTAATTGATAGAAAGTTGTATTGAATGATGTTTTGGTGCAAAAAATGGTTTGAGTTTTGATGGAGAAATAAAAATTAGATTGATTGTCATAAAAGGTGACTACCTGTAATGGCAAACAAATATAAATGTTGATGCTTGTTTTTGTTAATTTTGTTTGTTTTTAGTGCATTTCTGTAAATGAAATTGTGTTTAACAAAATTAAACACATAAACAAGTGGACCATGATGGCCCTTAATCGTTCACCTGAGTGCCATAGACATTTAGGCTTATTGGTTATGTTTTATAACAACCTTGATACAAGGCCATCAAAGGAAAACATAAACCAAATATCAAAGCTCTAGCTTTGTGGTTTCTGACAAGAAGATTTTCAAAGATTTCCTATATAGCCATAAGAATTTATCTACATAGGTACAGAAACTTGGCTAATAACACAGTAATATATAAATTTATTAATGAAAACTGTCTTGAAAAGTAATTTCTCTTTCCTCAAACTCCTGGCTCGCTCGAACTGGAAGGTCATCCCAATGTATTTTTTAACAAGACGCTATGTTCAGAAAACACATGTGCCCCCGGAGGCATAGTTTGTCATAATACAAATTTACCATAATCTCTAAGTACAAAATGGGGACATAAACCAAGAAATAGGGGTAGCCAGAGTTATGTAACTTGTCAAGACCTGTGCACTGTTTAGTAAGTGTGTAAACTTTTATGCCACTGCTCTTTGTAGAAATTGAGATATATCCAACTTGCCAAAAAAAGATTAACCGGATAAACTATACAATTACTAGATGCAGGAGTCATAAAAATCAAACAGTTGTATCTGGATTATTATGTACATTACTTATTCAGCTAAAATCTTACTTTATATATTCTAAAACAAATTGTGCATAAAAAATTAAAAGGTGACTTACTGTTCTGTCAAAAAATCTGATTGTCGTACTTGCTTTCTGAAAGAGAACAAAAGATAAAATTGCAGCAAAGCACATCTGAAGATATCCTGAACTTATATAAAAAGTCAATTCTCCATTTTGTCAAATTCAATCAAACATTATGATATTAATAAGCGGCAGGTCCAGGCTGAATATGTTCTTATTTAAAGCAAAAACAGATCAGCTTGTGTGAACATGCTCAAAGGTCCCATGAGGCAACCAGCAGTTAACTGGTTACATCAAGAGACAATGGTTTATTCACACCTTGGACTGTAACAGAGATCACACTTCCACGATGGCCATTGGTGGGTGGTATAAGTTCACCAATGTGTGCTTGGATGTTTGTAGGATGTGTTAAATCCTAAAAGGTGGTTCCGACAGTTTTGACCACTGTTATCTCCCTTGTGATCTGAAAAGATCCTGTGAAATGCTGTTTATTGATGTCTTATATCTATGAATGAATGGAAGTGAAGCATCATAATACACAGGTCAGTACAAATGCATATTTTCTATTTAAGCCACACTGCAGTTAATTAACTTTTTAAACTACTAAAGTCAGGTGACCACTTGATGGCGATATCTATTTTTTCAGAAATGCCATTGTGCTTATTTAAAGATTTAAAAAGAATGAACTTTAAGATCAATCGTTTTCACAACTTGTTACGTCTAATAAGTGGAATAGTGTTCAAAATTGTCTTTGCTTAATGTACAGTTTTATGCAGAAATCATGCCCAGATTACCCAAAACAGGTTTTAGATATTTAAGTGCATTAGATATAGGCAGACTCTAGAATACCCCACTTTAAAGGTGTCAATCCTGGATTGTCTCTTGGCAGCTAGGTATAACTTGAGTGATTAAATGTCATAATATTTATAGTAAAGCATATAGATATTCAACAAAGTGTTAAGCTCAGCATCCCTGTCTTGCAGTTGAATAGTAAGCAGTTGAATTTTTTTTTTCAAATGTACAATATAGTATGTGCATGACAAATAAATTAACAACCATAAAAGTTAAACTCTTGTTTATTTTTTATAGTTGTTATGGTTAGTAGACAGTAAATAAAACAATTACATGTATTAACAAGTTTAAAGTCTGTGTTATTTTTCTCACATGTATACTTATAGAAGGTAACAAAGTTATTTTACGACAACATTGTTTTCACAGGTGACTTGTCAAATTTAACTGAGCATTTAAAAATAAAAAATTAGGGTCACTTAAAGTTGGAGAAATGGTTAGTTGCAGACAAATCTTCTTTTGTTTAATGTATATTTTGTCATGCTTATTAAGTATTGGCCTGTTGAGAATATTATGGCTTATAGTGTAGATCCAGCCTTCCAGTCGCCACTGAAAACTAAGTGGTGGTTGTCCTACCAGGATCTCCACTTGTTGCTGAGTCTCTAGCAGACTAGCATTGTTTCATTTACAAAATAAAGCATGATAAACGGATTACTCTTACCTCTGGAAGGGTGCTGTAATATGATAAAAATCCCTGCTCCTGTGGCAGGTCTGAAAGAGAAATATGGCCTCTTCAGGGGTGCAGAAATACCATGCCTGACTTGCCCGACACAGGAAAGTTTTGCCCGAGTTGTCCATGGACAACAAAATATTTTTGCATAATGCTCTTCGTATCAAGACACTTTTGAACATTGAAAATAAGTTTAAAACTTGGATCAAATTTATTGTAGCATATCCATACATTTGCTTAAAACCAAACTGTCTTACTGTGCACGTGAAGGCAAACATAACAAAATTACGATTGTTAAGTACAAATCGGTAACTGGTATTGATCTCCTTGACAAGGACAGTATGCAGGGTAAGGCAAGTAAGTGCAGTTTGATATAAGTTAGTAAAAATATAACAAAATGACATGCACTGTAAAACAATATCAAAATATATCCAAGTCTTTTATATGCCGGTGCATATTCTATCAAAATTTTACTATGTAAAAAAACACTCCAAGATGGCCAGTTTCTTCACTTGGCTAAAATTAGTTATTTAAGACTGATAAATCACTGACGAGTAGTTGTTTGGGGTGTAACAGATCTTAGGGTATTGCAGACCAACCAAATCTAAGCTTGATCTTTTTGCTAATTTTGTTGATTTAAACTAAATAAAAAGCCTTTCATTAGAAAAAGTGATGTCCCATTAGAGTTTCCAAGGGGAAATTTTCAGCATAGCATTTGCAATAATTGAAAATGATTCTGTAACCAAAAAGAGGCCACTGGAAGTTGACTTTTCTATGCAGATACACAAAAACAAAAGTGCAAATCAATAGCAAATTTTCCAGCAATATAGGGTAATTGATGAAACCAATGACCTCAATTGATAGGTGTACGTGTCCATTATCACCGGAAGAAATTATTTGTTCTTAGGACACTTAGGGATGGGATGGGATGGGATTTGCCAGCATTTTTGACGATTCTGTGCAGCGACATTTCTATCATTATAGCACAGGGGCACTTATGAGGTGCCCAGGGACTGAACCCGGCCAGTCCATTATACTGACTTAGACGAGTCTGGCGTAATGCTGTCCCCTTAGCCCCGAGCGTTAGGATGGAAGCCACTACTACCAACTTTAAAGTCTTCGGTTTAACTGGGCCGAGGTTTGAACCCGCGACCTCCCAATCCACAAGCCGACACTCTACCAACTATTGCAGCCGGTCTAGGACACTTAGGATGCACTTACTTTAGGGTATTACAGATCATACAGGTCAATAAATGTGAGGGGCTGACTCAATAGTGAACATAAATACGATCTGCTAAACATATCCCAGTTTCATCCCAACTTATAAACCATTCTATGTTATTCAATTAAGCTATTTCAATGATTGTTTGTCGGTATGCACCTCCTCTTCTACTTAATCACCCGAATCATTACAATGTACTCTGCAATCGTGTTAGCTGTGTTTAACTCCATCAGTATAAGCTGCTAATCATGAACACTACTACCATCATTCTGATCATATCACCATTGCAACAATTTATATAAGCATCTAACCAACAATTTTTCAGTCATGTGGAGACAGTATCAACTTAAGGGATATACAGTGGTGTCTTCACTGAAATATCTTGCTATGGATATATGACATGATACTACAACCAGTCTGGTTATCCTTACACATGATGGACTATTCCTGGGTTAACAATTGAAATGCACTGTAAGATAAATATCAGTGTATGATAAATATGAAATTAATGACACTGACAAGGCAAGCATAATGTTGTCCCCTTAGCCCCGAGCGTTAAGAGGGATGGCACTACTACCAACTTTAAAGTCTTTGGTTTGACCCGCCAACGCTCTAACCACATGAATAGGGTAAGCTTCATTGATAACAATTTTATAGCATTATCCATGGCAAAAAGAAAGATATATACCATTTACATATTTAAGTTGAATTGTTGTGACAAATACAACACTTCAGGTGCTTTGGGATGATCCCTCTGTGATGTGTCATGTGATCCGCTATACCCTAAAGTGATTGGCTTCTACCCAAATTGATGCCTATCATTAACTAGTCTTTGCAATAAAAATGTGTCCAAGATTAAAATGGTAAGCATTTTTAAAAGAACACCTTTTTGCAATGTAAATGCATATTCTGTAGTTTTAAAACATTTGTTTCTAATGCGTATGTAAATGTACTTCGGGTCGACGAAGGAACATGTGATTAAGGAGGTTACGGATGATTGTTCCATGCAACTAAAACCCTCTCCAAGACAAACATAAAGAGTGAATAAAAGGGGACACATGAAGATCACTGTTTTAATACAACACGTTTTATCACATATTCAACCATAATTATTTCATTTTACTATGACAATTGATAAAAACTGTTATACCGAGCTTTAGATCTTGATTTGGTTGAAGAGCCATTTCAACTCCAGCAGCAATAAGATTTCGCGGGAATTAAATGTCCGGTTTCCGGTTCCGGTTATTTCGGTGCGCATAAAAATATCACTTTTGTAAGAAATGTGCTGTACTCTGAGCAAAGTAAGATATCTATAATCTTCAAGATTTTTTTACTGCCAACTACAAAAACAAGAACAAAAAGTTCAGATACACTTTCAACAATAAATCAACTACATGTGTTCCTTACCCTATATCTTGACATTTTGACTACCGTTGTGCCATTTATATTCAGTCAGTCAAGACTATTCTTTTTATGAGTGTTGGTTCGCGCTTACTTAACAATTTTTTTTTCTATGAAGAGTGATATTACACGTGCTGTTTGTTGCAAAAATAAAATCGTTAACAAAGTGCAATATCACATTGAAATGCCTTCATATAACTAACGCACCAGAAAACACCAAAGGTTTTATATTCAGCCCAGACAATCATGTCCCTTCCGTCCTGCTAACCCTTTCCTTTACTCAATACTACCCATCCCGTCCTAACTACTAGTCCTTCGTGTACGCATAGTCATGTCCTTTTCCATGGGATACTTCACTAACAAAGCAGTGCATACACATTTCTTGACAAAGTACGTCCCTATTACATGTGTTATGTAGATCTAATTCAAATACCTTCATTCAAGTGTCTCAAGTTCCTTTAGTCCAGTCCATTATGTCCCTTCAGTCCAATCCATTATATCCCATTAGTCCAGTCCATTATGTCCCATTAGTCCAATCCATTATGTCCTTTTAGCCCAGTCCCTATAGTCCATGTCATGATGTCTCTTCATCCAGTCCATCAAGTCCCTTCAGTCCAGTCCATTATGCGCCTTAAGTCCAGTCCATTATGTCCCATTAGTCCAGTCCATCATGTCCTTCAGTCCAGTCCATTATGTCCCATTAGTCCAGTCCATCATGTCCCATTAGTCCAGTCCATCATGTCCCATTAGTCCAATCCATCATGTCCCATTTGTCCAGTCCATCATTTCCCATTAGTCCAGTCCATTATGTCATTCAGTCCACTCTATTATGTCCCATTAGTCCAGTCCATCATGTCCCATTAGTCCAGTCCATCATGTCCCATTAGTCCAGTCCATTATATCCCATTTGTCCAGTCCATTATGTCATTCAGTCCAGTCTATTATGTCCCATTAGTCCAATCCATTATATCCCATTTGTCCAGTCCATTATGTCATTCAGTCCAGTCTATTATGTCCCATTAGTCCAGTCCATTATGTCCCATTAGTCCAATCCATTATATCCCATTTGTCCAGTCCATCATTTCCCATTAGTCCAGTCCATTATGTCATTCAGTCCAGTCTATTATGTCCCATTAGTCCAGTCCATCATGTCCCACTAGTCCAGTCCATCATGTCCCTTCAGTCCAGTCCATCATGTCCCTTCAGTCCAGTCCATCATGTCCCACTAGTCCAGTCCATCATGTCCCTTCAGTCCAGTCCATCATGTCCCATTAGTCCAGTCCATCATGTCCCTTCAGTCCAGTCCATCATGTCCCTTCAGTCCAGTCCATCATGTCCCTTCAGTCCAGTCCATCATGTCCCTTCAGTCCAGTCCATCATGTCCCTTCAGTCCAGTCTATTATGCCCCTTAAGTCCAGTCCATCATGTCCCATCAGTCCAATCCATTATATCCCATTTGTCCAGTCCATCATTTCCCATTAGTCCAGTCCATTATGTCATTCAGTCCAGTCTATTATGTCCCATTAGTCCAGTCCATCATGTCCCATTAGTCCAGTCCATCATGTCCCATTAGTCCAATCCATTATATCCCATTTGTCCAGTCCATCATTTCCCATTAGTCCAGTCCATTATGTCATTCAGTCCAGTCTATTATGTCCCATTAGTCCAGTCCATCATGTCCCATTAGTCCAGTCCATCATGTCCCATTAGTCCAATCCATTATATCCCATTTGTCCAGTCCATCATATCCCATTAGTCCAGTCCATTATGTCATTCAGTCCAGTCTATTATGTCCCATTAGTCCAGTCCATAATGTCCCATTAGTCCAGTCCATTATGTCATTCAGTCCAGTCCATTATGTCCCTTCAGTCCAATCCATCATGTCCCATTAGTCCAGTTCATCATGTCCCATTAGTCCAATCCATTATATCCCATTTGTCCAGTCCATCATGTCCCATTAGTCCAGTCCATTATGTCATTCAGTCCAGTCTATCATGTCCCATTAGTCCAGTCCATAATGTCCCATTAGTCCAGTCCATTATGTCATTCAGTCCAGTCCATTATGTCCCATTAGTCCAGTCCATTATGTCATTCAGTCCAGTCCATTATGTCCCATGAGTCCAGTATATCATGTCCCATTAGTCCAGTCCATAATGTCCCATTAGTCCAGTCCATTATGTCATTCAGTCCAGTCCATAATGTCCCATTAGTCCAGTCCATTATGTCATTCAGTCCAGTCCATTATGTCCCATTAGTCCAGTCCATTATGTCATTCAGTCCAGTCCATTATGTCCCATGAGTCCAGTCCATTGTGTCCCATTAGTCCAGTCCATATTGTCCCATTAGTCCAGTCCATAATGTCCCATTAGTCCAGTCCATTATGTCATTCAGTCCAGTCCATTATGTCCCATGAGTCCAGTCCATTATGTCATTCAGTCCAGTCCATTATGTCCCATGAGTCCAGTCCATTATGTCCCATTAGTCCAGTTCATTATGTCCCATGAGTCCAGTCCATTATGTCATTCAGTCCAGTCCATTATGTCCCATGAGTCCAGTCCATTATGTCCCATGAGTCCAGTCCATTATGTCCCATGAGTCCAGTCCATTATGTCCCATTAGTCCAGTCCATTATGTCATTCAGTCCAGTCCATTATGTCCCATGAGTCCAGTCCATTGTGTCCCATTAGTCCAGTCCATATTGTCCCATTAGTCCAGTCCATTATGTCCCATTAGTCCAGTCCATTATGTCATTCAGTCCAGTCCATTATGTCCCATGAGTCCAGTCCATTGTGTCCCATTAGTCCAGTCCATAATGCCCCATTAGTCCAGTCCATCATGTCCCTTTATTTATATCCTTTCTGTCCCTTTAATCTTCTTATTCCCATCTCATTAGTCCTACACATCAAGTCTCTTCAGGTCTGTCCTTCTCTCCCCTACTCTTATGTGCTCTGTGGTGTTTTTAAGTAGGTTGAATTTTCTATTCATCAGAAACTGTTTAATATGGCCATACTATCCGGAGTGGCTGCCTATTAACTGCATCTTGTCTGTGTGAACCCTTTAAGGAGTTTTAAATGGGATGAAATCAAAATTAATCATGACCTTACAAATACAGCTTAATCTTACAATTTAACAAATTGTTATCATTAATTGTAGTGGTGGTCAAAATAATGACGTTGTTAATGGATTAGAATTAATATTATTTTAAAACTTTTTTTGAAATGAAGTTGATTGGTTTTAGTTTCTGCTAAAAAACCCTGTTTAGGCATGTTATGTTGATGTTACTATGTTCATATGTTGAAACTTATTTTCCAGATGTTTTTGTGTTTTGTTAATAGCATCTCTATATCTGTGCACTGTGCCAGAGTCCCTAAGGTTTATGTATGCTTTATATGTGCGGGCATGGCTTCATCTATCTTTGTCAGTGTGCAATACACTGTGGGTATTTGGCAAAATATACAGCAAATTCCTATCATTCCTTGTTGCAGTGATCATAATAATGAAGTCAATAAGGTCTTCAAATAATTTCTTTGGAAGGAGACATTGTCTTTTACATACAACTGAATGGTTTGAGTTTGTACTCAGCAAATCTGTTGTACAAGTTACAGGGATCACTTTATATAGCTGTATTCAGCAACGCAGAGGCTTTTGTGTCAGTGGTGTAGCAATAAATGCTGTGCCATAGTCATGCAGATTTTTCTGTGTGATAATTATGGCTGCTTGTAAAAACATGATCTCTTACTTTATGCATTTATGCATTGCAAGATTGTGTCCTTAAGACCGCATAGCAGCAAGCTCCTTTGTGAATATACTTGTCTACCTTGATTATATATATTTTAAAATAGTGGCAACTGTTACTGGCAAATAGGCAGAATGGAATAAGAAAGGTTGAAGAGGTAGAGATTTTATCATTTTATTTGTCAATTAACAATGTATATAATATTTCATAAAAATAAATAAAATGATATTATTTTTATGTACTTCGTATTTTATGTATAAAATATTTACTGACATTATAACCGTGGAAGCAAATAATAAACACAATCATAGAAATGAGTTGAAATTGTCTTTTAACATATATATATAATAAATTTTGAGATAAAATTCCTTTAATTGCATTGACCATTGAAATGTGGCCTAATCTAGCTGATACTATGGCAGATTAAGGAGTTGACCAGGGTTGTGGAGATGGGTTTCAGTTTGACACAGTGATATCGGGGAAGGATGTACCGGTAAGTAATAAATAAACACACGTAGTTATGGTTTCTAGTGCACTGCACAAACCAAGGTATTCTCAGGTGAAGTCTGGTCCACAGATTGAGAATAAAAAATAATGATGCAGGTAACTGAGTTTTGATTACCGTGCTTTGCGGGATATAACTCCCCTTGGAATAAACCCCGCATGGCCCTTTTTTAATGTTTTTTTAAATTTTGTAAATACATAACCCACAGCGGAATATTCCCCGCACCCTTTGTGCCGATAATTTATGTGTAAAGAAGCCATATTCCCAGGTCAAACACATGTCAACTGTATCACACCAAGTCAGCGTGATCTACACAGTGTTACCTAACATTACAATGCGTATATCGATCGATAATCCTTCTCACTTTCTGCTGTAACACAAAAGCTGACCTTTTGTTGGTAAAGCGATAGCTATTTATAGATAATGAAATGGTGCAATACATTAGGGGTGGTTATTTTGATATTAACGCATTAAGTGTTTAATTGGAATAATCAGGGCACGATAGGCTGATACGTGCAAAAATTTAATTGCCATGCAGTGGCAATAGAAAAAATGTAAATTATTGTTTGTTGAGTTTATGTTACCGACAAAAGTGACAATTAAAGATGATTGATTGATGTTACTTTGCAGCGTAATTACCGGCGTGATAAGTGTTAAAACAGAAATGCAAACAACATACCATACTGGGTATCGGTATATATTTTTGCCCAAAATTGGAAACATCACTTCCTAGATGCCTTCATGGAAAAGCTACACTGCCGGCTTCAAGCCTAAAGTAGTCAGCTATGCGAAAGAGAACGTAAATCGGCCCGTCTAGTTTTTAAATTTTGTTGTTTATCTTTATCATATTGCTCTAGTTTGCTATTTATTAATTAAAATTTTCACAACTAATCTTTTTTCATCTTTCACAAGGTCCCCGCTAAAGTCCCCGCTAATAAACATAACTGAAAAAAGTCACATAAAGCATCAAGAACGAGTGCATATACATGTATGCAAATAGTTATGATCCGATGCTCGAAACTGTTCACGTTACGCTTGGAGGCGAAAGTGGTTGCGAATTTTAGTGAGATGGTCCTTAATTCTGACCCCAGTATGCTGTAAACTATGAACCACCATCTGATGCAGGATTCCCCGCACTGGAATATTCCCCGCAGGCCGCCATCTTGAGAAAAAAAGTTGCGGGCTATATTCCGCAACATACGGTACTAAGCACTGCAATTCTAGTAATCTCCAGGTATATATGTATCAAGTTTGAAAAGAATCCATTGAGTGGTTTCAGGAGCATAACAAACCTCATGAATGATGCAAGCACAATTACAACAATTAGATTAGTAAATTAAAAAACACATTTCCAATCATTTGATTACAGTTTGAGAACTTTCAAGCATTAATGCTGGAGATTTTCTATCCACATTTGCCACACCATTTAATGTCATACACATTTAATTGTAAAGAATCATGTAAAGTATTTACTATCTATTCTTCTTAGGAGCAGAAATTAATCAAGGAGTATAAATTTCATTTAGAGACTGATATAAGTTATTTATTTGGCAAAATGATATTGTACAAATAAGCACATAAAGTTATTCAAATTCAATAACATAAACACAACAATGACTATTATTATAACAAATATTGCAGGACAGGAATGCTAGAATTTTGGTTTTGCAGTTTTCATATCAACAATACAACATCTTTCAGATAATCATTTTCATGAATAACAGCAAAGAATTTGTTCGGACCAGGATTTGTAACAAAGCTAGAGGAGATTATGTTACAGTTCTTCGAGTCATATGTCCACTGCCAGGTTCAGTATTCTGACCTCTTGTGTCAGCAGGGACTGGGCTCACTGCACTGGGCAGTCGGACAACAGAACCATCATTATTGGCAACATCATTTTCACTGGACAGCTGGAAGCTGTTGTCAGTACTGCCATAGTTGGTTTGGGAGGATGTCAGCCGCTTGTCTGTCAATTAAAAGTATTATTTATGGCTTAGAAAGCAAGGAAAAAAATCATGATAACGCCATGTTAGGAAATAAGTCTAAAATTCTGTTTAGCAAAACATTAAAAAACAATGTTATAATAACAATATTATGAGCTTATGTTGTAGGCCAATTAAAGGATGTATCTCATAGTTTGCCTATACCCAATTTTTTAAAGAATGTCTTACCCTTGTTTTGGGGAATAAACTGCGGTTTAAAAATTGCTGTTAACATTTTCAAATTTATATATAAACTTGATTTTGGATCTCTGCTAAAAATAGTATCGCGGTCAGAGTGTATTACCCAGATGATGATATAATCTAGTAAGTTTGTAGAATGGTTTTCTGAGTTTAAAAAGAGCTAACTGTGCAGCAAGGCTTAGAACGGACAGGAATTACATGCTTGTAAAAAAAGTGGGGTGTTATGCTTCACTTTTCACACAGATCTAAGACATCAGTAAACAGCATTTTGCCCTATGTTTTCATCTCACAATAGCCTTTTGATTTTTGGGAAAAATCTGAACCAATCTTTAAGATACCACCTTCAGGATTTATATTTAATCAATGTGCTGAATAGATTTACTACATATTTTAGTTGCATTCTAGTGTTTTAACCCGATGTTAAGTGTACAATATATTTATTTAGATTCACATCTAACTTAACAGGTAATTCATGTTTTTTCTCTAAAGTAGGTATTTTAAGGCATAAGAAACAATATTTATGAATGTTTTCACAAGTGTAAACATATGTAAATTTGTGAAGATTTAAGCCATAAGCCCATCACCATGTGGCTTTGGGTCATAGTCAGCTACACATATTGTCATGTAAGGAGGTCTTGTTGGTGAGTTGTGGTGTGCCTGTGGTTCTATCTATTTATTTATTTGGGGTCTTCCTCCACCTATAATAGCCAAAAGTTGCCATTTTAATCCTAGATCTCGTGCACCCATAGTGAATATAAAAAGCCAAATAAATAAATGTACTCACGTGTTACCAGCTTCCTTTCTTTTTTGGTGCCATATACCTTCATTCCTATGTAAAATGCAACAGGGGTGAATAACAGCACAAATGACAGAGACAAGACGGGCGCATAATCTCTTGTGACAACTGTGCACTGCAGCTCTTTACCCCACAGGAGTCGAGAGTAGTTCATCTGAAGTTACAACACAGAACTGATGAATAACATCCCATAAAATCTTGAATATGTTTCCAGTCAGCAAGACATTCAGAAGGCATTCATAATCTTACATTCCAAATATGTTTCTCTTACACATAGTAACATTTAGGCACATTACTGGATAGTCTTCTCTGCATCACTCCAAATGCAAGTTGGTCATTTTTTGGATTACTTGTTTTTTGTAAGGGATGTAAATCGAATCCTAAAATGATATTTGAATATTCATTACGTGTATTCGAATAATATTCGAATATTCGAAACAAATTTGCATCAGAGTTGCACATAAAAAAATTAATTAATTTAACACGCATTTTATTTATATTTTCTTTAAATGATTACATTACTCAGCTCACTTAATGCAGAAGAGCAAGTAGAATTATGACCCATTTCTAGCGGTAAATTTTAAAACGACGATTTTACTATGGAAGTACATATGACAACATAATCACTCCGCCATTATCGTGTTTACATTGAAGAACTGTAAGCTTTGTTACTGTTTGTCACAGATAACTTGCAAGTAAATTCGGTCAATTCAAAAAATCTGATTAAATGTGTGATCCACACGTTGCAACTTGCTTATGAAGGCATTTTCAGAGGTCTAGGTATAGGTGATACAGGATCGACTGTGTACCAACTGTCAGGTTTTAATTAGGGAAATCGCTCAAGTAAACAATTAATTCTGAATTCTGAATGGTTGGTGGTCGGATCTTTGTTAAATTGTATTGGCTGGTAAACAGACGATGGGTCAGGTCTTAATCCTAACTTCCTAAGCCATAAAATGTCAATTAGCGACATTTAGTTACAAATACACAAGTGACAATTACAGATTAAGATTAGTTAGTGTCAAAATTACCAGATTGATGTTGTCTAGCCACGAACAGAAAGGTAATATATGTAAATGGAAGAATACATGGAGGAAACCATTATTGCAATTTACTAATGATGTCGCGCTTTGAAAGGTTAAATGCCAATGAATATATAGAATTGTTCTACACTTGCAGGCTTATGACGTCGAGGAAATTGTCGGGGTATTGTATGGGAATGAAATACCTGTTTGCAGTAGAGTGGTTATAAGGAAATAAACCTAAAGTTTTGTTTTAAAAGTAAATTTGTTGTGTAATTAAAAATAAAATAAGTTCTGGTGACCTGTAATAAAAATAATGCATGGTATAATGGGGTACATTAATTACCAGCGATTCCTATTGAAGAGAGTAGAATTAGTCTTCCGTAACTAGATTAGCTGAGTGCCCCATGACCTGACATGTGTGTTTATTGTAAACTGACAACCTGTTTTCACAGCTGTGCATGTGATGAAACTGGGTCTAGGTGGCACGAGAGACAGAACTGGGTCCCGTGAGGTGACATAATACTCTGGATTGTATATTGTTAACCGGATGGCTGAAATCGTAGCCTACCCCCCGCCCCTCCCCTCTACCGAGCACAATGACACATTGCCAGCATGCTTCAGTCGTTTAATGACAAAACGGTCAACTACATAAATATGATTTTATTTTTCATTTTTACTAAAATAACAAATGTTAATAAGTGAATAAAAAATATCAATTATTCGAATCCATTGATCTCTAATTGAATACTGCCATGATTTTCATATTCGTTAACATCCCTAGTTTATATGCTTGTACTTGTTGGAGTGTATGTTGACTTCCATGCTTGCACTGTGACACTCAGCTCAAAAAGAAAAATACTATTTGATCTATACTAAAATTTATCTCACAAGGGAGACAATTTTCAATTTTCAAATTTTGCAGCCCTGGCTACTTTATGTGTATTGCTTATTATAAGTTTCAGATCTGCCTTGATTACACTAAGTGTCAGTGCTTATTATATCTTGTATATTAAGTTCATGAATGGTTTATGTTTCTTTTCCAATAAATCTATGTAAATATTATACATGTAGTAGTAACTGATTAAAAACAGTGTGGTTTAACAATCTTAAATGTCCTGGACAGAGAAGCTATGAAGGAATTAACTTTAACCTGTCCGACCTTAAATACATGAAGTTCTCTATCAACATTGACAGCTGGAGGTCATACAATGTTATACAAGACTTTTATATCCTTGAACTCTTAACCTGCTACATTTCTTAATAACCCATACCAAAGGTTAATTATTTGCTAAACTTAATGCAGTTGGTAATGTTTAACATTAAACTTAATACAGTTGTAACACTTAATGTTAAACTTAATGCAGTTGTAACATTTAACAAGAAATACTTGAAGAGACTTAGCAGAAAATAGTGCAGACCCTTACAAGACAGCATAAAACAGAGAGTTTAGATGCCAGTGGCCTATTGTGTAGAGTTGCTGACACAAAACTCCTAACACACATTGAGTCTGCATCAAGTGTGTTGGTCAGTTGAATTAAAGTAAAAGTTGAATTGCTGATAAACACTTGCCATTTTCATGGGGAAACAATGCAGACCTCTGTTACATGATGATTCATCTCAGTGTAGGACAATTCTTTTGTAAAAGATGTCAGTACTGTATATAAAAACTCCTACATTAACTACAAGAAAAAAGTTCTGCACAACCTACCATGTCTACAATATCCATGCAGATATGTACACCTCCCTTCTCTCCACTCAATATTGATAAGTTCATCAGGTTTTTAAACAGCCCGTTCATGTCTCTATAATATGGTAGACAGTCTTCACAAACTGTGGCATTATATTCTGTCTGCAAGTAGAAACAAAGGCACACCTTCAATATTTCCATACTTCAATATTCATACTTGAAATACATGATGTAAACCAGGCATAAGTTTATAAGTTTTATGATGTGTATGTTTAATATTTGTAATATACAATGAACATAACAAGACTATCCAATCTATGTTTGTAAACCTATGACAAGCAACTTCTCACAGTCAAGGCATGGTAAAGGTAAACCTACCTTGTGTATGTAGAAGTTATCAAAAAAAGACAACAAACCTATCTCACGTGTGCAGAAGTTATACAAAAAAAAGACAACAAACATACCTTGTGTGTCTAGAAGTTATCAAAAAAGACAACAAACCTACCTTGTATGTGTAAAAGTTATCAAAAAAGACAACAAATGTACATCATGTGTGTAGAATAAACCTACCTTGTGTGGGTAAAAGTTATCAAAAACTGTGTCATCAGCAATGCAGTTGCTGAGGTTAATGTAACATTCAAGGCACCTATATTGAGTGTGAATGCAGTTGCTGAGGTTATTGTAACATACAAGGCACCTACCTTGTGTGTGTCATCATGAATGCAGTTGCTGAGGTTATTGTAACGTGCATGGCACCTACCTTGTGTGTGTCATCAGCAATGCAGTTGCTGAGGTTATTGTAACGTGCAAGGCACCTACCTTGTGTGTGTCATCAGCAATGCAGTTGCTGAGGTTATTTTAACATGCAAGGCACCTACCTTGTGTGTGTCATTATGAATGCAGTTGCTGAGGTTATTGTAACATGCAAGGCTCCTACCTTGCGTGTGTCATCAGCAATGCAGTTGCTGACGTTATTGGAATAGACAAGGCACCTAACTTGAGTGTGAATGCAGTTGCTGAGGTTAATATAACATACAAGGCACTTACCTTGAGTGTGAATGCAGTTGCTGAGGTTAATATAACATACAAGGCACCTACCTTGAGTGTGAATGCAGTTGCTGAGGTTAATATAACATACAAGGCACCTACCTTGAGTGTGTCATCAGCAATGCAGTTGCTGAGGATATTGTAACATGCAAGGCACCTACTTTGTGTGTGTCATCATAAATGCAGTTGCTGAGGTTATTGTAACATGCAAGGCTCCTACCTTGCGTGTGTCATCAGCAATGCAGTTGCTGAGGTTATTGTAACATACAAGGCACCTACCTTGTGTGTGTCATCATGAATGCAGTTGCTGAGGTTATTGTAACGTGCAAGGCACCTACCTTGTGTGTGTCATCATGAATGCAGTTGCTGAGGTTATTTTAACATGCAAGGCACCTACCTTGTGTGTGTCATCATGAATGCAGTTGCTGAGGTTATTGTAACGTGCACGGCACCTACCTTGTGTGTGTCATCAGCAATGCAGTTGCTGAGGTTATTGTAACGTGCAAGGCACCTACCTTGTGTGTGTCATCAGCAATGCAGTTGCTGAGGTTATTGTAACGTGCAAGGCACCTACCTTGTGTGTGTCATCAGCAATGCAGTTGCTGAGGTTATTTTAACATGCAAGGCACCTACCTTGTGTGTGTCATCATGAATGCAGTTGCTGAGGTTATTGTAACGTGCACGGCATCACCTTGTGTGTGTCATCAGCAATGCAGTTGCTGAGGTTATTGTAACATACAAGGCACCTACCTTGTGTGTGTCATCAGCAATGCAGTTGCTGAGGTTATTGTAATGTGCAAGGCACCTACCTTGTGTGTGTCATCATAAATGCAGTTGCTGAGGTTATTGTAACATGCAAGGCTCCTACCTTGTGTGTGTCATCAGCAATGCAGTTGCTGAGGTTATTGTAACATGCAAGGCACCTACCTTGTGTGTGTCATCATGAATGCAGTTGCTGGGGATATTGTAACATGCAAGGCACCTACCTTGTGTGTGTCATCAGCAATGCAGTTGCTGAGGTTATTGTAACATACAAGGCTCCTACCTTGTGTGTATCATCATGAATGCAGTTGCTGAGGTTATTGTAACATACAAGGCTCCTACCTTGTGTGTGTCATCATGAATGCAGTTGCTGAGGTTATTGTAACATACAAGGCTCCTACCTTGTGTGTGTCATCAGCAATGCCATTGCTGAGGTTATTGTAACATGCAAGGCACCTACCTTGTGTGTGTCTTCAGCAATACCTTTGCTGAGGTTATTGTAACATACAAGGCACCTACCTTGTGTGTGTCATCATGAATGCAGTTGTTGAGGTTATTGTAACATACAAGGCTCCTACCTTGTGTGTGTCATCATGAATGCAGTTGCGGAGGTTATTGTAACATACAAGGCTCCTACCTTGTGTGTGTCATTAGCAATGCAGTTGCTGAGGTTATTGTAACAAACAAGGCACCTACCTTGTGTGTGTCATCAGCAATGCAGTTGTTGAGGTTATTGTAACATACAAGGCTCCTACCTTGTGTGTGTCTTCAGCAATACCTTTGCTGAGGTTATTGTAACATACAAGGCTCCTACCTTGTGTGTGTCATCAGCAATGCCATTGCTGAGGTTATTGTAACATGCAAGGCACCTACCTTGTGTGTGTCATCAGCAATGCAGTTGTTGAGGTTATTGTAACATACAAGGCTCCTACCTTGTGTGTGTCATCAGCAATACCGTTGCTGAGGTTATTGTAACATACAAGGCACCTACCTTGTGTGTGTCATCAGCAATGCCATTGCTGTGGTTATTGTAACATACAAGGCTCCTACCTTGTGTGTGTCATCATGAATGCAGTTGCTGAGGTTATTGTAACATACAAGGCTCCTACCTTGTGTGTGTCATCAGCAATGCAGTTGTTGAGGTTATTGTAACATACAAGGCTCCTACCTTGTGTGTGTCATCATGAATGCAGTTGCTGAGGTTATTGTAACATACAAGGCTCCTACCTTGTGTGTGTCATCAGCAATACCGTTGCTGAGGTTATTGTAACATACAAGGCTCCTACCTTGTGTGTGTCATCAGCAATACCTTTGCTGAGGTTATTGTAACATGCAAGGCACCTACCTTGCGTGTGTCATCAGCAATGCCATTGCTGAGGTTATTGTAACATACAAGGCTCCTACCTTGTGTGTGTCATCAGCAATACCGTTGCTGAGGTTATTGTAACATACAAGGCTCCTACCTTGTGTGTGTAGAAGTTATCAAAAAAAGACAACAAACCTATCTCACGTGTGCAGAAGTTATACAAAAAAAAGACAACAAACATACCTTGTGTGTCTAGAAGTTATCAAAAAAGACAACAAACCTACCTTGTATGTGTAAAAGTTATCAAAAAAGACAACAAATGTACATCATGTGTGTAGAATAAACCTACCTTGTGTGGGTAAAAGTTATCAAAAACTGTGTCATCAGCAATGCAGTTGCTGACGTTATTGGAATAGACAAGGCACCTACCTTGAGTGTGAATGCAGTTGCTGAGGTTAATATAACATACAAGGCACCTACCTTGAGTGTGAATGCAGTTGCTGAGGTTAATATAACATACAAGGCACCTACCTTGAGTGTGAATGCAGTTGCTGAGGTTAATATAACATACAAGGCACCTACCTTGAGTGTGTCATCAGCAATGCAGTTGCTGAGGATATTGTAACATGCAAGGCACCTACTTTGTGTGTGTCATCATAAATGCAGTTGCTGAGGTTATTGTAACATGCAAGGCTCCTACCTTGCGTGTGTCATCAGCAATGCAGTTGCTGAGGTTATTGTAACATACAAGGCACCTACCTTGTGTGTGTCATCATGAATGCAGTTGCTGAGGTTATTGTAACGTGCAAGGCACCTACCTTGTGTGTGTCATCATGAATGCAGTTGCTGAGGTTATTTTAACATGCAAGGCACCTACCTTGTGTGTGTCATCATGAATGCAGTTGCTGAGGTTATTTTAACATGCAAGGCACCTACCTTGTGTGTGTCATCATGAATGCAGTTGCTGAGGTTATTGTAACGTGCACGGCACCTACCTTGTGTGTGTCATCAGCAATGCAGTTGCTGAGGTTATTGTAACGTGCAAGGCACCTACCTTGTGTGTGTCATCAGCAATGCAGTTGCTGAGGTTATTGTAACGTGCAAGGCACCTACCTTGTGTGTGTCATCAGCAATGCAGCTGCTGAGGTTATTTTAACATGCAAGGCACCTACCTTGTGTGTGTCATCATGAATGCAGTTGCTGAGGTTATTGTAACGTGCACGGCACCTACCTTGTGTGTGTCATCAGCAATGCAGTTGCTGAGGTTATTGTAACGTGCAAGGCACCTACCTTGTGTGTGTCATCAGCAATGCAGTTGCTGAGGTTATTGTAACGTGCAAGGCACCTACCTTGTGTGTGTCATCATAAATGCAGTTGCTGAGGTTATTGTAACATGCAAGGCTCCTACCTTGTGTGTGTCATCAGCAATGCAGTTGCTGAGGTTATTGTAACATGCAAGGCACCTACCTTGTGTGTGTCATCAGCAATGCAGTTGCTGAGGTTATTGTAACATACAAGGCTCCTACCTTGTGTGTGTCATCATGAATGCAGTTGCTGAGGTTATTGTAACATACAAGGCTCCTACCTTGTGTGTGTCATCATGAATGCAGTTGCTGAGGTTATTGTAACATACAAGGCTCCTACCTTGTGTGTGTCATCAGCAATGCCATTGCTGAGGTTATTGTAACATGCAAGGCACCTACCTTGTGTGTGTCTTCAGCAATACCTTTGCTGAGGTTATTGTAACATACAAGGCTCCTACCTTGTGTGTGTCATCATGAATGCAGTTGCTGAGGTTATTGTAACATACAAGGCTCCTACCTTGTGTGTGTCATCAGCAATGCAGTTGCTGAGGTTATTGTAACATACAAGGCACCTACCTTGTGTGTGTCATCAGCAATGCAGTTGTTGAGGTTATTGTAACATACAAGGCTCCTACCTTGTGTGTGTCTTCAGCAATACCTTTGCTGAGGTTATTGTAACATACAAGGCTCCTACCTTGTGTGTGTCATCAGCAATGCCATTGCTGAGGTTATTGTAACATGCAAGGCACCTACCTTGTGTGTGTCATCAGCAATGCAGTTGTTGAGGTTATTGTAACATACAAGGCTCCTACCTTGTGTGTGTCATCATGAATGCAGTTGCTGAGGTTATTGTAACATACAAGGCTCCTACCTTGTGTGTGTCATCAGCAATACCGTTGCTGAGGTTATTGTAACATACAAGGCACCTACCTTGTGTGTGTCATCAGCAATGCCATTGCTGAGGTTATTGTAACATACAAGGCTCCTACCTTGTGTGTGTCATCATGAATGCAGTTGCTGAGGTTATTGTAACATACAAGGCTCCTACCTTGTGTGTGTCATCAGCAATGCAGTTGTTGAGGTTATTGTAACATACAAGGCTCCTACCTTGTGTGTGTCATCATGAATGCAGTTGCTGAGGTTATTGTAACATACAAGGCTCCTACCTTGTGTGTGTCATCAGCAATACCGTTGCTGAGGTTATTGTAACATTCAAGGCTCCTACCTTGTGTGTGTCATCAGCAATACCTTTGCTGAGGTTATTGTAACATGCAAGGCACCTACCTTGCGTGTGTCATCAGCAATGCCATTGCTGAGGTTATTGTAACATACAAGGCTCCTACCTTGTGTGTGTCATCAGCAATACCGTTGCTGAGGTTATTGTAACATACAAGGCTCCTACCTTGTGTGTGTCATCAGCAATACTTTTGCTGAGGTTATTGTAACATGCAAGGCACCTACCTTGCGTGTGTCATCAGCAATGCCATTGCTGAGGTTATTGTAACATGCAAGGCACCTACCTTGCGTGTGTCATCAGCAATGCCATTGCTGAGGTTATTGTAACATACAAGGCACCTACCTTGTGTGTGTCATTAGGAGTGCAGTTGCTGAAGTTGCCGTAATAGTTGAGGAACATCTCTGTCTGATGTGTAAGTTGGTAGTGAACAGTCCCATTACTGTATTCATTGTAGGAGGAGAAACATTCTGCAAATATATGTTTAAAGAAGAAAGCAGTGTTGACAAATGTCGCTCCTTAACAAAAATATTGTTAATTTTAAGCATTTTACCATAGTTAGTAGGTCAATAAGCAAATATTTACTTCATCATTTGAGTAACAACTCAAATACATCACACTAATTGTGCAATAAGTGTTAACTTTACATTGCTATACTGTTGTCTTGCATGGTACTTTATTAAATATCAATACTATGTTGCAGGCCAAATTAGTTGATATGTTAAAAAATGGACAAAAATGGCCTTGGCGAGTTTGTTCCAGAAAGGGCTAAAAAATGAAATCCATGCTTATTGTAAATATATATACATATAATTATCATTTACAAATATGGTTAAAACATGCTATTTATCAGTACAGTAACATTACGATACCATGTCAACTTTTATAACTATTTTCAAATGTTTTAAACATTACTGATAAAAGTTTAAACATTATACTCAATAGATAGAATATAAACAAAACATGTTTACAAAAATTATTCAGACAGGGGTATATTTTATTACCTATAACGACCTTCACCCTCAGACTAACCCAGCTGACTATAGGCTTATCCACACTACATACATTAAAATACCTACCAACCACCTCAGGCCAGATGCAAGATCAGAATCTAAACATTTTCCTGCTAAGTCTATTCAATTTTTTTCTTATATCCATGAAAATGTAGTAGGTATATGGAAAAAAATGCAAGTAGTATGGGCTATGGATCAATGGCAAGTTCATATCAAAGAACAATATTTGAAGTAATTTATGGTGATTATTTAGATTATTCTTACCTACTGTGTGAAATCTCATTGATTTTGTGATTCATACATTTGGAATTTTCACAAAAAGTATGCAGTGATGTTACAAGGTAAAAACATTTTTGGAAAGGTGCAAAGGAATTCATAACTGTGACCTGACTTGCATGCATTTTGTTTCCTTTTAATGGACTTTCAACAAATTCTGCACATTTAATAACTGGAAGATGCTCTCATATTCTGCCCCCACCTTCAAACTACACAAAAAAAATAAAGAAAAACCTTGTCCATAAAAAAAGTAGAGTTCTGGTGGCTCAAAATTCTCACTAATTATATTTATGGTCCCAGCTGTATGATAAGGCGCTTCAACTATAACCAAGTGAATGTCTCAATAAATAAACTTCTAGACAAAACTTAATTTAAAACAATATTGAACCAATATTGCATTAATGTTAAAATTAAAAAAATACTGATAACTGGATTTACAATTACAATCACCTTTATTAATGAAACTATAGATGGCATGAGCTCAAAATATTACTATCTATAACACTAATTATGGCATGAGCTCAAAATATTACTATCTATAACACTAATTATGGCATGAGCTCAAGATATTACTATCTATAACACTGATTATGGCATGAGCTCAAAATATTACTATCTATAACACTGATTATGGCATGAGCTCAAAATATTACTATCTATAACACTAATTATGGCATGAGCTCAACATATTACTATCTATAACACTGATTATGCATATATGCTTATTTTGATTTTTGGTCAAGAATAACCTTCGAACTCGCATCGTCATCAAGCTATAATACAATAAGATGTAGTGTTCCCTATGAAGGCTGATGAAATGAAGAAAAAATAACATATTGTTTTCAAATTGTACATCTACATTATGAGATATAACCTTACACCCATTTAAGTTCAGCCTTGACATTTATTGATTGACAGCAGCATTGATTTAATGCTTAATTTTAATTCTAACATAGTAATAAAAATAATCACATTGAGACGATAATGATTTGCATGTTAATAAGGCATGTTCTTGTTTACAAATTTTACAGAGAAAAATACTGAAACTGAGGTAATCGCATTTATAAACATGTTACAGTATTGATTATTTTATCTTGATATATTACTTTTAAATATTTTTTAAACTTTAATTAAATAATTAAGAAAAAGCACCAAACAAATAACACTATGCCTTATGGACTATTATCAACTTCAATTGTGAAAGATAACAACTCGTTAAAAAAATCTAGCTGTATATACAACTTTTAAGCAAATAAGTTTTTATTTTAAAACAGAAAAAAGTAGTGATTGTTGAAGTGGTGACAAAATAAAATCAACAAGAAAAGTTCTGGATGAATCATCTACTTTGTCTGTCAAATCAGTATTCTGTTTCCTTATCCTCTATGTTTGATACCCTAACCCAACTTGCAACGAAAATTATAAGCAATTTGCAACGAAAATTATAAGGCAACTAAAATAATAAGGCATTCATTTACTATCAAAATTATCTTCCTGAATTTTTGTTGTTGTAAACTACAAGAAGTCAACTGAAACGTTTGGTCATGGTGCTCTAATAAATTAACTTAGTTCTTAAAAAACTGTAAGCAAACTTTGGGCAAGTCTATGTAATTTATCCACTAGAGGGGCTTTTTCCTTCATGGGATAAATAAAAATGTTGCCCCAAAATTACCCAAAGGCAGCAAAGTGAAAGCCCTGTAGCCCCTTGACACCCCTGGGTTATATTGCACTTTTTATTTTATATGAATTTTATGTTTTTAACATCCACTTATAATATTTACTCACATGTGCATGAGCATGCTATAATATGTGTTTGTCAGGACTAAATCCAAGAGCCTAACACCCTACATGTCTGCTGAAACAATCTTATAAAGCATGTATGCAACTGAAATCAAAAACAAAATTAGATAAACTTACTTTCACAGTCAGCTGTTGTCCATATATGGTGTATGTCATTGAAGATGCTTGTTATCACTTGCACCCTGTCAGAATTCAGCAGGCGGTTCCGACAGTTGCCCATTTTCTCATCATTCTGGAACAAAGTTATTTCTCTATAATAATCAAAAACAGCTATTACAACTGATAATGGTAAACCAGTTAATCCATCATTTTAGAATTGATATAGAATTTATATACGTGACGCATGAAAAATACATCAGACAAAATAATGAAGACTGATGTGAGATCATAACATGCAACAATATTGAAAGCATTTACACACAAATTCCATATTATGAGCTCTCTAAGGTAATTAACTAACAGACATCAGCAAAATAAACAAGCCTCAGCTTCAGGCATTTCTGTTGGTGAAAAACTTTACTGAAAGTAATTATAGAGTGGTCAGCAAGCAAGGAACATTAATTTGTAACCTGTTATCAGTTCATATGGAGTTTTAATTTGTAATTCAAATCTTAATACTATTACTTTTATTTGTCTTACACGAAAGATATTAGTTGATATGAGCATAAGATTATCAATACAGAAATTTGGGTACAGATTAATTTATGAATGTTTGTTTGTTTATTGGGTTTTTTTCCACCAAAAGTATTTAAGTTATCTGGAGACAGTGTTCACTTGAAGCTGATATAGGGCTGCCTTCACTGTGCACAGCATGCCTTGAACACATGGCATGATACCACACCCAGTCACATTATCCTGACACCGGGCCAACTAGTCAGGAAACTACCTTTATATTTGCTCAAGCTTTAGCAAGGGAGCTATACCACTACCATTATAAATGACTTTTGTATGTCACAAGCCTGGAATCAAAGCTGGAGCCCAATGTACTTGGAGCTGACAATGTACCGATTTTTAGTAATGTATACTCTCCAAACAATTGGAAATACAACATTTATAGATACGACTGCAAAGATTTGTGCTAAAATAACTTATAGCAATGCAAGGCTTGAGCCAACATTAGACAACTTATTCCTTATATTATGAGCCTTAAACGTGCATCATTTGTGGAGCAAGCAACTTAACAGTTAAAACCAATAAACTAGCCAGGTGGAGAATGGAATGTGATACATCAGGATAGTTGATATATCTCTTCTTGAGTTGGTATCCCAATGTATCACACTCCATGGGGCTGGATGAAATGCCCTCTAGACAACATCCCTTACCAGGTCATTTTGGCATAGGTGGACAGAATCTCTCCAGTGAATTTCCTAAGGCTGACAGTATTACTTTGTTATATATATGAGAATGACCCTAATAAAATATTGCATTAAAAAAAATAATCTTATAATATAATAAATGTTTTATTACTGGTGGAGGGCTTTGTCCAACACCGGCAATTAAAATCTAATAATTTAATGATACAGCAATTCTGTTCATGCAGTATCATTATCTCTTTTTTTTATATAAATTAGCAATACATTATCAAAGATTTAGCATTCTTCAATGACATATTGAAAATTTCCATCACTAAGTACAAAAGGACTGACCAACAAGTGAAAAGATCTGCATAGCTGACTATATCAAGCAACTGGGTGGCTTATTAGTGCCTCTATAATGTTGTGCTATAACTTGCAATACTTAAAGACCATGCACACAGTATACAGTAAATATATTGGTCTAATTACCCAACATTGTTTGCCGATAGCATAACCTTCAGCAAATTTTCCATTTACTTAAACCTAGGATGAAAGTGATCTCATTGCAGCTTTTAAAACTGTTTTTTAGTCAGTAAAAGAGAGTACCGGTACAAAGCTACATTCAAGTATGATAAAAAAAAACCCCCAAAAACAACAACATTACCATGCACTTTGAGTAGCATGCTAAACTCTATCCAGGCCACATTGATCACACAAAAGGAACTGGTCAGACATTTTTAATAAAATTAAACATATTTGGATGCTTCAAATGGGAAAAAAATAGCCAATTCTGAGTGGCCAAGAAACAGAAAATGTATAACATTTGCAAACATAATATTTGTTCAACTATTGCATTATGTGACAAAAGATATAAAAGGTAAAAGTTGTTTATAAAACATTTCAGGGAAGAACAGGCTTTAAAGTTCAAATCATATAAGAGCAACACAATACAAATGACAGTATATTAGATTATTTAACTAATTTCTGTGTTTGTTTAAAATAAATAGTTTATCTGGTCTTACTGTTTGAATATTTAATTAAATCAACATAACACACCATTTCTATATCATGGTAAACATTAACCAGGCGAGCAAAGTGTTCAACGCATCTCTCACAGAACCTGAAAGGACGGGCATAGTTAACTGAACAGTTGATAAATTTTGCTGCATGTTTGCCAAACTCTGTCACAAATGCTTTGCAGGAATCAAGCACAGGCCTCAAGTGTGAATTATTAAAATTAGCAGTTGTAACTTCACTTCCTACATTGCCCAAGAGATTCAGTAACCGGCTTCTAGCCATATTGTCAATTTCTTGTGAAGTCAGGGTGTCCCTTGCAAGAGACTGTTCTGTGAAGAAAAAGCATAGCATAACTATCACTAAGACTGAATGTACTGTTGCACATATCTCCATGGCTTCTGTCTTCACTAAATTGTTCTTGAAGTTAAATATAATTTAAAAAATATCACAAAAAGAACTTAATTATGAACACAGTGGTGTTGTCTTTCACGTTTTTGATCCGGAACTTATTTTAAGAGAACTTCAACAATAGAATTGTCATATGACAATAGTCCTTCCTACTGGCAACTTTTACGAATTGCAATTTTTACAATAACACCGTGCATCAAAATGCATGCCTCTACTAAATGATTACTGTCATTGCAACCCATTATGATTGATTATAATGACATTAAGGCAGATTTACCTTCTTCTTTAAAATATAAAATTACATTTATAATTTACTTAAAAGTTGTTTAGTAAAGTAACACAAAGTTAAACGCGTGCTACAAGGAAAGTTCTCCAGAGCTGTATTAAATTTGGTATAGTTTGTTCAAAATCATGGTCGGCCTGCGATTTTTGAGATGTTCATTTTGCAGATTACTGGCTCGACGAGTCCAAAGGTCAAAGGAATTGCATCTTCCGAGGTAAATTTATAATATACCAAGTCGTGTTGCGTAAATACAACTTTTTCTATAAGTCTAGTGCTGCCGCCCGTGTCGCCGACTGTCTGACCTTGCAAGTTGCGGTGAACTTCTTGGGTGCCAACAGTGTCAGTGGTCATGAAAAAAAAGGGCATGGCAAGATGCACTTCTCTTAACAATTTGCAATTACATGTGGTCTGGTCTTCATAACATGCAAAAAACTATATAAGACAATAATTTAGTTGTCGAAAATGATATACTTCCGATGTTACAAACACTGTAAGATTTATCTATGAGTTCTCATGACACAACACCAGAACATATATATCCTAGCATGACTAGTTTCAACGCCCTTAAGCCATTTATATATTTTCTTGCGAAGTGAACTCTATTGAATTAGAAACTTACTGTCATAAAGACATAAACATGTCAAGTAAGCCCTTATTTATCAAGTAGTATCACTTTAACGCTTGTATTTAACGTTTTTATTAATGATACAGATTTTTTACAAATAGCAGCCAGTCCCCATTACGTTTTAAGAGACTCTAGAAACGACGCCTTTGATTGGCTGTTCTTGTTTGTAGCAATTTAACACTTGGGAAGAAGTAATGCGGTGTACATTTAGTCCTAGTTGGTTCGCGTATGGAATAGGTAACAGGACGACTCACCGCCCTTACCAACTCACCGCCATTCAAGGTTGGTCGACTCATCGCCGATTTTAAAAGACCGCTGGTCGACTCATCGCCTGTATACTTTTACTGTGATGAATTGATAGTTTTGAACTGTCTGTAGATTTTATCATTATTTTTTTTTTCTGATTTAAAAATTGGAACTCATGTATCACGGGACGGTACAAGTGGTAGCTAATAGTTACGTAGCACTTATTGGATGGGTCTAAAACGCTTACGCGCTACACTGACAATATGAAAACCGTAATAAAACGCTGACAATAAAGAACATATAGGGAAAACGCTGACGCGGGTCTATGATCGATAGGTGTGATAGTTTTGAACTGTCTGTAGATTTTATCATTAATTTTTTTTTCAGATTTAAAAATCATAACTCATGTATAAAATACATGGACTTACTAGGGTTCAGGATAATTATTGCCGGATAGCTAGTAAATTGTTGTATTTTCTGTCCTATTCCTCAACCACAGGATCATTCAGCTTCGCGCATTTCCTTAACAGCTGAGCACCAGACAAACGGCCAGTATTCAGGTCCTCCCATGCTGTAATAATTTCATGCTGTCTCTGGCGATGTTTGCTTCGTTGATACCTAAGGACAGCACCTCCACTCAAAAACCTAATCTGCATGGGGATAGCATTGGCTTCATCATGCAGCAAAGAGATCAGCTGGTAGATATTCAGGTTGGCCTTCCCTGTCTGGTTGAGTCGGGTGTGCCACCCTTCCATATCATTGTTGGTGCGCACGGGTCTCATGAAGACACTCCAAGACTCTACCGGGAAGACTGCGTTGTCCATCCACTGATGTTCAATGTAGTCCACCAACTCGTGGATCTTCCCCTCTACAGGGCACAGCTGAACTAAGTCCTCAAACTGAGCTCTGATATGGGCAGCAGGCAGATAGGCTAGCGCCATGAGAGTCTTGCAGAACTTGTACATTGTTTCTTTCTTGTAGAAAGCGTTCTGGAGCCCAACTTCTTGTAGCTTCCTCCAAACAGCATGGGTGAAATGAAAATTGCAGCCCTTTATCGTAACTTCTGGGAGGGTTTGTTTAACCGCTTGCCAAATAGCTGCCTCGAAGTCAGTGGTGATTGACTTGGCCTTGGGAGGAGCGGGCAGCACCTCTAGAAGCACCTTCAACACAGCTTCATAATCTCGTCGTGATTTCCCCGACATCACCACAAATGCTAGAGGGACTTGCTTCAGTTGGTCCTCAACCTTGATGAATGCGTGGAAACTATACAGCTGCTTGAACGGTTCTCACACTAGTTTGAACGTTCCGTCCACAAACCACTGTTTTGCACTGGTGAGTAAAGCCAATTGCTTCTCCGTTGCCAGTAGGAGATGGCGACGAAACCTTTCTCCGCATCCAACCTCGATGTCCGCTCCCAAAAAATCGTCCAGGATAGCCTCCTCATTCACTAAGCTGGTTAGATGATGCGGGCGAGTCTTCTGTCTCTGTCGGTTGGCTGCTCTTACCAACGCAGCCGGCTGAGAAAGTGCACATAGTTCTTGTGGGTCCACATATTGTCGAACAGCTGCCTCCACCAACTTCCGTGCTGCTGCAAAAGGTTGTTTTAGACTTTCTGTCCTGACCTCCGCTCTGACTTTAGCAGCAACACTGGGTGGATGACAGTGTGGATGAACTCCTCGAGTGAATGTTCCATTCTCTTCTTTAACACGAGCTTTGCACGTAGTTGTCTTGTTGTTAACGACGCAAACCCAATCAACGGTAGATTGTCGGCGCTTCGAGACAATGAAGCTGTAGCCCAAAGAATTCACGAGATGAGTCGCCCCACGTTGAGTCGCATTCGGTACTTTCGTCCAAGTAAGTGTTTCGGTTCTGTCAACATCATCACATTCTTCTGAAGGGGCTGATTGGTCAATGGTTGACTCCTCATAAAGGCTTGGGATTTCGTAGGAGATGTCCTGCTCAATGAGACAGGATACATTTGGAATGGAGCAATTCTCAATCGATGGACTGGCAGGCACATACGAGAGGATTGGTTCAATCTCTGCTGCAAAATCAACATCAGCTCTGGGAATATCACAATTCTCTGACAATCTTGTGGAGTTAGCGTTGGGTAGGCCAGGCATTTCAATAGCGGAGAATCTAGGTCGCTTAGGATGAGGCTCTTCCTCAGGTGGTGTACAGGGAGGGCAGCGCCAGTTGAACTCCTCAGGCAAGGATCTGTACTGTGCTAATGATATCCCATTTTGGCAGGTCAGATGACACCACAAGTCACACTGGTTACATATTATGACCAAATGACTGGTTGTCACTCGCATGTCACAAACTGAGCAAGGAGTGAAGCGAGGCATGTTGCATGTATTGTGTAAGATAAGCAAATGATACAAGGTCAAATTTTCCAGCCATTTTATGCTACCCAGTTAACCCAATTAACAATAGCAGCGTCCCAGCTCAATATAAAAACAATCATCATGTTAGTATTTAATTAGTCTTGATTAGTATTGATGTACTTTTACAAGGCGGTAGTTGCTTTGATCCAATTGTAATCAACTTTTCATGAACTAATTATATTTATAACAATGAAAACAATACAATCGCTTACATATAATTATCAAAAGGTTAGTATCATCATGTTAGTATTGAATTAGTCTTGGTGTATTTTCACAGGGCGGTAGTTGCTTTGATCCGATTGTAATCAACTTTTAATGAACTAATTATATTGGTAACAATTCGCATTTATAATAGAAGCATAGTTAAATCTTGAACCTGTCGGCCAATATCACCTGTCAAGCTGTGAATGGATTACCAAGGACGATAGGCTTCCTTAATAGGTTGGTTTGACATTGTTAATTGGATACACCGTTGGCGGTGAGTTAAAAAAATAGGCGATGAGTCGACCAACCTTGAATGGCGGTGAGTTGGTAAGGGCGGTGAGTCGTCTAGTAATCATGGAATAGCAATACATAAATGATGGAAAACAAAAGAAAAACAGCATGCTTCATATTTTTATTTACCTTTAACAAATAAATGTTCAGCATTCAATTCAATGCCATTCATTCATACAAAATCATATCAAGAACGCAATGGGGACACTTGACTACATCTCCCCTTCTGACTACTTTCACAGCAGATACATAAGGTCAGGTCAGATAGACACAATGTTTACATGTATCACATGTAACCCATTTAACAAACACAAGGGACGCACTCAAGCATACATCCTCTGGTGTCAATAATCCATAAACACAACAAAATTCAGTTTAATTTTCTTCATTCTCCTAAATTTTTGTCTGTTTCAACTGGCACTGAAAGGATCGGCAGTTCCTTAGTTTATGGTTTGGAAACCTGTTCTGAGGTACATGGCTGAGTACTCGAGATAATTTCCAAGTTTTTGGTTTGACTGGTGGTCCTGATCTCACTGCTTCTGGGTCAACCATCCTACTTAACTTGTGCCTCACTGACGATTCAGTTAGGCAACTCTCTGGCAACAGTCTTCATTTGAATCCCCATAGCTTCTTATTAGGTTCATGGCTGACCACATCTGATATGGGAAGTACAACAAGTATTTCTTTAGTGCCTGAAAATATAAATAATAACCTAATGAGAGAAGAAAACCAAGATACCATTTTGAACCTGCAATGTCTAACTTCATTCGGTACTTCGAAATACGGCTGTACATGTTTCAGTCAGAATTACAGAATCATCGTAATTAACGCGTACATCTTACAAGACCAGCATTTCTTGATATAGTCTAACATTTAAGCACATGACTTTCACTTGACTTATGACATAATGAAATGGGCTTTCTTATAGAAGGATGCTTGGTATGCGGTTCATATTGAATATCATGGACTACAACATGCAAACTTTCACTTATTATGGAAATAAGAGAAATCGGTGAAATAATGTGAGTTAATTTGAATTTGAGATATCCTTACCTTCGAATCTTGGATTTGCCATATTGTTCTTCCTAAGCTGTCAAAATATGTGTTTGCCAACAAATGTCGCAAGAAAATACGTCAGAGGAAATACGTAACGGAGTTTGAAATGAAAATAAAAATGGCATTGAAATAGGTGAGCGTCAAATTAGGTTACTAGACGATAGTATTGTCTTTAGGACCAAGTGATAATCTCATGTCTTCTCCCTGATGTTTGCTTTCTAAGTCTCCATTCTTAAAACCAAGTTACATGTCATGTCTTTCTCCCTAGCACCCCTGCCTGCCTTTCTTGATACCCTCATTAGCAGACATGTGATATTCCCATGGTCCCAAATAGGGAGACTTAGGTTCCCATAGAGGGAGATTGGGGTGCCAGGGAGGGAAATTTCCATGAATGCGCGTTAAATTGACTATGTTGCTTATTTCTATTTGTAAAACAGTATCTTTTTTGTCATTTTATCAATAATCATAGTAATTTCAGTGATACATGTTTTCTTTACAATATTTAAAATAGATATTTTCAGGCATGATGATGGCAGATAACACTTCTGAATCTTGAAACCTATCCTCCAAATTGGCAACAAGTTTACTGATGTAGCTATCACATATTTTTTGAACACTTTCTTTCTGCTGTGTGAAATATTTTACTTCTGGTGAAAATCCAGTTGTCTCCTCTTCCACTTCGTCACAATCACTTTCATCAAACCCATCAAAAGCGTAGTTGTTGTTGACAGACTGTTTGACAACATCACTGGCAGACTCACTCAAAGGCCTTTTAGACACAACTTTTTCCCCTTCGTCATCAACAAATTCATCTAACTTAGACATGAACATCCCTGACACTTCACTTAAATCTTTCAAACGTGCACAAGTGCTTTTCACCATTGGCTGTACCTTTGTAAAATCCAATGTTCCATGTTTGAAATTCTTTGAAAGCCTGCCCATAAATGGAAGTACATCCATCATCATATGAGTTAGAGCGATGGATTTGTACTGACTTACTTCATTAAGTAGACCTCTCGCTGTTGCATCTGACACTGCACCTCTTTCAAGGCACATTACAAGAGCAGGATAGCTACGGTACACAGCTGTTACATGCCCTTCCATGCTTAGCCATCTGACTGAGTTGAGTTCTGTGAATTTCAGTTCTGGTAGATTCAAGATGGACTGTACTTCTCTTAGTCTGTTTGATCTTAGGGCAGAATTGTGGAAATAGCGAAATACATTGCTGACTGTATGGGAATAACAGTTCAGTTCTGGTATGTCTCTCTCTGCCTGAGAAATAGCACAACGATGTTCCACACAATGGACCCCAACCAAGTTTGGAGAGTAAGCCTTGAGTAGAGTTACTACCCCTCCTGTCCAACCGGTCATTACACTTGCACCATCTGTGCTAATTCCACACATCTTTGAAATGTCTATGTTCTTTCCTTTTAGTTCATTGACAACCAGATTCACGATATTCTGAGCACTTGCTGATCCATCTTTGATTTGCTTATTTGATAACAGACTATAATCCAAACCACTGTCTGTAACACACTGAGCATACATTTATACTCGCTTTTTGTTGGCATTATCCGTGCTTTCATCTAACACAAGTGAAAATACTCCTGATTGTTTAATTTTACACAATTTCTCATCTAGAATTACTTCTCTTAGGGCACTCTCAAGTTCAGTCACACTTTTGTTACAACAGTAGGTAACTGTTGAACTGTCAGTCAGGAGTGAGGTAAAGTCAGCTCCTACTGAATTTGCGTATTCCAGGTGGTGTCAGAATTCTTCCTTCGGCAGCTCTCTTTTTGAAATGTGGTAGGCGGTCTTTAGGAGGTTGATTCCAAGTTCGTCATCTCTGTTGAGTTGGTCTGCAATCACTTTCTGCAGGGGTTGCTGGGATTTCAGTGATGAGCGTAGAACTGCATCAAGATGCTTCTGTGCTGAAATAGGCAAACAATAAAAATAAGTCTGACATCATATAATTTCAGATGCATGTTTTTCATAGTTTTTCTTTATTTACTTTATTGTTTTTTTTAATTTTCCTAATTATTGCATAAAAACCCGTGCATTCATCAAAATGTAAGAAATACACTTATTCACTTGATAATTTACTTACATGCTGCATGACGATCATGTTTTGTTGTTTTGGCTGGTGTTTCATGCCCACGTGCATAGGAGTTTTCAAACTTTGCTTTTCTGCACAAAGTGCAGTGCCATAACCCCTTGTTGTCTTTCACATACCAGTCATAGTTTAATTGTGAGTTTAGTTTTTAAATGATCTCTTTGGCTAGTCAGTCTCGTCAATTTTACGTTTTAGCCAAGATGACAAAGACATGTATATACGGTCTGCAACTTGCAATAAATCGATATTAACAAGTCATAATCTAATACAAAAATGATAAATTGATAATAATAAAATAGATATTATAAGATCATCAAACTTACATTGTTACTCGCGAAAAAAATCGTTACTTCACATGTCCGTGTCAGCATCGAAAGGCCTTTCGTTAAACAAAGGCTGTGATTGTCATACATCACCAATTATTTTGCTCAACATTGCCGACAGTTGCAACATTAACTTTTAATTGCACCACACATCCTAATCAAACCTAGTTGTCGCCTTAATTATTTTCACAGTTTTGGGAATCCCCAACAGATCAAAACAGTCAGGTGATAAACACCGACGACTTCACGGTTTGTTAATCTGTCAATCAAGTCCCAGACGCAGTGGTTAGGGCAGGGTTTAAAATCGATAATGCGTGACAGTGTGTACAGTGCTGTTAACTCGGAGACTGATTAGGCAACTACATCACACGGGCTGTCTAGTTTACTGTGTACAATCAAAATTGAAGGCGATTTTGATTTCGCTTTTATGTATGAAATAGGCGAAGTGAGCGACTGCAGGGCGACGATTTTGCCCGTATCGCCCGGTAGGATGATCCCTGAATTTTTAATGAATTTTCAAATTTATTTTACATATTTTAGTTCACTAACTAGACATAAATTCTATGCTTTGGTTTTAAGTTTGTGGCCTATAAAAACAACAACAGCCAAACATGGTGTAAACAAGTCAAGTGTCAACAGCACTTACAAATGAACTGAAAAAAGGTTTCCAAAGTGTCCAAAATGATCTAAATATATTCTACTGTCAAATTCAAATTTACATAAAATCTTTAAAAAATATTTATATGTACTTATTAAGATGTTGAATTTTATATAATGAGTATGCAAGCATACAAACAGTTTATTTAACTTGTAAGTTAGTGACAAAAGAGTTTTGATAATTATAAAATATTAGTGGTAAACTCTCTGATACCATTTTTGCCTAAATAAGTTAAAGTTGTATGAATTAAGAATACATGAAGACATTGGATCAAAGATTGGATCAAGATTAAATAGAAAACATGTGCTTTTCCATGAGAAAGTAGTAACTGGATCACTGTCCAGATTTAAAAAAAATCTTTACATAGAAGTCACTTGCTAATACACAAAAGTTCAAATTATTTTACATTAGTTAAGAAATTCTTTTAACAACCATTTACTTCTATGATAAATGTATATTTGCAGGAAGAAGACAAATTTTCTTTCAAATAGAAAAAACACTATTGTAAAGTAAAGAAACGATTTACTCCTCTTTAGAAAGCTAAAGTCAAAGAAAGCTTATCATAATGTTGGGAAACTGCCAAGTTCCCCATTTCTTAGCTTTAATGTGTTCCAAGGTTCCTGTGTCGCTTGCCGATTTGTCTCTTAATTCCCCTGAGATAATTAAGGGCTAGAAGCTTGCCTACATGTATTACACAATGTGTTGTTTTGTGAGTACCGATAATGTCCTAAATAATATGCAGTTTGCAAAAGGCCAATTTAAAATCAACGATTGTTTTAGTTGCACAATGAATAAAAATACATGTTGCAAGCTCTGTATATTCAGCAGTGTTATTGTTTCATACATTCATCTCTTTCATGCAAACTTGTTTTGGTGTTAATTTCATAAACACATTATTCCTTTTGCATAATGTTTATTTCCAACCTTGTTAATCACAAGCAACATGTTCTCAGTATAGGTTTTGAGTCTAAATTAGTGATTCTTCCAGTCAGTCCCTTTTACCAACTTACCATTCCAAGGCCGTAACTGTTTGGTTTGCTCATTTTAAATTGGTCTAAATTGTCTAAATTGGTGATTCTTCCAGTCAGTCCCTTTTACCAACTTACCGTACCAAGGCCGTAACTGTTGGGTTTGCTCATTTTGTAAAACGAGTCATCACATATTTACTTTTACGTTTGGCATGCACGTGAATACCTTTATCCTGTGCCTTTTCAAATTTTGGCATATGTTGCAATGCTCATAGGACTTTGTCATATATTCTTCTTCGTGGAATAGAACCTTTGCTGGTTTTGTTCGCTCCTTTTGGTTTCTCATTCCGAGAGGAGTCGCTAATTTAGACACTAACCTTAACATAGTAAAACATTACACAGCAGTCATGGTTTAAGAAAAAGACAATCAATACCAGAGTTTTATGAATACACATAAGCGCCTTATTTTCAACAAATGCTGTAGTTGGCTGACAAAATGGTGTTATGACCCGATGACCTCACGCATATAATTAGCACTATTTTTTGTTTTTTTGTAAGGCACGTACCCAGGACAGTTGGTAAATGTTTCAGAATTCAGACGTTATCCTGAGCTTGCATTTGGGTTAATACAGAATAGTTCTCATAGGACTTTATTAATGGGTTATTGAACATTTAAACTTTCGCTGGTCAGTCCAATGCCATGCGTGTCCGCATGTGCATTAAGCATTGCTTCCATTTTCAAGAGTGTTGTGTTAGAAAACAGAACATGTGGTACTGATTGAGCATGATCTCTGCCATTCAGTCAAGGGATTACAGTTTGTAATGGTGCCTTCTTACACCAGTAGGCGGGGCACAATATTATAGTCTCGACCAATGAACACTCGATATGCTCAATGATGGGCAGTGATCTGTTCTGATTAGCAGCACACACACGCCGGTGCTGGTCGCTTGCAGTAGGTTACATCAATGCGCAATCAAATGATCGGCTGGTAGCTAGTTTGTCAGCATCATCAAAGTGGGAGAAAAGATGTGTTCAGCGTGAGGCGTGAGACAGACCCTTGATATCGGGAGTCTCCCGGGAAATCAGGAAATATCACATATCTGCATTAGGATCTTCTAAATTATATGTCATCCTGCCGAGCACCCTAGCCTCTCAAAGAATCCATCTATAGGATCAAGTGAACATGTCATGTCTATCTCCCTGCACCCAGCCTGCTTTCTTAGTCTCTATCCTTAGGCCAATGTGAAGATCTAGTCTATCTTCCTGGCACCCAGCCTGCCTTTCCATCTCAGGACCAATTGAAGATCTCATGTCTTTCTCCCATGTACACCAGTCTGCCTCTCTTAGTCCATGTTTTAAAACCAAATGAAGATCTTTCTATATTACATCTAGAGCTGTGGATCTTCGGGCAAATGGCAGTCCGATCTGATCAACGATTCAGGACTAACAATTAAAAGATCGAACCACAAATTACTAGTTAATATGATTATTTAAGAGTATTATGACAAGCAAAACTATAATGATTAGAAATTCAATTTTTTTTTAATCATAGTCAAAACTGCAATGTACATAGCAAATGACAAAACACTAAAGACTAGTTTGAATGACAAATTAAACCAGTTTGTTAAAAAAAATCCACACTGACAACGACAATATGTCACAAGCATGGGTCAAGAAATCGGTGAGACGATTAGATCATGAGACTAGACTGTTTTCCTTTCCTAAGAGTTCACAGGTTATGAAAAGCAGAGGCTATTTCCTTTGCTTCATCATAGTTTTTCATTAAAAATAAGTTGAGGAAAATGTTCAGGCTCAAGTCAGGAACTTGTCGTTACAACATCAATAATTAGAACTAGAACCATTTGCTTTCAAATTTTAAATGGCACAGTTTACTGACAATAATTCTTCAATAACTTTGTTAAAATATTTGTCACCTGATTTTGTTTTGGTAACGCAAACTTTTATATGGAAATAGTTTCTTTTTTTCATTTTTTACATTGTGTAAATAATTACTCAACATAATGTTTTAATAAAAGATCAAACAATGTTTGCATTACCAAATATTCATACCTGATATTCTGATAGGACTCATGGATGTCCAAGTACTCAGATACTCACTGCTGTACTCATCACATGTACCTTGCTTCACTTACGTTACACTATTCTCATCCAAAGTTGACATATTAAGCAAATATCATCACTACAAAGATTCTGTTACTCAAGAACTGTTTTAAACAAAGGAAGATAAAGAATACATGTAATGAGTACTTTTATCAAATACTCATTTCTTTTTTTTCAGGAAGAAAAAAATATGGCATACTTTTTTCAAGAATAGACTCATGTGATGTGCACAAAACTTGCACTGTGTAGACAAATTTTACATCATCATAAATGTGTTTCTAGAGTCAAGTACAGTGTTGAGTCATGAGCACTCTACGATTGTATGCAGACTACGTAAACGACTGCTTGACATTGTCCTAAAATATTACAAATAATTGCAAACATAAAATAAATTTGCCAAATATTTACAACACCTTAACACTACCTTGGTTTAGCTTACTCCACAAATAAAGCCTGACATTTACCAAATAAATTGACAAAGGAATTCTTAAAAAATTTGATCTGTCTTCAGTGAATGTGAAAGGAAACAACACGACAGCAAGAAAATCCTAACAATGGCAATCTTTTTAGTTAAATAACATTAATTGCATCTTGTCAACAACTTTAGTGTCTTTTTGGTTTTTGTTTATGTGTGTTCAGCATTGCTTAAGGTGATTATGGGACTAAATGATGTATACGTTTATTCTGCTCATCTTTTAGTTTTGACTAAACTATTAAGTAGTGTACATCGTTGATGAACATTTTTTTTCTCTTCCAGATTAGAATATCCTGTTGCTGTGATACACCCTGCATTAAGAAATTTTTCCACTACATACATATTAACCAAAAAGTCAGATGACAAAGATGTGCTGTCTCCCAAGAAACCAGACACAGTGCAGCGTAAACCAGCTGAGAAAACATCAGCAGACAGCGACTCCAGTGAGTCATCATCAGATTCGTCCTCCAGTGACTCGGACAGTGATTTTGAGTATGTATTATATACAGGCATTGGCTTTAAATCCTTAAAGCTTGCTAATTTGTTAATAATTCACTGTAAAGCTATCTATCTAAAACTTCATGTATTCACTCGTGTAATGGTCGCACCCGTGTAATGGCCGCACCCCCAAAATGACCGCAAAATTTGAAGAAAAAATCCTAATTCAATGTAATGGCCGCACCCCAAAAATGACCGCAAAATTTGAAGAAAAGATATAAAGGCCGCACAGTTTATACAGCGGAGCTCCGCTATATCGTCAATACCGCGTATATCGATAAAGACAATGACGGTCGTTCAGTAACTAAGAATGGTTGAACAAAAATTTTAGGTATTTGGCGATTTGAAGGTAAGGTTGGAGTGACAATATGAGAGATACGCTATGTTTGACAATTTGGGAGAATTAATTGTTAATTCCTTAACGATAAAATCGGGTAAAAATGTGCGGCGATTACACGAGTGAATACAGTATACCGGTATATAACAAGACACTTGGTTAGTGATTCAGCAGCAAGCGGTGTAGATTCTGGTCTGCCAGCTCTAGGTTGTACCTGGGGGATCTGGATTCTGGTCTTCCAGCTCTAGGTTGTACCTGGGGGATCTGGATTCTGGTTAGCCAGCTCTTGATGGTAGCTGGCTGATCTGTATTCTGGATAGCCAGCTCTCGGTGGTAGCTGGCTGATCTGGATTCTGGATAGCCAGCTCTCAGTTGTACCTGGGGGATCTGGATTCTGGATAGCCAGCTCTAGGTGGTAGCTGACTGATCTGGATTCTGGATAACCAGCTCTCGATGGTAGCTGGCTGATCTGGATTCTGGATAGCCAGCTCTCAGTTGTACCTGGGGGATCTGGATTCTGGATAGCCAGCTCTAGGTAGTAGCTGGCTGATCTGGATTCTGGATAGCCAGCTCTCAGTCGTACCTGGGGGATCTGGATTCTGGATAGCCAGCTCTCAGTTGTACCTGGGGGATCTGAATTCTGGTTAGCCAGCTCTCGGTGGTAGCTGGCTGATCTGGATTCTGGATAGTCAGCTCTCAGTTGTACCTGGGGGATCTGGATTCTGGATAGCCAGCTCTAGGTTGTACCTGGTGGATCTGAATTCTGGTTAGCCAGCTCTCGATGGTAGCTGGCTGATCTGGATTCTGGATAGCCAGCTCTCAGTTGTACCTGGGGGATCTGGATTCTGGATAGCCAGCTCTCGTTGGTAGCTGGCTGATCTGGATTCTGGTTAGCCAGCTCGTGATGGTAGCTGGCTGATCTGGATTTTGGTCTGCCAGCTCTCGGTTGTAGCTAGGTGATCTGCATTCTCGTCACCCAGCTCTCGGTGGTAGCTAGGTGATCTGGATTCTGGTGAGCCAGCCCTTGATGGTAGCTGGGTGATCTGCATTCTCGTCACCCAGCTCTCAGTGGAAGCTAGGTGATCTGGATTCTGGTCAGCCAGCTCTCGGTTGTAACTGGGGGAGTTTTAATTCTGGTCTGCCAGCTCTCAGTGGTAGCTGGGGGATCTGGATTGCAAATTATTGTCTAAGCCTGGCCAATTATTGCTTTTTTGACTTAATCTTCATTTGTCTAGAATGCATTTTTAGCAAACAGTTATAAATCAGAATGTTGTTCACAACAGCAAGGGATATGTTTGTGTGTAGGTTTTATGTTCTTATCTCAAATGTTTTGAAAGCATTGAATGTGGGAAAACACAATAATGTTTAGTGGTACATGCTTAGATTGCATAACTTTGATCCTGTGGTCTGGTATGGGCTTAAGAGGAAAGGTTTTTTCATTACTGGGGTCTAGTGGTGTAGAAAATGATAAATTATCAGACATTGAAGTACTTTGATGGCTTGTTCTGTAGCTTCATCTTCTACTTTGTAGTAAATAGGGGGAAAACAGTGGTTATACTCACATCACTTTATTTTGGGAAATCTCATGATTTCATGAATGCTATTGTATCTGTAAATAATTTCTGAACATGTATGATTTTTGTAAGCTTTGAATGGATTTTAATCATGAGGTTTGCCAAACATTGGCAACAGAAAAGATCAATTAATACTGAAAAATACTAATTTAAAAGATTGTCATCTTATAATTGTTTGATTATTAATAACATAAATAAAGTATCTTTGAGCTTTACTCTTTCCCGTTTTTGTTCTGTACAATCTTTCTGGACTTAACTGCTTTGTTACAACACTAAATAAACATTGAAGTTATAATAACATAGACAATTGTATAAGAATTAACAAATGAGCAAATGAACAGGATCATATTAAATTTAAAGTTTTGACAGGTAGTCAAATTGAAAATAGTATATTTTTCTCTAAAAGCATTAAAAGGCTACATCATACATGAAACATAGTGTGTCAATAACAGATCAAAGTTTGCCTTCCTGCTACAGAGAAGCCTATTCTGTTCTGAAATAATACAAGCTTGAAGTAGTTTCCCTGTTATTATATTCACACATGCCCTATGAAATGAATGTTATCTCACCAGATTTTGTATCTAGTGCTCAGCTGTATGATATGTGCTCCACTGTTAAAAGTACATAATACATTGTGCATGGTTCAGTTTATTTAATTTATTGTTAGAGCAAACCAGAATTTGATATTGTCACGGAAAACCTTCCTCAGTTTATGATTATTTAGTCATTGATCTAAAATATCAGTTTTCTTAATTTCAGATCAACAGACAAAAAACTCCAACAATCTTCAGATAAAGATGTTAGTGCATCCAAGCCACCCAGTGCACTCTCTGATGAATTCTTTCAAAAGTTAAAAACGTCTGAAGCTAAACTCAGACCTTCAACTAGGAAAGGATTGGAGAGGTTTGTATTAAGTTAATTTTTTATGAAACATGTTAAAACAAAACAAATAATTTGCACACTGAGAATGAGTAGAAACCAAACCTATAATGAAGGTGATAGGCCATCTAAGTACTAAGTACCCACATGTGAGTTGCAGCTATAACTGGGACTTGAAACTTAAAACCCATACGGTCTGAGTTTAAAAGTTAGGTGTTAAAGACACTTCAACATCTGCATCAGAAGCTACAATTATCATAAGCTTTGTCTTTTTTTTTAAGCATTGACAAGAATATTGCAACAGCAGCTAAGAAAGTTGCCAAGAGTCTGCCTGGAGATGAGAAGCAGAATGAAGCAGAGCTGATAGGCCAGCTTCTGTCCCAGTACCAGACAAGTGAACAACAGAAGGCTGGTGTACCAAAGAAATCCCTCTCACAATCTAGCAGGAAACAGGAGGCTATTATGTATGTAACTATCTTCCTGTATCAGCCTCCATTACGCTTAAATGAAAAGTGTAGAACAAATATTTTTATTTAAATTCATGAATAATGTGTACAATTAGCATGGAATTTTTTATGCCTTTGCATATAGTAGTTGCAGTGTCAATCCATGCCGTATTCATAACTTATTCCATATTTTTTCAATACTTCAGTCATACTTCCTCATCTAACAGACCCATTACATTTGAGGTACTTTCAAGAAGATCAAGGTCAAATTTATGGTCATTGCTTCTAACGAGTATATGTTAATCCCAGTGACATTTCTTTGGTTATTACACTCCCAGATAGTCTTGATTTTGATAAAGCACCCATATCTGGCAGATACAAAGTTTATAGGAGCTATTTTATCATTGTCAGTTGACCTGTCTATAGACTAGATATGTCTGCGTTATTTCTCAGCTACTATCATTCCGATTTTGATAAAACTTTACAGGATTGGTAAATACCAGGCCTCTGGGCATATTGCTATCATTTCTTGACTGGCTTGTTTTACATATTTAAGGCCCTTTGTTTTAATTTTGTTTCTTTTGTTTTTTAAATACATCGCAGCAACCAAATATTATTATAGTGATATCAAGCTATTTGACAGAGGAAGACCCCAGACATATGTCTTTGTAGGACCACAAGCGCAACACAAGTCAGCAACTCTACTACTACCCCACGGGTGACCCCTATGCTTTAATGATTACAGTAACTGTGATACAACAGTATCTGGGAGTATTTATCATGTTCAGTGATGGTTCTTGTTTAATGTTGCTGACTTATCAATGGTATAAGTTGTTGATTATTAAACAACCCCAAGGAGTCAGTGACTGATCTGTTGGAGCTGTCAACTTGTCCCTCCTCTGCCCCTCATTGTGTGGACTCAAGTCCAGGCTACAAGGAGTCTTTGACTGATCTGTTGGAGCTGTCAACTTGTCCCTCCTCAGCCACTCATTGTGTGGACTCAAGTCCAGGCTGCGAGGAGTCCGTGACTGATCTGTTGGAGCTGTCATCTTGTCCCTCCTCAGCCCCTCATTGTGTGGACTCAAGTCCAGGCCACAAGGAGTCTTTGACTGATCTGTTGGAGCTGTCAACTTCTCCCTCCTCAGCCCCTCATTATGTGGACTCAAGTCCAAGCCACAAGGAGTCTTTGACTGATTTGTTGGAGCTGTCAACTGGTCTCTTCCCAGCCCCTCATTGTGTGGACTCAAGTCCAGACTGCAAGAACTCAATGGCTGATCTTTTGGAGTTGTCAACTTGTCCCTCCTCAGCCCCTCAAAGAATACCATGTGGAGAGTCTTTCAGCTGACCTGTGGTACACCAGTAGTTCTACACAGACATATATGTCATATGTCTGTGGGTCTTCCTCTACCAATAATTAGCTGGATGTTGCCAATATGACCATAATTGTGTGACAGAAAGATGTAATAATAAGAAAGAAAACCAAAAGCATAAAAAAAGCTTGTTAGGTTGTTGGCTTATAAATAGATTATTATGATGGCAAATAAAAAGGTTGTTAGAATTTTGGTGTTAATTTCTTATGTGTTGTTCTAAATATAATTACGATGCATCAGATCCTCTATATTCTACACTAACACATTCTAATGCTTTTTTACTTGATATGTTTAAGAACAAGTCTGGTTATTCCTTGTCAATAATGATTGTTTTTCTTTTTCTTTGTATTTGTTCTGTGTTTTATAATTTGCACTTTGTCTTTGTCATACTGTAATGTAATGTTACCATATTAATTAGTTTTCAATTATATAATAATAACATGGACAATTGTTTTGTTAACGAAAAATAATAACAATGCTTAGAATACGTTAAATCGTACTAAAATTGTATAAAGACTAAACTATTGTGCTGTTAACTTACACTAAGTACACAGGTTATCCTTAGGTATGGAAAGAATGACATGATTAAAAAAAACAAAAAACAAAACAATACAATATACATTTTTTGCACCACGAAAACTAGTAAAATGGCAATAAAGAGGCCAGTGATTGATGCATACGTCAAAATATAGGCAGGAATCGTGAGACAGTGCACTGTATGAATGACACGGTTGCAGAAAATATATGCGAGCTTAGTGCGGATGAGCAATTAGTGTAGACTATATATATGGAGTGCAGAATGAGATGGAAGGGTGAATTTAGGAGAGCTAGGGAGAGTAGTAGAGTGGATTTACACGAGCTAGGTAGAAGAGAGCAGATTTGGACGTGTTAGAGATAGATACTTATGCTACACTGTTGTTAGATTGTTAAATGTAACTTTCACCAATAAAACTGTAACCGTGGGAGGATGTTGGGTTCTACTATGGGGCCCTGCTACCTCACAGTACTCTTTAATTTGTAAATGGCCAATGACATAAATATTGATTTACCAATAAACTATGTATTTTTATGCTGCTAAATAGGTTTGTTTGTTGACTAGTAAATAGTTTGTAATGTTGTTGATAATTTAATGTTGTTGACTAATAATGTATCTGTTCTAGGGACCTGATGAAAGGGTTTAAGAAGTCAAGAAGAGCTACCTCCTCTTCGGGCCTAAAAGATACAGGTATGAAAATCCTGGTCACTGTACTTGAACAATTATTTTAAGAATTAAGTTATAGTAACAAACTAGAAAACTAGACTGAGATAGAAAATTAAATTAAGGCTTTCTAGTAAATGAAAAAAGTCGTTAAAAAGTTTGTACATTAAACTCTTTTAGAAGTAAAGTTCCACAACTGAATAACCTTAATGGGGATAACTGGACTCACTGTAGTATCATGTCATATGTGGTCATGACATGCCAGCCTTGCCCTATGAATCTTTTACAAAGTAGCCTCTGTGCTGTAGTGGGGTTGGTCCACCACCCCCGCCCCCTCCCTCCAGCTTATTTGTACAACCCATTCAAGAAATAGGTAGCGAATCAGACTATCCAGTAAGGACTCAGTCAGCAAGTTAAGTACATCAGTATCCTCAGGCTAGGGACCTTGCATGTTATCACATCAGATGCAGCACACTATGAAAATCAGTTCCAAGCTGTACACTGTCTCCTAAGAACAGGTGAGTATTTAATGTAATTAAACTTTTTTTATATAAATAAACTTACCAACACCTGCATTTCTTTTCCAGATGTTGATAATGAGAGCTTTCAAGCCAGTCCAGATGAAAGGTATTTTTATTCAGTTTTTGAAAAAAAAGGAGTACAAGATATTTTGATATGAAGTTTCAACCTTGTTTTTAAAATAGGTATTGGAGCCTGGTAGGGTTTTATTAAATAAGGTGTATATGGAAACAATCTTCTTAAAAATGTTTATACATATTGACAAATTAAATATGCTAAGCACTCAGTATGCTAACACATGGATGTTTCTCTTTTTTTTTTTTTATCAAAGGCAACTTGTGTAGATTCAAATGAGCCAACTATGAGCTGTCTGATCAGGATCAGCACTTTTTGATGCAGAGTCGAGCGATAAGATTTGGTACCTTTGTACATAGGTGAAGATTTAAGGCATTTGAGTTGCCTAGTGATAAATGTTACATGATCAGAGATAAATAGGGATCATTTCTGTTTTAGCCCCAGGAAGCCCACCAACTTCCTTAAAGGAAAGCCTCTAGGCATCTTTAATAAGTCAGATGTTCCATCATCAACAGGTAATATATCAAACAGGCTCCACCTTACCTTTAAAGAGTCGCTTCAGGAATGTAATGTGAATTCCTACCCTTTTAAGGGTCTACCTAATGCTTTAGCTTTAAACTTTTCTATGAAATCTTTGTTCTTTTTACTTGTGTGAGATTTTAAGTGAAAAGTATTTTTCAGTTGCTTATTTTTTTTTTTAATGTATTTTGTAAAGAAAATAAAACACAAAAGGTAAGGGCTGTAAATATAAAGAAATCAAGATAATGACATCTTAAGTGGGTATATAGATTTCTGAAAGTGGTGAAAGACTGCAATAACTGGATGTATAGGAAGTGCAGTTGCAATAATACAAGAGACAGGATTGCAAGAAAACATCTATTTAACTACCAGCACCAAGTCCATTTACATTCTTGTTGCAAAATGGCAGGTGACTGGATGCCTTGTCAACTCTAAAGTTACTCCTTTATTGTGTTGATCAACTGTTCAAATATGATCCAATGTCACATTTCAGCATCTCAGACAAGTTTGTTTGATGTGGTGACAGAAGAGAGGAGGCAACAAAGAGTACTGGCCTACCCTCCACGGAATGGGTTTGAGGAGCAGATCCAGTGGACCCTGGAGGGCAAGATGTGGACCTTCCCAATCAACAATGAAGCAGGTATGGTTTTCTACATTAGTAAATAGTGGCTCAAAATTGACAATACAGACTCAAATTATATTCTGACTATAACTCCCATACAGCTATTTAGAAGTTCATAATACTTTATATTATAAATCTGATTCACTATTTTTGAATGAAAAAAAATCTTAGTTATTTTCTTTAGGTATTTTGATATAATTTTCCTTAGGTATTTTCATATAATTTTCCTTAGGTATTTTCATATATGGTACTTTAGGCAATAAATGTTCACTCTTATGGCGTGTCTTTTTAATATTTTCATTACAATGCAAATGCACTTTTACTTAACTGTCTTTAAAACCATAATTTTGTGTGCATGTCAGTCTGTATCATACTTGATAATTACAGAACAAGATTGTAATATTACTAACAATGTATATAATAATCTGTGAACACCTTCACAAAATGGAAGTAACAAAGTCAAAATGGGAATAGTTTGATTGAGGTCCCCTAAGGGCACTTATAAAAGGGAAAGGTGAATTATGTGCAAGGCACAAATGACCAGTTCTTTGTGGAAGTTATTTCCCTTTAATACTTTCCTTCCTTTAATTCTCAGGAAAGCTGCTCATGCCCCACTGGGTACATGTAATGAAACTTCCAAAATGTCAGTCCTTTGAAAGTTATTACACATTTTTCCAATACTTAGTCCTTTGACCCTATTTTACAAGTTATTTACAAATCGTCTGCGTTAGATTGGATTTCTTGCAAAATGATGCAGATTGTTGAATGATTTTATACTAAAAGTTGTTTTTATAAGAATTTGAATTGTGACAAAAAAAAAACTCACATGCAAAGATTACTGTGCCATTACAGTGAGGAAGTGGTTGTGTCCTTGACCAGTTATGAAGACTTGTAGCTAGTAAAGTACATTTTTAAAATGGATTTAAGTCAATAATCACAATGACAAGAAACTTTATTTTCTAAAACATTTATTCAAGTAAAAACAGTCCCGCAAATAATCTTCTAAAAGGAACAAGTACTGGTACTTTTTTCAAACATTTGCTTACTCAGATCTTACACATCTGTTAATGTTCTGCCCCAGGCTGGGAGGAGGAGCATTCCCGCGGATTCCATGAGCATGTCTTCCTAGAGGACCAGTTGGAAGGGTTCCCACGGAGAGGTCCAATCCGTCACTTTATGGAGCTGGTTACCACAGCACTGTCCAAGAACCCCTACCTTACCGTGTCCCAGAAACACGAGCATATAGACTGGTTCCGACAGTACTTCATTGACAAATCTGAAGTGCTGGAGGACCGACTAGGGGATGCTGGACTGGTACAGCCAGCAACACAGACACAACCTAGCACAGGGGATAGACACACTGACTGACATGTTCATCTACAGGTGTAACTAATTGCCAATAAACTTATGAAATATTAACAATATTGAGTTTGCTTTACTTGTGTTTACTATGTCCTATATTATGGCATTTGTTGTGCAACATGCGCAAGATTAGCTTTTCTGCTACCATGTCCATTGGTCATGCTTTGTGCAACATTAGCTACTTTGCTTGTGAACATTCTAGAGCCTACTATTTCAAATTTAAAAATAAAATAGAGGCCACATCAATTGCCCAATCATCACCAAGCATGACCAAAATGTTTGCATGAAATCTTGCATGAGTGCATAACTGGGTCACTTGGTGTCAAAAAGTAGGTCACTAGAGGGAATCTAGATACTGTGGAATACCATAGAGGGAGCTAAGTGAAGGTCACTAGGCTAAATCATTGAACAACCCTTAAAGCCTTTTTAGCAGCCAATCTTTACAGAACTGAAACAGAATATTTGTGTGAATGGACATTTTGATGGATTAATGTGTGCAAGGATTTGCTAATCAACTAACATGTGACCTGCCAACATCACAGTTGTATAGATTTTATAGATTAAGTTTTGTGGAAAGATTATAAATATTCCTGAAAATCAGGGTACTTGGGTGAGCCTTTCAGGACCATCATGGTCCTCTTGTTTAAAATTAACGTTTATCTATGTTGTATGCATTATAATCCTTTTATTTCCGCATGACATGAGGAGTTTTGTTGTGGCACTTTGGCGTGAAGGTTATGCGGAAAGGTTTGGCTATTGCAGGGCTTCAGCATAAAGAATATGTTGAGTTTGTGTTTGATGTATCTTATTCTGTCTGGAGAACCGGTATGTTTTAAATAATATCTGTATGTTTTAAATAATATTCGTGTTAATTTCTTAATAAGTTTTACAAATCAAAGTAAGGAATTTTAAATCTTACGTTATTTCCTTTTTAATGTATGTAGTAAGTAATTCTTAATCCTTAAAGGTGGGGTCCGACAGTTGGTCTGTATCAAATACATGTAACAGTGTCTAACTTTAATATTGCAGAATTTCGTCATAATTTTTGTATAAACTCATACTTAAGTCTTAATAAAGACGATTTTGAACACAAACTGTTTTGTTTGACAGTAATAATTGCGGAAAAACATTCTAAATGTCCATTCTTTTCAACTCTATAAAAAGCGCGATAGTTGTCTGATAAAAATAGATGTCGACGTCAGAGCGGATTATAGCAATTCAAAAGTAAATGGTCACATGGTTTTCTAAGTTTAAAAATAACTATCTCTGCAGCGGGGCTATAATAGAAAACACCTGTTTGCAAGAACGAGTGGTGCTGTATGCTTGACTGTTCACACAGATCTAGGGCATGCTGGAGCGTAGCTAGGCACATTATGAGGTTACGCACGGTCGCTAGTGGGGTCCCGGGGCATATTTACCGGGAAAGCTTTTTGTTTGTAGGTCGTACATGGTGGCATCTGGTGAGGTTTCAGTATCAAGACAACTAGATGGAACGGTCGCAATAGCTCAGTTGGTATAGCGTCGGCTTGCGGATCGGGAGGTCGCGGGTTCAAACCTCGGCCGGGTCAAACCAAAGACTTTAAAGTTGGTAGTAGTGGCTTCCCTCCTAACGCTCGGGACTAAAAGAGACAGCATTACGACTGACTCGTCGGTGCCGGTATAATGGACCGGCCGGGTTCAGTCCCTGGGCACCTCATAAGTGCCCCTGTGCTATAATGATAAAAATGTTGCTGCACAGTATCGGCAAAAATGCCGGAAAAAACCCATCCCATAACTAAATTTTAAGTAAAATATTAACAATATTAAAAATATAAACAGAAACATTGTATTTAACCATGACATACTTGATTATTCAATCGAGGAGCTACTCAACCAAAAGCTCCAATTTTCTGGTTATTACCATTTATATAAATTTTGATCCACACTATTTATTCATACAAGAAATGAATCACTTGTTTTTATGCAGTATAAGTATTCTTATCACTGTGTATTTAAGCAAAATGTTGTGATTTGGAGAAAACAGATTGCATATATTAAGAAATCGCAACGGCCAAATGTTACAAGTGGAATACGCTGACATGGAGTGAAGCAAAAAGAGTACCAATGATAATTTGGTTTAGATCGTGCTTGAGGACTTCTGTGGAGATTTCGGTATTATGATACAACTAGATTTTAGGCAAAATGTTACGAACATTTAATATTAAAACAAAATTGTTATTTATCTCTGGCGCACTTCTTTATTTCCATTACAGGAGCTACTCAAACACAATGGCTAATTTTCTAGTTATGACCATTTCTGTAAAATATGATCCACGCTAAGTATCTATACAAGACATTACCTAATTGTTATGCTGACGTAATTTACATGTCCGTGTCTTTAAGCAAGATGTAACGAAATGGAGAAAATGAAAATTGCTTTTAAGTCACTTTGAGAAATCGCAGAGACAAATGTTTCAGGTGATAGATAATATATGTAGAATTGCTATAAAGCAACAGGACAACTAAGGATGATTTAGTCATGGTGCCAATAGTCCCGTGACTAAACAAATGTAAATGCTTGTGACTTAGTCCTAACAGTAACGAAATAAATGTGGAATCTGTCAATTAGAGGCAGTAACCATTGTAAATATTACATTATAACTTTACATGAAAAGTAAAGCAATAATCGAATAACAAAAAGTTCTAAATTCGCAATTCTATACGTAAGCCCACCATCAGATGCTACAAAGGCGTGACCGAGTAAACGAGTACAAAACGTGTCCCAAACCAGGAGCTACAGAAACGATGCTAAATCGATTGAGCAATTTTACATCTTTTTTTTCATGGTGCAAATAGCGGTACTAGTTAATCGCAATAAATATACACCTTTCCCCTAAACGGGAAAGATTTTTTATTACCGATTTAATCATTTTTTTTTATATTTTCATTCTTTGGGGACAATGTGTACACATCTGCTTGTACGGCAACTATGCCTGGCATCAATGAACATCATTTTGCAGGCCTTTTCAAGTAACAATGACTCATTTTGGTTATGTGAGAAAAATGCTTTGTTCAAACTGTCGGATACCGTTTTTAAATATCTGTTTAATAAAATCCAACAGGTATATATACTCGTGTGTGTGTGTGTGTGTGTGTTATATGGGGCCCAGCAATCACTTTAGAGTTAAAGTGGAATGCAGCTCAAGCGAATTTGTCTTATGCGGGTTTTTATAGGATGAAAGAAGAAAACAAAATGGGACTTGGAAAATAGTTTGAGTCAAGCGGAATTTTATCTCAAGCGAGTTTGTCATAACGAATATATATGTACAGAGAGAGACAGGGGGAAGGGCAGATAATTGTAAAATTGGCAATATTTCTATTGTTTATAATGTTGCTTAATTAAGCAGTGAAGTTTATTATTTTCAAAGGTAAATTAATTTGATCAAAGTGCATACATTCTTTTTTTTTATCGCACGTTTTACCCCATGCAAATGTCTTCTTAAACAAATGTTGTGGATATAACGATCCTTCTAATGTTACATCTAATATATATTGTCAGTATGGACAATTAATACCAATTAAAGGCTGTATCCGACAGTTCGCCAGCAAATACAGCCAACAAAACCTTACCCCTGTTTGAGGGAATTTGAGTAGAATTTCTACATGAACTTATGCTTAAATATTCTAATTAAAGGCTATATTGTGCATTACCTCTATTGTAAGACGGTACAAATCGTAAACAATTCACGCTGAATGTTCATTCTTTCCAAATCTATCACTAAGCACGGTGGGGAGTTCTGCTAAACTAGATATTGACGTCAGAGTAGAATATTCGGATGTAAATGTGATCTCAAAATAAATGGTCACGTGGTTTTGTTAGTTTAAAAATAGCTAATTGTGCAACTTGGCTTAGATAAGAAATACATGTTGTATTGACGAGTTGAGTGTTATGCTCCACCTGTCACATATTCGTTAGGAGTGACCGAGAAGAAAACGCACAAGGAGATTTCATGTGATGTAATAAAATGATATTTTATTTGAATTAATTTTACATATATGTAAAGCTGTGAAAACAATTGAAAGCATAGTCTTAAAACGCAAATGCAACAATTCCATGCGCGAGAAACCAAAGTGTTGTTTTTTAAAGTGATAACATTAGGTTATGTTTTCTCTTCAAAAATATTTTTCTCCCCAGTCTGCACTTCATGGATAACGCTTTCTTTCTTCTACGGTTTGTTGCAATTTAATTCAAACTGCAAATACTCAACTTGCCCATCGACTGTGATGTGAAGTCATGTCAAGATGCTGCAGGCTTGGTCTAATGTTTCCAGGCGGCTTGAATGGATCGTCTCCGTTTCAAAGCAAGACCAGACTTTCAACTCGCAGCATAAATTATAAGTCGTCGATGAATATCAGCTTAATTGCTCACAACATGGCGCCTGGCCAATTACTACACTAATGATTTCACGAGACACCACATTCATGTTAAATGTTACGTCATATTTTGATATTAAATGTCCACTTTCATTATCACATCAAATTAATACGTCGCATGTAAAATAGGTTGCGAAGATCGTAGGAAAGAAATTGTGCGAAATGACTGACACCATTTATGAAACGCATTATAATTGCCACAGTTTCCATGCTAAATGGGACTTATGTCACTGTCTCTGTGGTTGTGTAATGAGTTGACGATGACACCAAACGAAAATACTTCTTTTGCTGACCACAGGTTAAAATAAATCCCACACTTACACCACAGAAGGAAAATATTTACGTAATGCATAGATCAAGATTTTAAGCTTGAATTGGCCGTATCAAATATATCTTTTTTAAAATACCATTTCTATATCCCAAGCCCCTTAAGTTGCTTTTAAATTCAAATTTTTATCTATGTATGTATATTTTTCTTATTGCAATACATATTTCTAGATCAGTTCTTTATTTAAAAAAATGCTGGATTCAGAGTTTGATTTCTTAAAAAGTAAATTTACACACAATTTGACATTGATTTGAAGAAAACTAGTTGCTAAACAGTGTACATTTGAGTTTGTAGTTTTGATCAGGGTAATCTTGTTCAATTACTATAGTGTTTTTTCTGACATTGCAAATTCGCTTTACGGGATGTTGCCGAACATTATGGACTTGCAAGTTGTTTCTAAAAAGGTGTTATTTTCCTAGATATTAAATGAATTTTCATACCTTTGATACTGGAAAACGGAATTCTTATTCAAAATAAATTTATCGTCGTTTATTACGTTTCAAATTTTGAGAAACATTATGGACTAAATGGAGGGGAAAGTAGCTACAGTTAAATATTAATTTTACCACATTCCCTTACTTACAGTACTTGTAGCCTGCAGGGGCCGATTCTCGCGGCTCTTGTTGCTATGATTGACAATCAAGGCGCTAATGTTACATCTAGGACAGTAAGCAGGCGGGATGTCGCTATGATGAAGACATCAGCGCAGCATCTTCTCGCGCATTGTGTCCACTTGAATGATTCTTGCGGTATCGTAACAGAAGTCAGGGCCAGTAAGCCAACACCGGCCGTCGGCAGCCGTCAGATTGTCGCCGACAAGCCAGCGAGGGTCGGTTGCCGGGCGCCTGGATGCAGCAAGACTACTGTAACAAATAAGCAACCTCTAGTTACAAATTGGTGGCTATCCGCGGTATGTGCTAGTTACCTGGCCTCTGCTATTCACTGAACGTCTTCTCGCTCCTTTCATGCACTCATCTTACTTGCCTTTTAGTCAGTCAAGAGAGTCATAAGGTACGCCGAAATTGAATCTGGTTAAGTCAAGTTCCTAATGTTACAAATGAAAACGTTTTAACTTCTTATTAAGCGGATGAGTTATCATTGTAAAGGCATAGGGTTTCTAGACCTGAGCTCCTACAAAATAACGTTGTTAGAAAAGACGCAATTATTTGCTTTACGGTTTAATCAACAATTTCAAAATCATAAGAAAGCTGTGATCATTTGAAGCAGGTATATTGTTGCTTGCAATGTATGTGGACTCTTGGCATGCATTCACGCCCAGTCACGTTATCATGATAACTGAAACCTTAAAGCCATCAGTGAAGTGCGTTAGAAAATATATATATATCATAGCATTTTAAGCGTGGCATTTGATATGAATGGCTCTGAGACAGTTTAAAATAATTGTTTTATTTAACTGTGCATATTGGGCAAACTATCTTAAAACTTAACCTTGAACAAAAGCACAAAGTTAAATAATCATATTACAGCAAGGAAGGTGTAAGATATGATATATAAGGTTAAAGACACTACAAATATTTTCAAAATGGGCAGTTGTGAAGTCTTATTGCATCGCAAACTTGGTATAAACATGTCAATACGTAACGAGAAGATTGAAGCGCTCAGTTTTTTTCCTCTTGGTATTGCATAATATGCGTTACTTGCAAACCAGTTGCTATTTTGTTTAAAGCAACAAAAACATAAGTAAGTTCACTAACACAAGGTCTAGTAAAAAACTAAACTTTAAAAGTTCTTATGGTATAGTTATTTTAAAACTACAATGAAGTTCGCGTTTGTGATCAGAGATATAATAATGTGAGTCGACTATTCACATTCAACAATTCAAGTTGCTTTCTAAAATAAAAAAGTTAAGGAAAGTGTGCATTCAAACTACAATAATTAACTCCTTATAGCTGTGTTTAATTAAACCAGGTAGTGTTTTATTCCACGGATGACACGCAGACAATAACCTCAAGTGTTACAATTCGATCATGAGTGCTTGAATGTAGAAAATCGTCAGCTTGAATGACTGCCCTTACATCGTGAATTGGTCGTATGTTCGACCGTCATTGTACAGCAAGCAAGAAACAGCCACTTTTAAGAAAATACCGACTTTATAGTGAACGATTCGACGAGAAATTATCACTAACAAGGAGAAATCGACGATTTCTAACAATTGAAATAATTATTGCCATTATTAGCTTTTCTTGTAACTCGACGGGTGATAATGATGTGTCCTTTTCTTGCATTCACTTAAAGTTGACCAAAAAGTATCTCACGGAAAACAGAAGCACAATTGGCGGGACCTTTCACCGTGTGACCAGTATCTGCTGATGAGGATCTGCGATAAAGTCAATGTGTCAGGGTCCGTTTATCCTCATTAAGGGATCTACAAGTCGTCTAGAATAACCTCCCTTGGTGCCGACTCTGCGACACGACAGGTCTCCCTCGGAGTTACTGTGTCTCTCATAAAGATGGCTGGGCCACAACTTAACCCCTATCTTGCTACATCAGTTAAAATCTAATGTTTAATTTTTACTTTGCTAAGCATTTCATGCATAGTTAATATGATGTATAAATAAATACTAAGAAGCAAATTGTACAGATTCTGATAGGACAGCTCCAGTGGGAGCTGGCTGATTCAGATCGTTCCTATTTTTATGGACCTGATTGGTTCGTTCATAGCAGAATAAGACTTAAGCCGCATTATGTCCATCAATGCGCCTTATGTGCGGTTGCCCTGCAGGGTAGCACCGGTCTGACGTACGTACAATAGCATATCGCAGACAGTCAAGTGCCGCACTCGATCAGCATTGCACCAACGTAACTCAGACTATTTGACCCGATGCTGTAAGAATGAAATACCACACTAACCACAGAGATTATCGTATTTTGATGTAATTATGTGCTTCATACAGTAAGCCAGGGGTTAACCATTTACGAACATGCATTGCATATAAAGAAATATATTTTACTATTTTAATTTTTCTTCTTTTTTACAGAATTATTTTATAATACTTCGTTTGATATACATTTCGATTGCGCGAAATCATTTTTTTCATACACGCCCGTTGGAATATCTACCCAAATGACTGCAGCTTAGGGTTTATTCGAGTTTATCTTTAACCGATGTCATCTTGTATTCAAGCCAAAATACCTCAGGCAAGTACGTTATTTTACCTTATCTATAACAGTTTTAAATGGTATGTGGTTAATTAAATAATGCTAAAACGCGTATTCTTCCCTAACATTCGGAAGTTGTAAATGTAAAAGGAAGAACAAAATGCTTGGGTTTTGTAGGATTCGAACTTTGGCTCTCTTATAGCAGCCAAATGTTCTGTTGTTGCGTCACAGAGTCTTGGTACATGTTTGCTGTATGTAGTTTTATTATACATTGCGGCCAACGTAGTGCTTTCATTCACATTTCAACAATATCTATCTTATGATTTTGGAAGTTTCAACTAGCGCTTGTCATTTCTTTCCGATTAATGTCGCGCCCATTGAGGGATCAGTATCTATTATGTTGTTCGGTCCTTTGTGTCGTATACTCTTATTTTGAGCAGTTTGGTAAAAATTACATTTCTTAGGAGATATCATGGCTTTAAGTATTCTTTACGGACGTCGGCGTTCGACGTATTTGACGGTGTCTGGTGAATGTTTATCATAATATATTCCTTGCGTTCGATAAAACGTTTCTCATTTGCGTTGCTTTAAAATAAGATTACGAAGGATTTTGTATTGATTTGCCTTCCACGACTTTTGGTTATTTAAAACAAATATCCTTATAAATGGCTGTGTCGCTTCTGACAAAATGAATAACGCCATGCTTTTTACCTTTTGAAAATTGCATGAAGCTAACAAGCGAAGACACATTAAATAAACTCGTAAAACAAGTGATAACGTCCCTTTTGGAAAACTGCAGCTTGGTAAATATTGAACGAGCACAGCTATAGAGGGCCAATGATAGACAAGTACTTGGGGAAATATTTGGGTACCGTGACTTAATCAAGAAAGCACATGTTCTGATGCGATTAATTTCCGATTTTCAACCAAAGATTGTTTTCAATCGGGCACTTCATATTGCCCGAGACCAACTTGATGTGTATTTTACAGGTGACTGTTTGCTTTACGGTAGTTGAAATAGCGCAATGGAAGCCTATTGACGTTATAAGTCGAAATCAAGATACACATACAAGCATATTCGAATATTTGAAAAGGCATGGAATGATGGGAACAAATTATCCTCATGTGTTTATATACATACACCCGTCTTGGTTACACTCCTTCTTAATAAAGTCCCTACGCCTGCCAAGACAAACAGGATTTCTAATTTGGTTATTATCTGAAACCCACATGTCATATCCAACTGGCTGAATGAAGGTGTAACTGTCGGAAAGTGTAGCCTTATATCGAGATCAAGAGGTCGGAGACTCGTTTAAGCGGACAAGAGAAACCATTTTATAGCGAACAATGGCAACAAAAGTGTTGCCGACGATTGCCGGCACGGATTCGTTTTCATGGGGTAGATGATAATTGCAGGCTATGCAGCTCGAGCAAACATCAGGGCCGAGTCATTGGTCGGAAAGGTTTGTCTTCTGGTATGTACAGAGTATATCCATCAATCTCACCTCTAGTGCCTGACACAGGTGCTTATCCTCAGTCAATATACTCAGACAGGCATCACAATTTAGATATTCACATTAGACTATCTTAAGGTGTTTATATCATTATCACAAGGCAGTATATATTTTCTTTTGAAATTAGATGCTATTTACATGCATATACTTATACTTTTTCCACTTGAATTATTTTTAATGGGAAATATTTTATCTTAAACTTTATTTATTTGTCTAACGGTCACACGGTAAAAGGTCCTGCCAATTTATTTTGTTATAACAACAACAAGTCATCATTTTCTCTTTTTACACTGGGACTGACACATGTGCTTGTACATATTTTTACTGAAATATTTAAGTTTTAAGTGGCTACTGCCGTTTCTTTATAATGTTTACATGTTTATATTACGACGAACCAGCTCCATATATATATATATATATATATGGAGCTGGTTCGCCGTAATATAAACATGTAAACATTATATATATATATATATATATATATATATATATATATATATATATATATATATATATATATATATATATATATATAAAGGACTATTAACTACATATACATATATATATGGAGCTGGTTCGTCGTAATATAAACATGTAAACATTATAATATTATAATATATATATATATAAAGGACTATTAACTACACCATGCTTAAGGTAATTACTACCCGAGTACTGGCTTCCCTCACCTGGGTTAATATATCTAGTTTAAAGAACTGGATTCTCCAACGTCTATAAACAAGCAGATATTAACTAAGGTAAACTCTCGGTTTAATCTTAAATTGTTTAAAAGTTATATCTCATTGCTATTCATTTATTATAAAGATACATGTTTATCGACACATACAAACATGTATATTTTTATTGTAAGTATTATTATTCTGTTTAAATAACGATTTCGGTAAAAAAATAACATTGAAGCTACAAATTTGAATACATTAGAATTTAGGATGGATGGGATTAGCCGGCATTTTTGCCGATACTGCGCTGCGACATTTCTATCATTACAGCACAGGGTCACTTATGAGGTGCCCAGGGACTGAACCCGGCCGGTCCATTATACTGACACCGACGAGTCAGGCGTAATGCTGTCCCCGTAGCCCCGAGCGTTAGGAGGGAAGCCACTACTACCAACTTTAAAGTCTTTGGTATGACCCGGCCGGGGTTCGAACACATTAGAATTTATAATATAATTTAAAATAAATTACTGTTGATGTTAACTGGTTTTGTATTCATGTTTATTTAATTAATTTTGTATAGTAGATAATAATAATAATAATAATAATAATAATAATAATAATAATAATAATAATAATAATAATAATAATAATAATAATAACATTATTTTTATTAATAATTATAGTCATAATTGTTATAATCATAATTGTAATAAATTATTTTCATGATCATTATCGGCAGCAGCATAAAAATATTTATGATCCTTATTATTATTATTATTATTACCTTTATTACCTTTATCACTTTTATTATTTACTTTATTATTATTGTTAATATTATTATTAATTTGATTATTACCTTTATTATTATTATTATTGTTATTATTATTATTATTACCATTATTATATTACTTTTACTATTATTATTATTACCTTTATTACCTTTATTATTATTATTAATATTATTATTATTATCATTATCATCTTACAATTTTCATAAATATAACTACCCTAATTATAACAAACTGCCGTATATTTATTATAATATGTTATAATCAGTCATACTTTTATTATAAGAACAATTTTATGATCACCATAGTTTTACAGTTTTGTTATCAATATGTTCATTTTAGTCTCAATATTTTATACTATTATCCAGATAATATTTAACTCTAGATCCAGTTTAGATAAGTATATAACAAATTTTAACAAACACCCGAATATGATTTAGATAATTTATTAAGTTAACATATAATAAATATGACATAGTTATAAAAAAAATCTTATACAACATAAAATAATCCAAATTCTGAACGCATTTTTATTAATGCGCTTCGTATTTGATACACATCACATATAAATGTAACCCACACATTGTCTCAATACTTGACTATTTATAAATGTATTTGGCAGCATTGTCACGTGAATATAGATAGCATAACATTAGTCTCCGAGTCTCCTTATTCCCAATGTGCTATGCTGTGATGAGCAATAACGTTCGATTTTTTTAATAAACTAAGATGATGTATATTTTTAAAGGGCGCCTGTGTTTAAATTTGGACTAACTTTCGGAGTACTGTCATATAGGTAGAGAGAAGAAAACATTGTGTAGCCTTACTCTCCTGTGACAGGGCGTCGTCCTATGCCCTCAGTGATAAAACCATTATACTTCTATACCGCACCAATATGCCTCGCAATGGAATGTATACAATGTGCTGATATTATTATGCATTATACAGAGTAGATGTGTACTCGTGGTTTGATATAATGCTGAACAATACATCAAAGGATGGTTGAAGTAAAGCAGTTTTAATAACAATTAATAGCATAACATTTAATAAGGATATATGGAAAAAGGAGTGAAAGTGTTTTAAAAAAGAAAAGTACGTGAAAGAGAATTGATAAAAATGAGAAGTCTTAACAAGCATTTAATGTAATATACATTATCATATATGGAATGTGCGTAGATGTAAAAGAAAGATAATTAACAATGAGATAAAATTTAACAAAGGTAAATACTTAAACGTAAATAAATCAATAGATCATGTGACACAAAATATAAATCTTCTAGATATAAATATAACATAACTTGTTAGAAAGTTGAAACTATGCATCGGTGAATACAAAAGTACCAGTGACTTTAAGTGCGTGTGAAATTCGTGTCTGCAACCAACTAAAAAACTGATGTCACAATGTAATGTGCGAATTATGATACGGATTTTTATCGTTTTGAACAATTTAATTATTTGTCTCAATAAAAAGGCACAGTATTACGACCGCTGAAAACAGAATCAGTTATTATTTCATCGGCGCGCCCTATGACTTGCAGACGACTTCGAGACCGACCTACGTTTGGCGCAACTTTCAGCCAGGCCACAACACACCTCGATTCACTGAGATCAGATGACAGTAGCTCTTAACTAATTTCCGCGGCAAGGTAAACATCGAGATGCTAGTCATTCTAATTAATATCTGACGGAGACAGAAAGTTTTAAAGCGATACATTGATCTGGATTCAAATGACGGGTTTATAACATGTTATTTATGTACACAAGTTACTAAAATATCACTGAAATTAATTAAATGTTATTCTGATTACAATCGAAATTATTATTTCATTTGATCACGATTAACATCTTCTGTCTTTGATCCGTTGATGCAAAACCCGCCTCGACAGAAGAGCTGTTTACAAGAGGGACGTAATTAATAATTCACAGTGCCTCTTAACGCTAGCGTGTCTGGATGAACGACACACGCACAAATATTGCTGTAATAAAACATTTGTTTCAGGGAACAGGAGAAAGGTCAATTAAACAGTAGTTAACCATATAGAACAAGTGTCGCCTTCAAGGGGCGCGGGTAGCTAGCAGCCCATTGGAAACTCTCTACCGCAGGAGGTGAGATCGGCCGCAGAGATAGAGGTCAATTTCCGCCCGATTATCACATTGCTTGTAAATTGTTTTGATTGATTCATCGATGTGAGTGACAGAAACGAGCATCTGTGGAGGACAGGACAGACCCGCGTGAGAAAAGCACACATGTGGAAAGGTGGGCTAATTGTCTCTCAATCGAAGTTGGTCCGCATATTTAAATTCTAGAAAGCTAACATTTTTTTTTAAAAATAAATGATATAATTGCCTTTTTTATCTAATTATCAAATATCGAAGTTGCACATTAAGACAAGAATTCATCTGTCTGCGGAGTTACTCGATACAATGACTAGGCTGAGGTACGATACCGATCGGTAGACATTAAAGCTAATGCACTCTAATGTGGAATCGATTTCTACTTTCTTTTTTTAATAGCTGACTGCTGTCAGTTTCACAGAATGAACTGAAAATGGTCTGGAAAAGAAAATCAAAGTGAGCTACGAACACAATTTTTAAAATGGTGCAATATATAGATAATTTAAACGATTGTTTGAATTGTGAATCCGATTAAGAGTCATATATAAACTACAAAAAACTTTCCCAGGACATGCTTGATTTTTTTTGGCTTCGCTGCAAATCGCAACTTTAATGTTTGAAAGCGTAATTGGTGTGAAAATTAGCTAGCATTGACTTGCCGGCTTTCGCACTGAGGTAGCGAGAGAAAAGAAAACCTGACAAATTCGGGGTTCTAATTGGTAGATCGGGATCCATAATAACCAGGTTTTGGCCACGTCGGTTCAAGGCATTGTCACGTCGGACAAACGTTGGTCAAGCCAAGGGACTGGTCGGGGCCTTGTGAGGTGTAAGAAGGGTGTTTGTCAGCACTGTTGTGACAGGAAGTTGCTGACTTCACAAGTTGTCTGAATTGCGGTCTAATTGTTGTTGTGGTTTTACTTGTAACTTTCGTTGCCGTGGTTACACAGATGTTTTTGACTGTACAACATCTACATTGCTAGCAATAGCGATCGTTATCCAATTTATTGGCTAAATGGACCGAGGACTGGTAAAAAATTGAACTTAACAAGAAGGAGCAGCATGTAATATACACCATCTTGCAACAAATAATGAATTAAAACAGCTTTTGTAAGTTTTAAATAAAAATATGTGTACGTCTTCATCAACGGGTTTTATCTAAGTTTTATGCCGAGGCACATGAGAACATGTCATATTAAACTTGTCGATTTGGTCGGTTAAAACTCAACTTATTGTTGAAACATTTTTTGGCAAATGTATTGGCATATATTAAACATACAAATATGGCGTGCATTGTGAAAAACTTAGTAATCGGTCCCTTTATGTAACAGTGGACTTTAATGTCATGCACTGTTAAAACAAAATGTACCCAAGTATATTTATAGCTATTGCTTGTGAATATCTGTAATGATGTTAATATCGGTGAAATTATGACGATTTAACCAAAATATTTCTGAAAAAATAACTTTGAGTGTTAACTTCAAACCCTGTATCTTGTTCCAAGACGATTAGATGTTGTTCATAGCGACAACAGTAACACTGCTCATCACCTTCTTCAAGCAAATGATCTTCTTCTGGACAGGTCCACACAATATGCAGTACGACATTCATCCAAACCTTCAGATAAAACTTGCCAATCGACGTCATGGCGATATCTTCCAGCGACATTGTATCCACGTCCTGTCTTCTGTTGTCCATAGGCCGCCATTGCCTACGCTTCCCCGAGATGTGCAGACTCCAGTTTAAAGAGGGACCACTCACCTCTCTACCCTATATCACATGACCAGCACGTGCGCGAACAAACACGACCATTTCAGGCACGTGTGGCTGCTCCTTATCCGCTGTTAGAACGGTAACATGTGACGTTGCATTACTGCCAGCACGTGGCTTTTATGATGTCACTTTGACGTGATGAATAATTGATTAATTACTCTGTTCTGACGCGAGTTGTTCATCTCGTGGATGTTATCAGAAATCGCTGGATTTGAACATGTCCACTAGGAGGCGCTCTATTGGAATGCTTCCGATTGTCTTCCTGAAGAAGAGCTCCTCTATCGTGGACCCACTGACGGTTTTCAATGTGGGCAATAAGAGCAGAAGTTTGCCGAATCTGAAGGGCTGTGTGGGGTAGGAGTTCTGGATGTACTTGCTAAGGGTCATCTGGGCTTGATCCTGCAGGGCGGCCACGGTTTGAAAGTCCCGCAGGGTCTTGCCGTCGGAGTTGGCAGCGTTCTGGAACACTGCAATAAGAAGGAAGTGTTCGTAGTTGAGATTGTCGTCGGAGGTTATGCCTTTCAACACTTCCCGTTCGAACATCTTCTTTAATAATGACCATGTTAAGTAAATAACTGTTTGCTTTCTTTATGCATTGGTTTGGACAGATTATAATTTCATTTTAATTTCAATATTGGAAAGCATCAAGTTTGTACTGTTATTGTACTTGTACTTATTATACAGTATTATGCTTGTCATAAATCCGGATATACGTTGTATAATGCATGGGTGTAACATGTTTAAATTATATCTGTTTGAATGCCTGCAATTTTGCGTTTGTTTTTTTTAATGCTGTAACAAAAAGTTTTGTAAATCTAGAAACAAAAGCACCGTTCCTTGACACGAAATATGCTCATTATGTGCTACTTTGTTGCAGTATTAAAAGGAACCTTTAACAGAGCGATAAAGTAAATTTATTACCTAGACTTCTGGTACTAGTAATTTGGAACAGATCGCTTTTTTAAGTCAAACGTGCATTAATTTATCAACGTGTGTTTACCTGTTTTGAAGAGAACGATTCCCTTTAAGCAGGCGTACTCTGTGGCGTCCACTTGGAGGCTCTTGAACTTGGCAATGATCTCATGCATGGCTCGGATCTCCGTCATAATGTTGATCACTTTCTCTGTCGGAGCACTGTCTGTGTTCAAACCTGAAACAAAACAGTGACAAACATTACTTAGCTGTATCTCAATGAGAAGTATGACGAATTTCACTTTCGCATTGGCTTTTGTATGCGGAAATTGGATGTGGTCCTATAGTGCCCACTCATTTCAGACATGATACTCTTACTATTAATAAACATCAACATGAGCTGTTTTGTTTCCTTGTTGTTGTTTTTTAAATTTAATTTTTGGCATTTAATGAAGTTGTTATTTGATTAAGTAATAACACAGAAAGTCGTATTCACGTTATAAAGAATGAAATTCTGTAATTCGTTCTATATGCATTGTAGACCCGATATATGATTATGCATTGATCTTTCCTGTACAGAAACAACGTTATCTGCTAAAATACAGCACACATCAGATACTGTTTGTTTCTGCAATTCCATGCACAATGAATTTGCTCTGATGTAGTACTGTAATTGTAAACATGTTAAGGCTGGTGTGTCTGCCGATGGTACTATAGACGCAATTAGTAACGTCCGAATCAAAACATTTTATGATCTGCCCTGTGTTCCGATCCAGTAAAACATAAAACTGGCCAAACGTCTAGGTACTTTTATAAGAGAATAATTTAGTACCGGTAGGCCGACTTGTTTATTTTGACCAAATTGTTTTCCATTCACTTTAACTTACTTGACTATTGGACTAATATGCTGGCTTGTTTATTTTCACGAAGGCAACAAGTCGTTTTACTTTAACCGCCGGACTTGTAAGAAAGTAATTTGGCCGGAACCAACACGAATCATTTAAAGCAAATGTCTAGGGTGTCAAAGCAAACAGCTTCGTCTGAGAAGTCCGGGTTTGGCTTCAACTTTATATCTGTTGTCATTATACTACTGAAGCCATTGGTGACTTGTAAGAATCGTGTTTACAGTAACATTTACCATGTGTAATACGAGATTCATACTTTGTGGGAGTCAAAAAGGCAAAGGCCAATATGAAGCTCCGTCAACTGTGACGTTTGTTTGCCGTATGGAACGAATGCTAATATTTATTTCCTCGGCAATGTCCAGTGACCCTTTGATTTTTGTGAGAACATGGAAGCATTACTAATTATAATGTTGACAAACTCTTCCTAGCACACATTTGAGTAACAAACCGGGCTGGGGTCAGTATCAGGATGATGGACAAAAAAGTTAACAACATTTGCATTGGGTTATTTCTTTTAGAGGTGATAGCATAGTTATGCACGTTTTAACGGGGTTAGGAATAAGTAAAAATGCGAATTGTAGCATATTTTTAAAGTCTTATTCGCAGAAGAATCTTTTCACATAAACAGTATTTTTTCTTACAATGAACACATAGGCACATACTGAGAATTTGTCAACTTTTTCGGAACAAAACGTACCATGGCTTTGCGTTCATTATTGACCTTCTACTTTCAAGGCCTCTTGTTAAATCTTCTTAAAACTTTAAATAAGAAATATGCAAACATTTATATATTTATATTTACAAACGGTATCATTAAGACTAGGCATATATTAACAACTCAATATTCCGTATTGCAAATTCGACACCCTCCTATGGGCATTAATCATTTTACTTTTTTCCTCCGAGACATTTCACTAGTGTATGAGGGGTGTCGAGTTACCAACAAGATCTCACAATACTCTAAATCAACATACTTAAGGCATGTTGTACAACCCTCTGTCAGACTAATTTGATGTTTCAAGTGCAGCATATACACCTCATTGTGATGACTCGACCCAAACTTATACATAGCCACAATAATATCCTTCATTATATACGTAATCTACGGGGGAAAGAATTGCACTGAAATAGTTCAAATAAAACAAAATACATCTTAGCAAGTAATATCTTTAAAATAGGAATTGACGTTTGCCGGAATTTTTGCCGATACTGTGCAGCGACATTTTTATCTATCTTTAATATATAAAAGGTTAAAACTGCAAAAATGTAATAATATAGTGTATTACATTTGTTTGAATTTTATCTGGTTTATGGTTTCAAATATTGATATATGTGACATTTAGATGATATAGTTATGAGTATTTTGTGTTATAAAGTTTAGTAAAGAGGTTCATTACAATTTTTAGGTAAAATTTTAGACAACAACAACAGTTTCCTTTTTTAACTTATTTTATGATATAATTTACAACATGCTAAAGAAAGTAAAATAAAACACACAATAAAAACAACAAAACGCCAATAAAACAAAACAACAACCACAAAAAAAAAAACGTGCATGGGCAAAACGTTACATTTTTGTTTATCAAAGCTCAATACCAATCCAGCGAATCTGGGAGTTAAGAAATCAACGTTTCCTGTGGTGATTTATCACCTGTTAATTGTGCCTAGCTTAAAAATGAATATTGAATTTGACGACATTCCTCGCTCAAAACGTGACTTTTGTAGTGTTGCAATCATGAGTCTGAAATAATTTCTACCGACAGGTGTTATCTGGAGAACGTCGATGCAATCTGTTATTTACACTTGCAAGTGTTCCTAGCGTACTGAGCTTCGCTTTGTTTTTACAATTTTGCTGGGGTGAACGATATTTTAAATATAACCAAGCCAGAGTCAGAAAAGTTAAAATTTAACTGCTTGCAGTTGGAAGTAGTAGCACTACTTATGGATTATTTTTTTGATTATTCTAATTATTATTCTTATTCTTCTACATCGCGCTGGTAGTAGAAGTAGCAGCAGCAGCAGTAGTAGTAGTAGTAGTAGTAGTAGTAGTAGTAGTAGTAGTAGTAGTAGTAGTAGTCGTAGTAGTATCAGTATTGGGTGTTCTAGTAGCAGATGTAGTAGTAGTAGTAATAGAAGATAAAAGAAGTAGTAATAGTAATAGTAGTAATAGTAGTAGTAGTAGTAGTAGTAGTAGTAGTAGTTGTAGTGTTAGTAGTAGTCGTAGTCGTAGTAGTAGTAGTAGATGTAGAAGTAGTTGCTGTAGTTGTAGTAGAAGTAGTAGTAGTAGTAATAGTAGTTGTAGTAGTAGTAGTGGTTGTTGTTATAGTAACAGTAGTAGTAATAGTGGAAGTAGCAGCAGCAAAAGCAATAGTAGTATTAGCAGTGGTATTAGTAGTAATAACAATGGTTGTTGCAGTAGTAGTAGTAATGGTAGTAGTAGTAGTAGCAGCAGCAGTAGTAGCAGTAGTTGTCAATGTAGAAGTTGTTGTAGTAGTAGAAGTAGTAGTAGTAGTAGCAGCAGCAGTAGTAGTAGTAATAGTAGTTGTAGTAATCGTAGTAGTAGTAGTAGTAAAAATAGATTCCTAGAAAATATTGCGAGACATTAAAAGGTTTTTCTGATGTCAGTTTCCATTCCGCTTATACAATGAAAACTATTTACCTATACCTGTAAGTATCAATTGAAAGTTTAAAATGCTGTTATGCAAACAACTTAAGTCTTAATTTGCATTTATCTTCTTTAAATATGCTTTACATATAGCAAAGTTTTCAGTAATTTCCCTAGTACCTGTTAGTTCCCAATCTGACAAACTTATCGATGCAGAATTCCCCATTTTGCTAGCGATCCCATACTTGAGAGAAAAATGTCTGCATCTGTACCACCACTTGTACTCAACATAAAGAATTATATAGTTCACGTACCTGCCGCGGTGAGAAGGGTCGCGGGTTCGAGTGGCATTTGGAACTGGGCGGCCCCGAGCACGAACAGTTCTCTCCAGGACTCCTCGAGCAACGTGATCTGGTCCCGGTACGGTAAGCTGAGAAATGCCGGGACATTCTTTGTCCATTTGATGCTCATGAAGAGCAGGCGGGCCGCCGCCTCACACACGGCCTCGGGGTTGCTGAAGTACGACTGTATCAACTCGTGAGGGTACTGCAAAACAGACGATCAGGTAATGGACATTTATTTGAATTATGTCTTGTTACAAAGATATATAATATATATTTCTTTAATTGAGCCATCATAATATATCTGTCCTCATTTCTACTTTTGACTTACCACAGGTGTTGGTTGACATAACATTCCCGGTGACGTTGGCGACGATGAGGAAAGTGGTGACGTCAGCGGTGACGCACCAGGCGTCAAGGGAGATGAGGGCGGGTCTATTGCGCTGACTGTGATGCCGTCATTGAGGCGATCAAACGTGTAGAAGCCTGGCATGTACGGTGACTGGTAGGGAGCCGGGGCGTACAAGGAGTTGAGTTCACTCGTCTCCTTGAGGTACATCGCCACCTGGCGACGAATAGTTGAGTTCCTGGGCCCACGCTCGTGCTGCACAGCTGGAAATAGATAAAGGTAAACTAGTGTGTCTTTGGATGTTTTTGTCCATGTGTGCGTCTGTCTGCATATATGTCTGTCTGTGCGCTTGCTGCTGTCTCTTTTGTGCTTTCTATCTGTAAGTGTTTACTGTTTTCGGCAGTCTATGAATATTTAAAGTTTTATTTATAATTTCTATCGAACTAGGTAAACAAAGTCCCCCATTGCTTGCAAGCCGTCAATATCCAAGGTTTAAAGTCACACAATCACTGGGCAAGTGCGTTCAACTTAAGTCGGTAAATTTTATTTTTATCTTTCTTTATTGCAATAATTTAACAAATAAAAATTGCGACATAACACTGGTCATGAGTTCATAATTTAAGCAATATGCCAATCAGTTATATTTTATATGACACACGTTTGTACGGCAATTTATTATCGGTTCAATAAATTGTTTTTACCCATGTTTTATTTAAAAGATATTTACTATATTACCCTCGATAATGTCTTAAGCAATTACCATTCGTTATATCCAGCGCCAGTCATTAATAAATGTCATAACTATAATCATAACAAAACAGAGACAAAAACATATATTCAATACAATCATATATTCAATACAATCATATATTCAGACCGTTTTTGTATTTATTTTAATCGTATACAAGAAAATGTAGAAGATAAAATCAGCCGTTCCGTAATCTCAATAAGTTTGAACTATTATTTATTAAATTAAGATTCAGATTAGTGCAGATAATGTCCCGATTATATGTAACTTGTCTAGTGAAGGTTGAACTCTTCTGAGATTAATCAATGTTCTTGTCAGATGGAAAATCAATGACTATCTAGTATCATATATTTTCGATTTTCACGAGTGAGTTGATATTCGTCAGATTTTTATCGGGGTTCTTCTGCATTGATATCGTCTTGTTCAGAAAGTCTTTCCAATTAAGTCGTTGTAACAATTTGAATTGATCTATAGCCCCTTGAATAGGCGGCACTATTATCCTGTCCATTAGCTATCGCGCGGAAACATCGCGCAATAGACGCAACATTAAATGCACACAGACTGCATTGCGATCCGCTGTTTTTCCGTTCGGCACTAGATTCAATTCAGATGTCTTTATGTAGATAATTTCAATTTTCTATATACAATAAAGCAAATAAATTGCATGACTTTGTGATTTTTGTTCTACTATTGACAGGCGAAATGAATTTGAAAGTTAGTCTTTTATTCCCGTCAATAGAGACCGACAGGGTCTGTTTGGCTCCTCTGTGCAGCTATTCTTACCGCTCTGACCCTCTCCGACCCTTTGCTGTGCGCTGTATGTATGAAAATGAAAAGTCGGGACTTAAAATATGATTTATTTGTCGAGGGATAATGACACTCTGACAGCGTTCATTTTTTGATGTAAAACGCAATTAATTAGTATTGAAATTCATCCGCGTAGCCTTGGGTTCGTTGAGTGAACGTCGACTCGCCGCAACAGAGAACGAATACAGTGTTTAAACAAAACTCGTCTCATACCCATTGAGTAAAAATAACGAATGACCCCCATATTTATCATGTCGACCCTATTAAAACTAAGTCGAATTTACCTTTTAATTATGGTTTGTGTTATTCCCCCTGGTAAATGAGACTCACGAGATCGGCACTGTGAATACTAGGACACCTTAGGACGTATAGCTGGGTTCGAACAAACAAGTAATTCCGGCTGTACAATGGTACGCACAATAACAGCGCGATGTAGCTTTGTGCCTTTTAAATACTCTACAATCGTTTGTACTTGACTCTCGCTCCGCATAAAAGAATCAAAAGATATTTGACTTTAATATTCTAGACGCCCACAAATACCGTTTTCTCCCCAACTCAGAATGGTTCTTGCACCTAAGGTTAGATATGTCCCTGCACGTATGGCCCCTATCTATACAATTAAGCGGTTTTCTAAACATGAGACACTGGCATGAGCATCGCTAACCACGAAACTTCTGAATAATCTTATTTAAAATGCCGAAACTTGAACTATGATACGCCTATGCAAGGAGATTATCAGTTGCCGCACTTTACATTGTAGAATCCGTGCTTTTGGTATGAAGGAAAGGAATATAAAGTGCACAGGGAAATATTAAAAGTACATGGAAACCTCGCGTAACCAGGTCAACAGGTAATAACAGGAAATAACTGGTGTTCTACAAGACCTTTTTCAACCGAATATTCCGTTTTTCTGACGGTGTAGCTTGCAAATATAGTGTAGCTTATACTTGTATGGTTCAATGTTTCTGGTATACTCACCATCTTTATTCATACCAGCCTCCACACATTTGTTGAGTCGACACGCCCGACACTGATTGCGGTGGGTCTTGTCCACCGGACAGGGGTTCTGACCACGTGACTTACAAATGTACTGCCGGTTCCGCCGGATGGATCGCTGTAGGAGAGAGAGATGCATAGTGTACTCAACTCATGGAAAAGTCAGCTCAGGTCTAACCAAATACAGTTTATCCACTTGTCTGATCAGGATGTTAACAGGTTGCTAAGTCAGAAGCTGTACGTTGTGTTACCTTAACGTGTATGTGTATCTACAGAATGTATTGTAGACACAGTAACAGCGTTAGAGTAAACAGTGTTTAAAACACTCATATTTCATTTGCCATGTTTATTAATATTGTACTCATAAAAAACAACCGCAATGTGTTTCTTAAATGTTAATCATTATTACAAACAAATACATATTAAAAGATCCTTACCTTAAAGAAGCCGGCACACCTGAAGATGTAAAGGAAAAATACATTAATGAAGTTGTAATAACACTTAAATGTGTCTACATCATGTTACTGTAAAATGTGTACTTCGAATTTCTCATGGATAACGTAAACTAAATAGTCTTTAGGTACAAAGAAATCCAACATCTTGCAAAAATTGTGTAAAAAATAATATGTAATTAATTTTAATTGACCACAATTTACAATATATAGCAAGATAATGTGCTCACCCGTCACAAGCGTATATGCCGTAGTGTTTCCCTGAGGAGTGATCCTGGCATACCTTGCACGGGATATCCATCAGGATCCGACCTGCAACACAGGAGCACAGAATTGAACTTTCGTACAGATTATTATGCATGCATGGAATTTGGCTGAAACTGCAATCATTCAAGAGAGTTAACGACAAGAGTGAAGTTTTTATACCATTATGTTCGCTAATTTTTTTTCTCAAAATGGTGTGGAACCAACACGTGACGTCCAAACCTTATAACATGTTTTAATATATATTTTGCACTAGCATATTTATTATTAATGAACATTGACAACACATGGCGTGGTCAAACAGTTAGGCCAAATTTTATAGGCAATATCTGTAGGATCCAATTAACCAATAGTTCTTCAGTCAAAATCTTAATTATCAAGGGTTTACATAATTTGAACGATAAATATCTTTCCAGAGAGAGTCTTAATTCAGCATGCTGTTTTATTTGTGTTATTGTCACAACTGAAATGTATGGTGCACATTGTGACCTGAATTCACTTCATGTCTTCATCTTACGTTTTATTTATTTCCTTGTTATTTGTATAATATATAATAAAGTATAACGTTTCGTGTAGTCGTATGTGAATTGAATATTTATTAAATATGCGACGGTATTTTAATTTTGTGAAAAAATAGCAGATGGCGTGGGATCAATAATTGTTGCCTTTGTTATTGTTGTTCAGCGTGTTTTGGAATGTTTTTGGAGTGATGTATGTTGGTCCAAATTTTATGAATAAATCTCCGTAAATGTTTGGTGTTTTGATTTAATGACACGTGTTTAAAATAGATCAAGGTTGCCGAACGTTAGTTATGACTCAGATTTAACAAATAATTGACCCGATATGTAGAATACAATTTTAAAACTTGTTGACTACACTATTGGCCTAATCTTTTCATATAAAACATCCCCACTCGCTTTGTTCGGCATCGTCATCACCGCAGCAGGCCACAATGATCTCTTTGACAATTATTTCTGAGCACGAAGCCACTTCAGGATGGGCACCCTTTGTTTGAAGAATAGTATCATCGGTCCGCAAAGTCAAGATCGCTCAGCATGAGGGACTCAACAAAACACCATGAAAAAGTAATGGCCTCTTCGACCCTGCTTCTTTAAAATGACGTAACGTGATGTTGTGACGGTTTACGTTAACGCACAACTGTGCTATCAAAGAAAAGATGTCGTATAATGTGACAGACATTGGGACGGGGGTGCTAGAATGTGGCGAAGGATGTATTCGCCGAACAGGCGTGACTCTGACAGCGACCCCAAGAGGAAAAATAGGACACTGTTGTAACAACCTCCCACGTTTCATCAATAATGAACACCCACAACGTCTTCTAGACTTAAAGGGTTTTTTGTACCTTCATTTTGTTTGTTATCAAAGCTGCTGAATTAATAATCCGCGACACGTTTAATGAACGCTTTCAAATAGATCTGAAATAACAAATAGGAAATACAGTAAAGATCCGAAACAGATTATGATGGTTCCAAGATGCAGGTACCGCTGGGAGGCAGGTAATCGCTGCCATCAAGCTGCTCTACAGAAAACAATCGCTGTCATCTGTGATTAACATGTTCGTTTTAAAATGACAATACATGTATGTTTCATTGTATTTTTTCAATACGATACATTTACACGTCGAACCGTATTCAAGTGTTTTTTTTACAAAGGTATCCTCTTGATACCGGAGAATATAGAAACAAAACACATATACCGGTATTCTTCATAAAGATAAAGAATGTGTAAATACAAAGGTGTCTTAAACTTGATAAATGTTTTCTTCAAATTGCAAATGCCTCCATATAATACAGTGTCCCGTTTAGTCACCTATTAAATATGTATTCTAATCCGTCTGTTGTATTAATTTATAGACTGCTTAGTACGAATCAATATGACTTTTGCAAATGTATACATCACGATCAGCCAGCTTCCAAGTGTCTTTATCAATAGACATTTTAACTTATTTACGAATGGTTTGTAAAAAACTTATAGTTTAGAATTGGATATTAACAAATGTAGTATAAGGACTAAAGGTACCAACACTATCACCAGACCATCACGTTCAAGACGACAACCACCCCGGTGGCATCCCCGTCAGTAACAGGCTATTGTATCCCTGACACGGTCCACACAGTAGGGTATAAACCTTCAGTTAATCACTAGCTCGATTTGCGTCTTTTCACAGAGAAAAGTAGCTAATAATGTTTAATATTCACCTTGATTATAGCCGCGATGATTAGTTCATAGTGGATAATTGTAGCACCTCTCTTATACCGCAGCCCTCGTTTGTTTGAATAACCTTACTTGGCCAGGTTGAAAGGCAGCAGTGAAGAGCCAAGATTTGAATTGTTCTCTTTCTTCGTAATTCGCCTATGCTACGGCGCCTATTTACTCACGTTTGTTCTTTTTGTGTTTGTTTTATTTAAAACGTTGTTGACTTTTAAAACGGAATCCTATATTTATGATCACACGGCCCCTTTGCCGAAACACCGTACTTCTATTAGATAGTTATTTTGCTGCGGTAAGAAATTGCTTCTAATGACTGCTGACGCCATGTAAGATAACAGACACGAAGTGTGAACTGGTAGATGGTGCGCTACATGGGAGGACGCCTCGTAAAGTACTAGTTTGTAAATGTAATGTATATTGTATAGGGCTAGCGCACTTGCCCAATTGAGTAATATTGTTAAAATTATTTAAATTGACTGCATTTATCATACATCTAACCAAGGTAAGTACATGTTTGTACATTTTGTACTGTCTTATGAAAATTAAGTTAATTTTGCAATAATGTATTATCGTAGCAAACATTTAAAAATACGCACTAAACGATTGACAGTTTATCCAATGTAATGTCAAATTCCTAAATATTTTGTAAGATGCTAACATTTTGCATAGATTCAATTTGAACAAAAAGAAAATGTTGCTGACAATTTAAACTTTAACAGTTCTTAATTATTTGAACCCCGTTTATAAAGTCTGATATTAATGAAACAGTAAAGATGCATGTCATATGTATTAGTATGTATTGCTATAACATGTGTGGATTTAGAAGCATATGTGTTGTGTCCCAGAAAACAAGTTCACTATAAATGAAGCGACAAGGTGCATGAATTCATTGAGACACTTATCTTCACTGTCTTGTATTGACAAATAACTAATTTATCTAAACGTCTCTATTTGTATGTGCGTGTGAGGAACAAATGGTTTATTAAAATTATTGACGCAACCTGTCGGAATGGTTCAGTAATTATTCATAGGAAAAAGGTAGTACGACTACAAATTATTTCCAACAATTTCCGCTAACTCCTTGAAGATAATCATAGACTTTCTATCATTTCCCATTCGTTATTATCACGGCCAGCAGTTCCGGAAGTAACGTATTACTAGACGTCGGACGAGCACCTGTCGCCGCGATATTGAGACGCTATAAAACTTGGAACTCGCGACCAATCAATGATCGATATCTGCTAAGCGAGGCAATCAGGGTTCCGTGCTGTACAAACTAGAGGAAACTGCAAGTCGTTTTGATTTGCTCAGCTTCCGGTTTCGTGTAGTTGATTTATCAATCGGCTTCTTCAAAGTTATCATTAGCTATTCCTCCTATATAACCAATGCTGTCGTCTTGTTTTTTTTATATCTAATTAAATGACGACATATCTGCGTAGTCTTAAAGCAAAAAGACAGGTGAAAAAACATCGATTTGTTTAATTTTCTCGGGCAAGAGGAAGGCCAAGGACCCTCTGTTAGGGGTTTGGTATCGTAAGTTATCTATAACAGTCGCTCGATCGTTGCTGTCAAAGTGATGAGCGCGCCATCTCGCGCTTCTTCTCGGCTTCTCGTCTGCGCCGGCTCCTGTACAAACACGGGACCGCTTCACTTGAAGTCCGGAACCACTCGGAGGAGAGAAAGTCGTATGCAGGATGGCGGTGCACGCAGATAGCAGACGATACAGGCCGGGTCGCCGGGCTGGTGTCAGGTTAAAAAGATACAAGCGGCTGCAGTTGGATAAACAGACGACAAAACAAAGCTTTTAAATTCGTTGACTTTACGTCGTTGTCATCCTTTCATTTACTTATGATGTCATGTTTTTTTCACCCGAACTTATCCTTTATATCAACAGGTTCACTGCACTGCTTCTAGTACTCTACTCGCATAAAATCCGTTTTGTGGCAACGTTCAATTATGTGGATTTACTGGCAAATAATCAGATCTTTCTGAGCAAAAGGTCAAACAAGTTTGTCTCATTTTACACTTGCGTTTAACTTTAAAGTTAAACCCGTTTAAGTCCTTAAAATGAAGAAAATGGCAAAGAGTTAATAACAAATTATCAGAGCTTTGCCCACATTAGGCAAAAATAAATTTCTGATTGGAATATATAAATGTTTTAATATCATTGACCTTTAGTATGAAATCTTCAAATCAGTGTTTGCATTGATGTTAGTAATCATGTTACTTCGCGTTTTCTGCAAAAATTGTCATTCTGTCTTAAAATACAAGTGACATGATTATCGGTATTCTGATATTTGTGAAATTCAGGTATATTTAAGAATATCAATGTTATCGGCGCAAAACATGCAAAAATACACAGATTTAGGGCGTACTGCATATATAAATATGATTATTTACTTAAGTTTTTGGCGTTTAAAATGTGTAATCTAGACATTTGTTTAAGTATATTATAATTGTATTTATGTATGCTGCATTTTAATGTGAATGTCGTTATAAGAGATGGTCTTTGCCGATTTAACGCCTATCTAGTATCGACGTAAGATTCTGATTGCTCGTACCGGAGCCATCAACATAGCAAGATTACAACCGAAATAATAGCAGAGTGTTTGCATCTTCATAATAAATACATTTCTATGAGCTGTTCAGTCCTGCTCTCAATGGATAAATCTCACAGCTGAAGATAACATTATCATTTATCACACGCGATAACTTCGCTGAAACTGAAAATTAAATTTTTATTTTCAGCAATTGCCCGTGAACGTCCCCGCTTATAAAGACGTAAGCCCATGCAGAGCTAGATTAATGAGACCGCGGCGGCCGCATATGCGAACGAGTTGTGAATAGCATTTGTACGAAACTATGTAATATGCACGTCCAAACTTCAAACTGCACTAAATCAACCCGTAAACGTTTTAATAAAGTCATGGAAAAGCTAAGGCAGGGACTAATCTTGGATAACGGCAGTGCTCAGCGCGGATATTTATTCTTTAAGCTATCACATGTTACTGGGTTCCCTGCTACATTTTTCTAAATCACCGCCTAGATCAAATACTTACGCAACGAAAGACAAGTACCGGAAAATTAATCCTCGTCATAAAGTCAATGCAAAGCTTGTTTGAGAATTTAAAGCGTTTACCGACTTCGTCTGTGGAGAGACTGTGAAGATTCAAAACATAATTCACCCGCTTAATTGCATCGACCGTTTACATGGTACCTAAGTAATTTGTATTACAAAACAGGGCGCAATCTTGCATTGCATTGTTATTTTTTCTCCTAAGTAGACATCAATTTATTTGCTTTCACTGTTTAAAGTTAACAAAAAGAAGGCCTCTGTTGGCTTGACTTCGATCATTACCAAGCGCCCGTGTAGGGCTATGGGAAGACAAACTTTCACGACGACCGGCCGTGATTTATTTTAGCCGTTTATTAAATAATCGGGTACATATTTAATCTCACGAGCAACGTCCTTTCTGGGAAAGAACTGCAAAGATACTCATAAACTGTACTCACGATATGTATTCCCATCCTAATAATGCATTTATTGCTCTGTTAAGGCGGGTAAACTGTCTTGTGGGTGACCCGGGGATCAAACTGATGCATCAAAATATTTCAGTGTTTGTGTGCATTCCACCTGCTTGATTCGGAAGCTCTCCATTATTACCCCCTATGCGGCATGTCGCCCAGATACGCTTAAGAAGGCTGTCTATGGATCTATGTTCAATTACACGAGCGTGCAAAAGGCCAAATGGTCTACAACAACCTGTATGTTACACTGACGCAGGCACAGATGTACAGAACAATAATGGCTTATCAAAGAATGGTGTACTGTTGTATTTTGTAACTTTCGCGAAAAACCTCGACTGACAGAGGAAAAAAGCAAACTAGATAAATTACAATGTTAGAATATGTTTACAATAAGACTGGTGCATAACTGCTAACAACTAAATATAAGGGGATAATCCTACAAGTAAATGCAATTATTACGTGTAAGAGGTGTCCAATTTAAGGAAAATTACTAAATATTTATGGAATATGTTTGGTTTCCTATATCAAATATTGTATTGTTACCTAAATGCCAGAGAATGAGGAACATATTTTGTTAATGTTAAACATCCCACAACTTATCCTTTAGTCAGCCAAAACCAGACTTGTAGGTACAAGCTGCGATCACTGTGATAGAATGACTTAAATTGATAAGCTACTCCACCCAACCAGACAGAGACTCCTATTTTCAAACCGGTTTATTTCGAGGCCTGTGATAAAACCCCGACAACTCCCTCACATAGGGCCGCAAAACATTTTATCGTAAGAACTGAAAACAATTACAATGAATTAATATTAAATAAATTGCAAACTAAAAACAAATGAAAATAATTGAAATTAAATAAATTAGAAAATCATTTTTATAAAGACATATTCAAGTCAACCAGTGAATTACTTACTTCACTCAATTAATTCATGTCAAACATTGTGATTCTAAATATTAACGAAATAGCTTGGACTAAAATCGACTCTCAAGAAGAACAAATACAGAAAACAATTCCGTTTGATGTGTAAACATGTACACATATCGGCAGACGTTGTCAGGTTCAGAGTGAAAGTCCCACTTGGTCGGGAGACTGTTCAGCGCACTGCCTTGACACGCATTGATTAGTGCATATTTTTTTGCGACAATAAATTTTAAGTATTTTGCCTTAGAAATTATAAAATTTAAAGTCAAATACCGGTCTATTTAATCGATACGTTTTGTAAAGCAATTCAATTCACGACGCCTTTACAGTATTTGAAAACAAAAGAATTCAGAATGCAGTCTGGCTATATAGGCGACTGCACAGTGTCTCCGATAAGCCTTTCGCTAATAGAAATCCTTACTAACTTGTTCTTAGACAATCGTGAACAATTGAAGTCAATTACAGTTCCGTCTCACATGCTGTTCTTGGATCAATGTTAGTCCATATTCCGCTAAGAACGAAACTTAGTTCAAGTTTAGGCAAATAGCACGTATATAATGTTAATCAGGATTCCGCTGGCAACCGCCTGAGAAAGATCCTAACTATTTGCTGCAAACTGTCTGGTCATATGACTTAATACATTACTATATAGTTGTTGGCAAAGAATTAAAAAACTGAGTGTTATTAACAACTGTATCAGGCTCAGGGTTAGACATGCGTGAAGAGAAGGTACCACATACGTCAAAAAGTCTCACCAAACTCACTTCTGCTCAGGGCCACTGCTCTCACTGGGGATGAAGTATAATGGGCACTTTACCCTTTTAGTTCCGAAAACAAAAAAACCCACAACAGCCTGCGAATACGCCTTTGTATTCCTAAGACAAGTCCCTGTGTTTGGATATAGTGCTCAGTTTTAGTGAAGCAAACAACAAGGCTGTAATCTGAAGTAACGAGCATACACATAGATGTTCAATTTGGTAAATTCATTAACCCTTATCGTGCTTTATCTGTAATAAAGCAAACTCAAACCATATTTAGCTGCTTACAACCGGGTGAGGTGGTAACACGATGTACTAATTAACATTTAGTAGCAAACAATGAGAATCCAGATCAGGCACTTCCTGGTGAGGAGCTGACTGGTCTGAATTCTCATTTGTTGGGTTTAACGTTCCACCAACTATATTTCAGTTATACAGAGACTTCTTGCAGAAAATCTAGACTTGCCTTTACTGAGTATTGAATGCATTGAACAAATGGCATGCTACCACGTCCAGGCATATTTTCTCGACATCAAGTCAACCATTCCTGGAACCACCCTTATAATTGCTCATGCGTTAGAGAGGTAGCTTTACCAATACAATGCATTTACATGACTTCTATGTCGCGGCCCGGGTTTAAACCCGGCGTCTCCCATACCTAGAGCCGAGGCTTTACCGATTCTGCTACCTGGTTCTACAGGAAGATACGTCAGCGGAAATTGGTTTATTAATCTAATTAAGTGGGCAAGCATCTAAACTACACAATCAGCATTTAGATCAAGTAGACAACATGAACGACAACGTGACTTATCCCTTAATTTGAATTTTTTAAATTTTTACTATTAGAGCTCACATAATAGAAAAGATGACATTTTTTTGTATAAATATATAATGAAGCGCTTGCACTCGTTGTAGCATCTGTCTCAACCGTTAAGGTGGGTTTATATTTTAAATACACCTTACAATTCAATATAGCTATAAATATACCAAGATATTTCCATTATAATTCCAAGACTTGTTAACCTAAATTTACAATGATCCTAACATATGACTTGATAACCATATATTATTGAATAAATCCAGTAAAAACCAACAACCTTTTAGTAATTTTAAATTTTACCAACTCAAAAAAGAAAAAGAAAATCTATCATAAATGAACATACTGTAAACAAATTGCTTAAAACTGATTTCTGTGGATATAATGATGATCACAGTCGGCATTGCAACGCTAGTTAATGAAAATTATATCATAAATCATTAATAATACTTTTAAGATTGACTTGATTGGTTCCTTACAATAACGGTATGGTTTCTGTAGGCACTTCTCGCTCAGTCAAACTAACATTATGAAATACAACATTATAGCAAGCTCTTATACAAATCGGCATATCTCCGAACACGTTTAAAACATGGCATTTGTTGCTTAATAAAGTTCCGCACTTTCAGTTAAACGTTTCCAAAATAAGACAGAGCGCAAAATAGTCATTTGAGCAAATATTGAAATTGAGAAAAACAATCGAAATACATTTCTTACATGCATGTTAAATTATCATTAATATAATAAATAATAAACTGGTCGGAAACATTAATCCATGAAAGTTTACATATCACATAGTGTACAATTGATAAACAAATATGACAAAAAAATACTAGAAAACAAGCCTGGAGTAGCTTTTTAATAAACTATGCTGAAAACATTAAAACATAAAATGGAGATTCAAACTACATTATAGATATGTAGAAAACTAAAAGTGATACTGCTTAAAATGTGCGGTTACTATTGTTTTAAAGCGATGGGTTTTGTTGTTACAATGTAAACCACAAACAATGACAAAGGTTTACCATTCAATAAATTCGTAGCGATATTCACATATATTCAAACCGGAAGTGTGACAGGTGTTATAGATGCACTCTGTTATTTAATATTAATCCTTTAAGCCCCAAACACATAGTTTTGACCCAAACTCATTAGTTGAAATAAACAAGCATAACTTCAAAATTTTAAATTAAACTAATTTTTTCGTTTGACATAAAATAATAAGAACAATTTTATTTCAAAATGATGTGTTTACATTTAAACAACTGTAAAAACAATGTTTAGTAAAGCCAAATAACACAGGGGTCTAATAGTCACCTACCAGAAAAAGCAAATACTATGTTTTAAGGATGTGGCTGCATAATTTCAGACTGTATCAAATACTAATGTATTAACAATTAATATAATGTCGTTATTGTCGCGATCATTACTTTGCAATTGTGGTGTAATCGGATTTTAATCTGCATGTCGTTTGACATAACTAGTTAAATGATTTCTACAATCTGACACTTGGAGTGGCTTGCTCGTTAAGTATCCAAAGATCCCGGAGTAACTCTGACCGCACAGATCGCCAGTCGAGTATTAATCCAAAACCTGCTATAGTCATTAACAACTTAAAGTAAAGTCTACCGTAATTGTTAAAATCACTTGGCAAATTTTTCGAACACAGGGTTGGATTCTAACAAATCGTGCAGGTCCTGCTTAACCAGCTCCCAGCACCTGGCTAGTTTTGATTTACAGTATTTGCAGATACATTATAAATTCGTGTTTAGTAGGCTAAGAGTTAATCCCTACTAAAAATCTACATTTTGTGACCATGCCAAGAAAACGGCCGCAGTATTATGGATCCCGGTCTCAGCGGTAGGTCAGCAGGAATACTTGTAAAAACATTCTCGCCAAAGAAAAAACAAGAGTCAGACCGTATATTGTAACTTATATAATGAATTGTGCATTGCGCATACCCTCCGAATACCCTCCGAATCCTGTCACTGACTTGTCTAACGATGTTTAGTAAAGAGAAGGCAACGTTTATATTTCCACTTAGTATTATAATCATCGGACAATACATTGTTTATAAATGAACATTAAAATCTAGGTTTTCCCAGTTATTTGGGTAAACGATTGCTTACTTTTAAAATAAGTAAAATAAAAATACTCTTCCCGAACTTCTTAGTAAAGAGAAAGCCGCAGAGAAATAAACACCTGACTGTACCATAATTTAAATTAGATACAATGTATAATTAAACTTTAAACGCATCGTTTTCTAGTCACATGGGCATATAGCTTCAATAGGTATATGGACAATGATAACTGGTTCCGATATTTTAAGATACAAGTCTCCTTAATTGGAAGGATAACATACTAATACAGCCTTCTCTACTTTATATAGTCCTTGTAAGAATACACGTGTACCAGTATACCTTGGTACCACACGATTTACTGACGTATTCAACATGGAATAACAACGACAACAGTATCAACTATTAAGTTGTATCGCTTGTTTAGTGATAATTATACTAATATTATAATAAGATGCGCAAAGTATTATCAACAGCGGAGTGAAATATTATATGTTTTCCTTATAAATGTAAACAAGCTCATCGGTTGCCCACAAAACATTATAAATTAAAATAATATTGTTTAATTAACATACAACGAATTAATCATTCCTGCACAGTTTAAGTTGAATACTCCGACTATAATTGGTTTTACTTATGTATGTAACACACTTCACAACTCTGAAACGACTCTTGTTAAACAACTATTGTTTTAGTCTGCAGTCCAAATATTTACATATTTTTAATTTCTATAACAAACAGACATCTTTTCCTTATATATAATATGATTTACACATGGTACGGATGTGGTTTTTGTATCTTATCATTATTAAATTGTTTACAATATCACTTACTTAGTAATCGTTTTATACAATAAAACTTCCAATTGTCGACTAATTTCACTGTAGTAGTCTAAGATTAAGTGTTCACCCAAAACATATATCTTTACAAGTACATCTAGGTTAGAGAATTTATAAAGATGACGATGCAAAGAAGAAGAAGAAGAAGAAGAAGAAGAAGAAGAAGAAGAAGAAGAAGAAGAAGAAGAAGAAGAAGAAGAAGAAGAAGAAGAAGTAGAAGAAGAAGAAAAGTGAAAAGAAGAGAAAAAGAAGGAGACAATGAAGGAGAAAAAAGAAGACAAAGATGATTTTATATTGATCCGGTTATTGGTACACCTATAGTGCTACCCGTACTATTTTGCACCCTAAAGGATTTTGAGATAAAACGTTTACATTTATCGACCAATCATGGAAAAGGTACATGTTATTACTTACTTGATTGTCCGCTGACTTTATTCATCTTTTCATCGATGGATGATGACACACACTGAATCAGTCCTATTTTTTTATATATATTATTTATCACTTTTGGCAGAATACAAATCGCCGTAATCCTGTGTCTGTACCCGAGCTTCTGGCCTCTAGAAGTCGTTACAGCAAACGGTAACGAAATTGGTCAGCTACCCGCAAATATACCCGCAGCTGTCAGCCAATCAGAGGCCAGGCTGAAGTGAAAGTAATCTCCGCTGATAGGTACCGAGTCAGTAAATCGACTTTAACAGGTAGACCCCGTGTGTTAACAGTCTGCCACCCTGGGAAAGCTTGTCGCTGATTGGATGAGAGTTCGCATTTATTTTATTGTTATCATTCATCGATGGGAATCGTTCTAGCTTCGCGATTTGATATCAGAGGGAAAACGAATCGAGTTTAAAGGTTGAGTTCGCCATTACTTCTTTTCCACATGCCTGTATTATACTTACAATGATGGATACGCCCACCGTCTTGCTCTCTGGAATGGCAAACCTCGTCCGAACAACACCCCCGATATAAGTGATTTTTCTTATTTGCAAAACATGCGTGAATAGACCATTCCTGTGATTTGCAAACAGAATAAATGCACGAGAGATTGTTCATTTATCGTTTTTCTCCCTTTTCCTTCTTCCTAAAATTTAACAGTTATATCAATCGTACGTGTATCTAATTATTGTGTATAATAAATTTTGATAACCATACTCACATTTTTGTTTCAAAGTCAACAATTACTTACTCATTTGCTTCAAGCATAATCAAGTGATGTAAGAAGAAATGTGAGATGTCGGATAGTTGAACTCTGTTGTTCCTACAAGTCGGTCATGAACCGAGGTTACATACTGGCTGCATACCATACGGTAGTGTGGTCAACAATAAATGACATCATTCAACTTAAACAAAATACACCCGTATCATACACTATTTATTTAGAGGTAATACAAAATCTTAGTAATCAGCTAACAACTACATTCAAAGTAACAATGTACTGAGTGTACTTGTAAACTAACTAATAACAATATACACTGCTAGAAACTCGGCAGCAAATAGTGCAGGTCAGGGGGTGGTTGACTGATCGGGAACTACACGAGTTGCCACAATTGTAGCAGGTTAAGAGTTAGCGACTTCGTGTTGTATAATGTGTAAGTAAGCAAGATAAAAATCGAGAACTATGTATACATTTTATATTCAGAACGGGTTCATTTCAGCGCCTTGCGAGAATAAGCCAGCAAAACAAGTAGAAAAACACGCATTTTTATTTGTTTAAATTATGAGCTGTATAAAATAGTTTTATTTTTCATTTATAGAATACTATATTAAACCATTAAGAAAATGCACCAATAGCGATGTTTGTCGAATCTGATAATATATACAAGGTAAAATATTTAAGGCGGAATATGTTGCAAGTATTTGCTTAATTTCACAAAGAATTAATAGTGAGGCGTATTGATATATTTTATATATATTAAATATACTTGTCCAATTACTAAGAAAGGTATGATCTGATAACACGGCACTGTACCGCCGGAGGAGATGCGGGGCACGTGTCACCGATGTAATGACGGCATGTCAGAATGAGGCTGGTCACCTCGTGCAGGCCTGGCTGTAACTTCTGAGGCCCTCACCTCGTGGGTCTGAGTCTTTTTGGTGGTCTTCCTCCACCAATAAGTGGTAAACCAAACGACTGATTTCACGCAATTTTTCTTTAACATTGTAAGCGAACACGCAGACTGTGACATGCTGGATAATAACTCATCCAGTTCCCATGACTGAATCAAAGTTGGTAGTTAAACTATTACTGTCCAGGTACAAATGTCTTCTACAGCTTATGTAGACATTGTTAAATTAATTTGACAGTTCAAACTTTTCATCTTTTACCGATGACATTTGCAGATCTAAGGAACCAGATGATCTCCTAATCTTCTACCGAAAGCACACAACAAGAGAAATCCCTGCAGACCTGCGATTGAAATGTCAAAATTGAAATACACGGAAAATCTTTAAACAAACTTCGCCTTCTTTCAACCTGTGTTCACTTTAAAGAAGTGAGTAACTGGACGTTTAATTCTTTGTTGTGTTTTTTCTTGTTTGCTTTTATAAATGTATTTGACAATGATTTTTCGTTTTGTTTATGCACAGTTAATCTAGGGTACACATCCCGGTCCCTTGTTTCAACATGTATTCTTCTGACTCATAAAAGTTGTTTGATAACACCGGCATACATTTGCACGATGAGCAAATTTACCAGGACACCGTACAAGCATGGCGGAATCCCAATCATTCATTTTCAGCCTGGGAAAGTTACTGTAAGGGGTGGATTGGCCTCCTGCCGAGACAAAGAAATGGACGAGAGTTTAGATTATTATATATATCAGACATGGAAGCTGAGATAGCCGTAAATATATGTGCTTCTGTCGCTTGATTTTGTAGATCTATCTTTATTTCCCTCAAACACCGGAGAGTAAAGATTCGAAATATTTGCATTAATAAGAGCACGGCCAAACTAAAATGGCTTAAATTGAGTTGTCACTATGCAGTTTACATGTTTTGTAACTATTTTCTCTTACTTGGAGGGAATATGTTTAACTACAGCATTAACCATTTATCGAGTAGTCTTCTTATATGAAGCAATACAAGTTAGCCGATTAATTTAAATAGGTTGTAATTTAATGTTTTGAGATGAAAACGTTTCAAGAAACAATCTACTTAGCCTATAGGCCCATCTATGTAGACTAGAGAAGATAAATGTATTTGATAACGAATGCGGTTTCATATTAATTAGAAAATGTGTCCGTCGTTTTAATAAATATTGTCGTTATGTATAACCGATTTATAAGAAACGTCATATAAATATATATTGATTTCGATTTTTATTAATTGTTGTGCCCCCCCCCCCTCCTTTATCATGGCAAGCTTACTTTACTTATAGAAAAGTTGACTGAATATGATGTTAAAACAACCACAAGGGTACGAAAAAACATGCTCTTGTCTGTAAGAAAAAATATTATTTACGGTACATAAATATTCTCAAAGTAGTATGTATTATAAAGTTTCTTTATTCTTTATGTTATGCCTTTAGAATGAAACATAAACAGAAACATCGTTTCTTTATCCTTCAATGGATCTTTTTATCCACATCCTTTATACGGACACACTTTTAATCTTGCAAGTGACTTTTAATCAAGTTTTAAATTTAATGAAGAAGCATTGTTTAGTTATCTCGCATCTATAGTTTAGGTTTTGCGGCTTAGATCGGTTGTTTTTTTATTAATGGTTGGCAACTACAATGTCGACATTCCTTAATAATAGCAAAACGTAGGTAGACACCTATAAGAAATCTATGAATATAATTAAATCTATTAAATAGTTCTAAATTGTACACAAATACAATAACAATGACGCAGCATCAGTTCAGTCAGCGTCCGCCTTTGTCGGCCACTCCCGGTCAATCGGCAGGCAATAACCGTGTGACAGTGTTTTGTTTTCTTATGTCCAGCATTCCTCAGCGACATCGTTACATATCAATTATATATCTTACAAGAATCAGTAACTTGAGCTCCTGGACACTTGACTTCATCCGTTAAATGTGCTGTCCGATACCCATCTACCCACCCTATCGTGGGTGTAGATCAGATAAATTGGAACGAGACATGTGACAACCCAGCGTCATCTAGCTAATTGACGTAACGTCACCACGTAAGTGAACATCTGACCTTCAAAGATAGTTTTAATTATATGTCTTTGTTTTAGTATGACTTTCGATTCATTGAAAAAATATCAGTAGGCAAACATTTGGTCATCGTTCATATTATTAACACTTTTCTACATGGGACTATTAATGTGTGCGACGGCGAGCACCGTGTGTGAATAGGCATTGTCCAGAAGAACTAGTAGAACTAGTTTGTAGTGTGTGTTTTCTGCTGGGTGACTGTCCTTTCTTTAGAGAATGATACATTTGTTAAATTTAATATAAACAGGTCTTGTAGTGTGCGCTAGTCGATGTATGTTGGTTGCTAGTTCAAGTGCACTTTAATGCAATGATAAAATTATAATAAAATAACATAAACCATTAACACAAATCACGTTTTATTTGATCCTATTTAATGGTGGTTTTAAATTGAATTATAATGCACCAAGAAGAATATATAAATACAAGTTTATTAAAAACACACCTGTAGTTTCATAGCAATGATTGCTCAGTTTAATGTTGTTAAAACACTGTGGAGATTTCCTAGCTTGAGTTATTTCGAGTTTTCCATGCTGACACTATTTTAAACGAGAGATTATGTTCACGATTTCAACAAATAATCAGGAAATGTGTATATATTTGCCAGTCGTAAAATATCAACTCTTTTTACAGGCCAAAAACAGCTAGCACGTGAGACAACGAAATCAACTAATAATGCAGCTCTAAATGTAATTTATCATATTGCAACTTTCGTTATTGCGAACACTTTCCAATATTGATGCCCGTGTAATAAAAACGAGAAGAATGATTATGTGACAACTTCTGAATTACGTCACGACAGCGGTATTAAGGTTTCACCTTTTACTTTTTTTCCAACGAAAATATTTTAAATATTGTCAAAAGCATGACGTTTCATTATTCATGGAAATACAGTCTTTTATATTGATTACAGCGTGAAGTAAAACACAGAATTTGTTATAGTTTTATTAAAATTAGGCTGAAACTAATGCTTACAATACTGTTAAATTGGAAACATTATTAGAACACACATAACAAATAGCTTCATTAAATCAATAACGATCGTCTCGATCAATATGTATGTAGAATTAGGCAAGATAAAGCGCCGTTAACATTTTGCTCAACTGATTTCTTCATTAATGGCGTGCGTTTCTTTTTGCAACTAACACGGGCCACCTCGTTGTCCATCGTAAAGTAAACACGAGAACCAGGCTGCCATCTGATGACCCGGACATAACGCTGCCATTGTACCGGACTTTAAAGTTCAAACGATGCTTTACAAGAGACAGCATACGTCCACGGCTTCCGTCACAAGCAGTACGATTGCGTTCTGTAAATAATTGATAGCTCTTCATTGGGTTCGTCAGAAATAGCCCTGTGAAAGGATCAAACTGGGGAAATGAAATACAGTCACTTAGTCTAAGATCGCACATTAAAGTGCAATCTTTGCAGAATGTAGTATATGACACTATTTAGCTTCAATTGTTAAAAGGTATTCGCTGAGTATATGGCGTCTGTACAATAAACGTTACTCGCTTTCAGCCACACAAGCAACTTCAATATTACCAGAATTACCATCCTGATCTTTATCAGTTCTGTATTGCATTTATGGTCATTTATGAAAAGTCGTTTATGGTGCATTAGAAGTCTGCATTACCACCAAAGCTATGTTTTGAAAGTCGATGTATCAACAAGGCATTTTCCATTTCATAATTTTGTATGTTAGTCTCCATATGAACAGCCAAGTTTTATTTGTCCATACCTTATACCTTGAGTTCATTGAATGAGAAATAAAAGCCAAATGTGTCATTGTCGATATTTGATAAATAAAAGCTCAATGTTCGCTGGGTTTTTTTCCAGTTTGATGCATTAGCAAAGCATGCTTTATTTTCATAATTAAGTATCTATCTCTTTAGGTCAAGCCTCGTTTAGATAAGCTTTCATTTCTTCTAAGATTCCTTATGTACATGTCGATGTCACGTGATCTATCTGATATGTCTGGCCGGAATATTGAGATGCTGTACTGATATACCAGTCACTGGGACAGCTACAATAACATGCCATCTCAAGAAGATGCCTGACTTTCTATACGGGATAGGCTGACAAGTTGCCAGATATTCGTGACATTAGACGTACGGTACATCTTTTTAAATGAGTCAACTATTAAACATTAGTTAAGCAGTCAAATGAAAACATGATTGTAATATAAAATATATGAATAAGCAAGGAATACATTTTTTTTCTGTTGCAAGCACATTTATTACATTTTTCAGAGACTTCCTGTCAAGAATTTGTTCTATAAACCGCCTCACCATATCTATTGAATATCCGACTAAAATAAATGTTAAAAAATAACATAAAAATGAGGACACGGTTTGTAGAAAGCAAATAGTGGACTACAAAACTGGGTACCTAATAATTCATACAGAAATTACCAATAGTGATATATATTTGTACCTTCCTCACTAAGAACTCTTTTGTCTGTTAGCTAATTGACCAGACTGTTGATACAGACATAAACATTTAATATGTCAAGGTAGGGACCTGCTAACGTTTTGACCCTTGAATCGTCACCACAGCAAATAAAGCTCTGTTGCTGTTAAGACAACATTTCAACCATAACTCCTGATGGCCTGTTGTTTTCTTTGCGAGTCCATGACGGCCATCCATGAGGTGCTGGACAAAGGAATGACGTGGTCAAAATGTTGATGTCCGACAGATAAATACAGAAAGTAGAATAAATTCATCGTATGTTTGTTTAGCAATCAGTGTCGTGTTTATCCGTATGAACTACTCTTTTACCATGTCGCTCGATTTCTCAGTAAATGTTCAGATTGAATTAGTTGCTTGGGTTAACGAACATGAATAAAAACATCTTGTATTTTGAAAATCAGACATTGAGGTAAATGGACCACTATCGTGGCATACCCGTCGGCAGTTAGTGATGGTCATTTTAAATATTTTCTTTTGTTGTCGTTACTAATATGTTAGTATCAATATTCTTCCGGCAGTCAATGTTGTTTGTTTTTGTGGTTATTGCTGTGGCTTCTTAAAAAATTCCACAACATACCATAATAGTTCTACATACTATTACAACCAGAAAGTGACACTTAACATGCGACGTCGAACTTCGAATAATAAATGTTCCAATCCGCTACGTTTCTACGATGTTCGCCAACATACCACCAGTATAGAGTTGCTAATGTTTGTCTATTTTAGTGAGGAATAAACCTTTACACATTCAAGTTGTATCCGTTAGTTTGCCTTTTTTAAATGCATGTAACAATAATTCCCCACTTTGTTTGTTTGTTTGTTTATTGGGTTTATCGTCCCACCAACAGTATTTCAGTTATCTGGAGACGGTGTCCACTTGAAGCAGATATAGTGCTGCCTTCACTGTGTATAGCATGCCATGAACACCTGGCATGATACCACACCCAGTCACATTATCCTGACACCGGGCCAACCAGTCGTGGAACTACCCTTATATTTGCTTGAGCGTTAGCAAGGGAGCTATACCACTACCATTTTTAACGACTTAATTACCCACTTTATCATCATCATAATCATCATTATCATCATCATCATTATTATTGTTATTATTATTTTTATTATTATTATTATTATTATTATTATTATTATTATTATTATTATTAATATTATATTTTTGTGGGGTGGGGGATTTAGGCATACTTTTTGTATACACTCATACTTTAGTCTAAGTAAAGACGATTTAGAACACTGACTATATTGTTAGACAGTATAAATTGCGAAAGGTAACTCTAAATGCTTATTAATTTCATATCTATAAATAAGCACGGTCGTGATCTCTTTCTAAAATAGATATTGACGCCAGAGCGGACCAACTGGGTAACGATATAACGATATAACGTAATCTCAAAGAAAGTTGTCATGTGGTTTTCTTAGTTAAAAATACATCTCTGCAGCGTAGTTATGATAGGAAATACCTGTTTGCAATGACGAGTAGAGCATCAATGAAGGATGACTTACTTGATTATTTTAGAACAAAACTCACTTTTCCCAACTGTCGGACACCACCCTTAAATACGTTCATGAAATTTTAATTTGTATTATATTTAAGTGAAGAACTGGTACACCGAACACATATATAGAAATGTGTGTTTTGTTTACACGTCGCAAAGTTAATTGTTTAAAGGTCCGGGGCAGGAGCACACCGTGTGATGTGGCAGCGGTTGCTGGCAACCACCTATCTGGACCTGCTATAAAACAGTATAACAGGCCCCTCATTACGGCTGCCACCTGACGCTGTCCCACGATGTCGAGACCAGTCCTCCACACAAACCTGATAATCCAGAACATTTCCGTGTTGATTTTCTTCCTTCATTAAACATTATTTTGACTTCCCTGGTAATAAAAGAAATCCAATACGCTGTATCGCCATATAGCGCCATTGTCTTTTTATCTTTTTCCGCAGCATAACCCTATTCTAAAACATTTACGATATAAAACATTTGCACGTATCTGAACGATTGATTTTTTTTTTCGTGCTTCAAATCGTTGACATTGACTTTAATTAAAACGTTTTGTGAGAGCGGAGAAGGCATAAAACAGAAGAAACATGGCGTTGTTCCCATACATATTAAAGAGTCATGAATGCCTAATAGGGGGCAGTTGTCGTTTGTATTGTTCTTTGGCTCTTTTGATGATTCTCAGATAACCATCGGTAAGGCTGACAGAACCATTATGTCTTGGGCCACCGCCGGTCAGGAGGCAAGAACAGTTTTCACTTAGGTCAACATAGCAGGATGATTCTTAGTTCATACTTTCATAATTACATATAGAAAACTATGATTGGTTATGATGCTTATTTTTTTTATCTGTGTTGGTATAGTTTTTATTGAATGCAAAATAGACCTAGCATTATTTTTAAAATATGCTCTTTCAACTTACCGTTAGTAGCTATGTCATACGTGTTCTGTGTGTAAGAATCATCACGATGCAATGTTTATTTATACGTTATTCGTGACCGTAGATGAAATCTATATTACGTAGCATATTATATTGATTTACATTATATTTAAAGCAACATTTATTTTTCGGCTACTCCTACTCCTACTCTTACTACTACTACTTCTACTACTACTACTACTACCACTACTACTACTACTCCTACTCCTACTCTTACAACTACTACTTCTACTACTACTACTACTACCACTACTACTACTACTCCTACTCCTACTCTTACAACTACTACTTCTACTTCTACTACTACTACTACTACTACTACTACTACTACTACTACTTCTACTACTACTACTACTACCACTACTACTACTACTCCTACTCCTACTCTTACTACTACTACTTCTACTACTACTACTACTACCACTACTACTACTACTCCTACTCCTACTCTTACAACTACTACTTCTACTTCTACTACTACTACTACTACTACTACTACTACTACTACTTCTACTACTACTACTACTACTACTACTACTACTGCTGCTGCTGCTACTACTACTACTCCTACTACTACTTCTAGTGCTACTGCTACTACAACTGCTACTCCTAATGCTACTACTGCTGCTACTACTACTACTACTACTCCTATTACTACTAGTGCTTCTGCTACTAAAACTACTACTCCTACTGCTGCTACTGCTGCTGCTACTACTACTTCTACTGCTACTACTACTTACTACTATTGCTACTGCTACTACTCCTACTGCAACTACAACTACTACTACTACTACTACTACTGCTGCTGCTGCTACTGCTACTACTACTGCTGCTACTGCTATTACTTCTACTGCAACTACTACTACTGCTACTGCTACTGCTTCTGCTAATGCTACTGCTACTACTACTACTACAACTACTACTACTACTACTACTGCTACTACTACTACTATTGCTGCTACAACCAACACTTCTACTACTGCTTCCACTAATGATAATGCTAATAATTATAATAATGCTAATAATAATAATAATAATAATAATAATAATAATAATAATAATATAATGTATGATACGTTAAGATTACGAAGTGAGTGGAGGGTTGTTGATATGGCGATAAGAAGTCTCATTGAACTGATAACTGATATTTATATATTCACCATTCCCATTTATTTGTTGTTATGTCGCATGTATTAACCTGCGTTGTTTTAGGGAACATTATTATCTTGTACAACAGACAACATTATCAAAATATAGACCAAATTCAAATCACAGTTATTGAGCAAGATGTATTTTGATAGGGAAATAAAGTCCCGATAAATCGACGAGAATCAAACCAAAAGATTTGATATTTCATATAAAGTATATACAGCCCTTTATTATCTTCATATAAAATTGAGTATATTCCCCCTTTTTATCTGCACTTAATACGTTTTGTTTTCAAAAACGTTTATTCGATTTTACCACACAGCAATTAAACCATCCACGAATTTAGTGAGCCTGATCTATTTTGATACGGAAATAAAACCCTCCGGAGATAATTATGCTATCCACTCGCTTAACTTATCTCTGTGTTATTGTTACTTAAAACTCGGACAAATGGCGAGTTCTGGTGTTCTGTGAATTCCGTGACCTTTATTATCAATCAAGTGCCCTCTTACAGCGAGGTTTACTTGTAAGCGGATTATGTCTTCCCCATGAAGTGTCTCTTCTTGCTTAAAGCGCTTGCATTTAGCTATACACCTGCGCTGTTCAAATTAATGATCTTTTTCATGCTCGCTTTAATACCACTTTGTAACTTTGAAGTTTTGATGTCATCTGTATTGTCGTCAACATGTGACAAAGTATTGTCGAGCATAATGCTCCAAAAACTGAAGGTTCGTCGTATATCTGAGCCTTTGTATGAAACATCATTGACATTTGATAGAGAGCCGGGTAAAACGATCACTTTGTTCACTGCACAATAGGAAAATACTACTTGTTCCCATTCACACTCGGGTGGCAGCGCTTCCTTGGGAGGAGTAGAATATTGTGGACCCAGTAGATGGCTAAATTACGTCGTCTGTGACGAGTGACATAAAAATCAAAACACCACGTCTGAAGTGATGATTCTAATTAATGCTGACACTATTTATGGTGTACAAAATAATAGTGGACCAAATTTGATGAGAGAATAAAAGGCCAGGCAGAATAGATCCTCAAACGTTAATTAATATGGTCTAAAAGTAAGTGCACTTGATAATTTGGCGGATATAGCTGCGTGCAAAATTCAGTCATATCATGTCGATTTGTGAAGAAGTCTTTTCATAAAACCACAGTTAGTTAATTTGAGATAATAAAAAATCACAAAGCTAAATATTTCGATGTAGGCGAGCCCTTCAAAAGTAGAGAAAAGGTATGGGAAAATAAATATTAATATTGAAATTTCCAACTAATTAAAATGATTTTCATTAGGAAAAAAATCACAAAATATTTAATTACCCTATTTTATGACCGTTTTGAACAAACTTGGCAGAATGAGTTATAGATTAAGAAAAAAGATCGTAATAAGTTTAATAAGACCAGATGGAAAATATGTTACCTCAGTAAAAAATTATATTAGTATATATAAATTATAAAATAAACATTTCCACACGGTTGTTTAATCTTCAGAGCAATACAGGAGACAAGAGACAGGAATTATATCCCGATTCGAAATGTTATGACAATCTCCTTGTAGTTTCCAAGTGTATGTATATATTGTAGATTAAAAAACGAAAACGAAACACAGTGTGAATATTAAGGATTATCGATAGTTTTGTTTTTCAATGCTATAATTTAAATGTTAATAAGTTTTACATAAATCCGCCATATACTATCCATTATCTCAACTATAACAGATTATTTCATGGGATCTTGACCAGTAAAAAAATATCAAAAATCAAGTTATTTACCTCATATAACCGTTTTCATATGTTTAACAATATTAATCTATACTTTGTTACCATTGTTCGTTTTGTCTTATAATCTCGAAACAGATTGATAAGCTCTTAAAAGTAGAATCGAGGACCGACGCTCCAAATAACAAGCAAATATTGATAGCTAGTTATTTGAACTTTTAAAACAACAGAAGAAGAAAAACCTTTAGTGAACCAAAAATTGAAACATGTCAAAAACTTTACTCGAGCCATCACTTAAAGTGATTAACACAACGATAACCATGCAATTCTGGCCGTAAAACCATTCACCTCTGAATAAGACGCGGACATTTGAGTTAACAGTTTAATTCCAGCGTACAGTCTCCCAAACTAAGGCAAACACTTGCGCCAAGTAATTTAAAAAATCACTTATCCTGTGTAATGTTAAAAACTCTGACATATTTGACTTTTGACCTATGAGTATGACCTTGACCTTAGATTTGGCAATCTTACTGTCCGTCTAGTAAAGGTCAACATTCGCCCAAAGTAATTTGAATATCCTCCAATCCTAAATAAAGAAGTAGGTTGGACGATTTATATTGTGTTTGTACATGACACATCACATATTTCTACAATTAAAACTTCCCATAAGCAGGAAGCACCATAAATAGTGCGATATATTTAAATGGTTCAACAGAACGCCCACAAGTGTTTTAGATAGGTTGATTGCTTGCGAAATGTTCGTATATCAGTTAGCTAATATTTTTGAATGTCGATCAATACTAATAAGGTTTTTCTATTTTTTATTGCGTTAAAGATAGTAGACACTGCCTTTCTGTTGTATATGTATAAAGTACACTATACACACATGGGTCTTAAAAAGCAGTTAAAGCCGTTTTAAACTTTACAAAAATGACGTATTGGACTACTGACAATACCAGCGGATTACAGATCTAGTTAAAACCTTTACACAACTAGACCTGTTCTAATTTGACAAATGTTCTTCAAATATATAGAAGCGTTTACTCACTAGAGCTCACAAACAACCTTCTCTGTAACTTTTTGATATTTAACAATATTTTATGTATTTCTTTGGCTATGATATCAGATGGTGTGACGCAGAAACATATGTACGTACCGGTTTAGATTTAAAACATGATTGACATACAATTGGCATGCATTCGATAAAAACGGACCGGCACAATGTGGTCAAAAGGTGAAACCATCTTATTTAAGTCTTAAGTCTGTCAGGGAGGTCAAATGGCCTACGCATTGTAAAGCCGCATGTACCAATACCCGTACTGTCTCGCTGTCTGGTGAAAAAAGTATTGCACTTGGCATGAATATACTACGTTAAGCCAAACAATCTGGCGAGAGCTGTCTGAGCAGGATCCGCTTTATTCGCTGTAAAGGTGGGAGCCATCTAATAAGGATCGGCTTCATTTGCTGTCTGGGTGGGAGCTGTCTGATCAGAATCCGTTCTATTTGCTGTCTAGGCGACAGCCGTCTGAGCAGGATCCGCCCTTTTTGCTGTCTAGGTGGGACCGTCTGAGCAGGATCCTCTCTTTTTGCTGTCTTGGTGGGAGCCGTCTGAGCAGGATCCGTTCTATTTGCTGTCTAGGTGAGAGCTGTCTCATTAAGATCCTCTCTATTTGCTGTCTCGGCGAGAGCTGTCTGATAAGGAAACGCTTTATGTGCTGTCTAGATGGGAGCCGTCTAAGCAGGATCAGCTCTTTTTGCTGTCTAGATGGGAGCCGTCTGAGCAGGATCCGTTCTACTTGCTTTCTAGGTGAGAGCCGTCTGAGCAGGATCCACTCTACTTGCTGTCTAGGTGGGAGCCGTCTAAGACGGATCCGCACTACTTACTGTCTAGGTGGGAGCCGTTTGAGCGTGATCCGCTCTACTTGCTGTCTAGGTGGGAGCCGTCTGAGCAGGATCCGCTCTACTTGCTGTCTAGTTGGGAGCCGTCTGATTAGGGTCCGCACTACTTACTGTCTAGATGGGAGTCGTCTGAGCAGGATCCGCTCTACTTGCTATCTAGGTGGGAGACGTCTGAGCAGAATCAGCTCTTTTTGTTGTCTAGATGGGAGCCGTCTGAGCAGGATCCGCTCTACTTGCTATATAGGTGAGAGGCATCTGAGCAGGATCCGCTCTTTTTACTGTCTAGGTGGGAGCCGTCTGAGAAGGATCCGCACTACTTGCTGTCTAAGTGGGAGCCGTCTGAGCAGGATCCGCTCTACTTGCTATCTAGGTAGGAGCCATCTGAGTAGGATCGGCTCTATTTGTTGTCTAGGTGGGAGTCGTCTGAGCAGGATCCGCTCTACTTGCTATCTAGGTAGGAGCCGTCTGAGTAGGATCGGCTCTATTTGTTGTCTAGGTGGGAGTCGTCTGAGCAGGATCCGCTCTACTTGCTATCTAGGTAGGAGCCGTCTGAGTAGGATCGGCTCTATTTGTTGTCTAGGTGGGAGTCGTCTGAGCAGGATCCGCTCTACTTGCTATCTAGGTAGGAGCCGTCTGAGTAGGATCGGCTCTATTTGTTGTCTAGGTGAGAGTCATCTGAGCAGGATCCGCTCTCCTTGCTATCTAGGTAGGAGCCATCTGAGTAGGATCGGCTCTATTTGTTGTCTAGGTGAGAGCCGTCTGATTAGGATCCGCCCTATTGCTGTCTAGGTGGGAGCCGTCTGAGCAGGATCCGCTCTACTTGCTATCTAGGTAGGAGCCGTCTGAGTAGGATCCGCTCTATTTATGTCCTGGTGGGAGCCCTTTGAGCAGGATCCGCTCTACTTGCTGTCTAGGTGGGAGCCCTCTAAGCAGGATCCGCTCTATTTGCTGCTTAGGAGGGAGCCGTCTGAGCAGGATCCGCTCTATTTACTGTCTAGGTTGGAGCCGTCTGATTAGGATCCGCTCTATTTACTGTCTAGGTTGGAGCCGTCTGAGCAGGATCCGCTCTATTTACTGTCTAGGTGGGAGCCGTCTGATTAGGATCCGCTCTATTAACTGTCTAGGTGGGAGCCGTCTGATTAGGATCCGCTCTACTTGCTATCTAGGTTGGAGCCGTCTGAGCAGGATCCGCTCTATTTACTGTCTAGGTGGGAGCCGTCTGATTAGGATACGTTCTATTTACTGTCTAGGTTGGAGCCGTCTGAGCAGGATCCGCTCTACTTGCTATCTAGGTGGGAGCCGTCTGATTAGGATCCGCTCTACTTACTGTCTAGGTGGGAGCCCTCTGAGCAGGATCCGCTCTATTTACTGTCTAGGTGGGAGCCGTCTGATTAGGATCCGCTCTATTTACTGTCTAGGTGGGAGCCGTCTGATTAGGATCCGCTCTACTTGCTATCTAGGTTGGAGCCGTCTGATTAGGAACCGCTCTACTTACTGTATAGGTGGGAGCCGTCTGAGTAGGATCCGCTCTATTTACTGTCTAGGTGGGAGCCGTCTGATTAGGATCCGCTCTACTTGCTATCTAGGTTGGAGCCGTCTGATTAGGAACCGCTCTATTTACTGTATAGGTGGGAGCCGTCTGATTAGGATCCGCCCTATTTACTGTCTAGGTGGGAGCCGTCTGATTAGGATCCGCTCTATTTACTGTCTAGGTAGGAGCCGTCTGATAAGGATCCGCTCTATTTACTGTCTAGGTAGGAGCCGTCTGATTAGGATCCGCTCTATTTACTGTCTAGGTGGGAGCCGTCTGATTAGGATCCGCTCTATTTACTGTCTAGGTGGGAGCCGTCTGAGCAGGATCCGCTCTATTTGCTATCTAGGTAGGAGCCGTCTGATTAGGATCCGCTCTACTTACTGTCTAGGTGGGAGCCGTCTGATTAGGATCCGCTCTATTTACTGTCTAGGTGGGAGCCGTCTGATTAGGATCCGCTCTACTTGCTATCTAGGTTGGAGCCGTCTGATTAGGAACCGCTCTATTTACTGTATAGGTGGGAGCCGTCTGATTAGGATCCGCTCTATTTACTGTCTAGGTGGGAGCCGTCTGATTAGGATCCGCTCTACTTGCTATCTAGGTTGGAGCCGTCTAAGCAGGATCCGCTCTATTTACTGTCTAGGTGGGAGCCGTCTGATTAGGATCCGCTCTACTTGCTATCTAGGTTGGAGCCGTCTAAGCAGGATCCGCTCTATTTACTGTCTAGGTGGGAGCCGTCTGAGCAGGATCCGCTCTATTTACTGTCTAGGTGGGAGCCGTCTGATTAGGATCCGCTCTAGTTACTGTCTAGGTGGGAGCCGTCTGATTAGGATCCGCTCTACTTGCTATCTAGGTGGGAGCCGTCTGAGCAGGATCCGCTCTATTTACTGTCTAGGTGGGAGCCGTCTGAGCAGGATCCGCTCTATTTACTGTCTAGGTAGGAGCCGTCTGATTAGGATCCGCTCTATTTACTGTCTAGGTGGGAGCCGTCTGATTAGGATCCGCTCTATTTACTGTCTAGGTAGGAGCCGTCTGATTAGGATCCGCTCTATTTACTGTCTAGGTAGGAGCCGTCTGATTAGGATCCGCTCTATTTACTGTCTAGGTGGGAGCCGTCTGATTAGGATCCGCTCTATTTACTGTCTAGGTGCTGTCAAGTCTCAAGATATATGATCAGCGAGTTATTACTTTTGCAAACGTCCAATAACAAAGGTACAAAACAAAAATAACATACATTGGTGATCTACCGAAAGTATTGTATAAATCAATATACAGGTACGCGTCTATAGACATTTAGAAAAGTTCACTTTATTCATTGCATCGGCAAAATTAAACCACTACTATAGACCGAAAGGAACACCATATTATATGTGCAATGTATATTTAGTCCTTTATAGTAACACGTACGACAATACATGTTTAACAAGTACAACAATGTCTGTCTAACACGTACGACAATACATGTCTAACACGTACACCAATACATGTCTGACATGTACAACAATACCTGTCTGACATGGACAACGATGCCTGTCTAACACGTACAGCAACACCTGTCTAACACGTACGACAATATATGTCTAACACGTACAACAATACATGTCTGACATGTACAACAATACATGTCTAACACGTACAACAATGTCTGGCTAACACGTACGACATTACTTGTCTAACACGTACAACATACATGCATAACACTTACGACAAACGTACAACAATACCTGTCTAACAGTACGACAATATATGTCTAACATGTACAGTACAACAATACCTGTCTAACAGTACAATATATGTCTAACATGTACAACAATACATGTCCAACACATACGTCAAAGAATACCTGTCTAGCACGTACATTAATACATGTCTGACACGTACAACAATACCTGTCTGACATGTACAACAATGCCTTTCTAACACGTACAACAATACCTGTCTGACATGTACAACAATGCCTTTCTAACACGTACAACAATACCTGTCTGACATGTACAACAATGCCTGTCTAACACGTACAACAATACCTGTCTGACATGTACAACAATGCCTTTCTAACACGTACAACAATACCTGTCTGACATGTACAACAATGCCTGTCTAACACGTACAACAATACCTGTCTGACATGTACAACAATGCCTGTCTAACACGTACAACAATATATGTCTAACACGTACAACAATATATGTCTAACACGTACAACAATACCTGTCTGACATGTACAACAATGCCTGTCTAACACGTACAACAATACCTGTCTGACATGTACAACAATGCCTGTCTAACACGTACAACAATATATGTCTAACACGTACAACAATATATGTCTAACACGTACAACAATACCTGTCTGACATGTACAACAATGCCTGTCTAACACGTACAACAATATATGTCTAACACGTACAACAATATATGTCTAACACGTACAACAATATATGTCTAACACGTACAACAATACCTGTCTGACATGTACAACAATGCCTGTCTAACACGTACAACAATATATGTCTAACACGTACAACAATATATGTCTAACACGTACAACAATATATGTCTAACACGTACAACAATATATGTCTAGCACGTACAACAATAAATGTCTATGCAGGATATAATGATTAGTTCTGCATTTACCAAAAACAAAACAAATGTTAAACGTCATGATGTAAACAGGCTATTTCATATTTTGATATTATACTATATCAGTAAAACTGAAATAATTTCATTTCTAAGTTAACTTAAGACATATTTTGTCGTATTAAAACAACAATTTAAATGTTACGTTTCTTGCAGAAAATGCTTAACTCCTTCCTGTCTGCTAGTTGTCGTTTCGTGGTCAATAATACACGTCTGATGCACTTTTTACAATCAAAACACGGCTTGTAGTTTTTTTTATATCTTTTTCACGATTAATCTATACTGCGTTACTATTGAGTAAAGTTGAAAAAGTAACTTTGAACTAAGATGTCCGATATAGTCAAGATAAATGAACAACATTCATCACCAGCCGTAACGCAGTTTCTAACTAGATGGTGAAAGGCTGACGCGCTATTGTGAGATATTCAGGGTCTCGATTCGAAGCCTGCTTTGCTGCTCTTTCTCTATTTTAATGTTGTTGGTTTTTATTTTAAGTAGAAATCGTGACTTTGTACAGTTGATTTTATTTTATTTTACACAACCCCGACCCCCCCCCCCCCCCCCAAAAAAAAAACAACAACAAAAAACAACAACACAAAAAACAACAACCCCAAAACAAACAGATTTCTCACCATCTTCATCATCATCGGCATCATCATCATCAGCAGAAGCAGCAGCAAAGGCCACGTTTACAAGATTAAAAATGGGTCATAAAACGAACTTAAGTTACATAAATCCAGTGGCATCTTTATTAATCTATTCATATACTGCAATATAGTCTAAAAATATAGCATCGAAAACTGAGGAAAAACGAAAAATGAAGAACTTGCTCGCTACAACGATTTGGCGTTGTAGTTACAAGACATCATCATACCGACGTGTTTATATTTTATTTTAATGTTCCCAGCTTCTTTTGCCGAATATATAGCTTTCAATTTAAACCATCGCCAGTTCTGACATTTTAACAATTTATGCTGAAACAAGTTATGTTTTAAACACCAACGATTAAAAGCGGCGGCATGTACAAGCTATAAAATCTCTACTACTTTGGTTTCTCACAGGACGGTCGAATTACGTGGCCGGGACACCTTCGTATAAAATATAAACATGAAAGCTCTTTATAAATGTACATTAAGCCTTAAGACAAACGGTGGCATAAAAGCCAAGTTGTTAGCTTTAAAGCCAGTGGCGTATAATCCCAAGACGGGTCGAGGTGAAGTTAGGGTCAGAAATCAAGTGACGGACAAAACCAGCGCTAAAAAGTGTTACAAATACATGTTCGGCAATTTTCCTCTAATAGAATTAGTCCTTGCGCTGACCGATGTAGGTATGAGACAAACACAGCTGAAATATTACAACTTTTTATGTACCGTCATGACAAGTAACTCGACCGATTGATATATAATCGGCAGTTTCTGTTGGCATTATAACGGATACTCGATAAGGCGATATCCTGACTTGGCCATCTTTACAGCGAATGTGGCACCCGTCTATACAGACAGAAGGTGCAGGTTAACATAATATTTGATCGCAGATTAAAACAAGTCTTAGGTGACTTTTTCACTTGTAATCGCTTGAAATATTGACCACTCTACTTCAAGTAATGAGGTAGACTGTGGTAGACTTGGGGTGGGGGCAAGTCGAGGCCAACAAAAGACAGAATGGCAGCTTGTTATGTAGCATGTATGTAATAATATTGTCATTCCGTGAACTTGAATGCTACAAGTACCTGCCATTATGTTTGCATTGAAATCAAATCACATTGACTGCACGATGTGGTAATGGCCGCATAAATAAAGGCTCGTTGCGTAATTGCTATTTACATTCCCTATTGTCCGTCATGCTTATAATGAGACCTCCTAATTGTAAAATTAAACGTGTCCATTATGTCGATTTGAAGTGCTTGAGTATTTTGAAATTGAAGTATCGAACAGATTTACGTATGATTCACGTTACACGCAGCACAAAAGTGAGTGATTAATTTTCATAAAGGGTAAGAGGTACCAATTACAAATGTCACATTGACTTCATTTGATCTATTATAGACAATACTGTTTAAACCCAGGTGAGCACTTTCATAATATCGGCAAACTTCCACAAAATTCAGTCTAATCTTGAAACTCCAGGCAACCAAAATAAATGTCTCAAAAGATAAACAGACCAAGATTTCATATTTCTACCTCAACGTTGAATCTTAAAAAAGAAATCACCATCTTATTTTGGGTGCAACCACTACATCAAAGAATATAATCTGTCACAAAACGTAAACGAGGGTTTTAACTTTTCCGCGACTTCCGTACACACACACCGCAAATACCAAAGTTTATGGGGTTGTCTTGACTCTACTTAAAGATCCGCAAACTTTGATATTTTGTCTGAAAATATTGTCATAAAATAAATGACTTTAACCAAACTTTCGGATATCTTAACCCCGCTGATTAGTTAGTGTTTATCTTCGTGGATTATTGTCTTAAATCTAATGGATTCGCCAGGTTGTGAAAAAGACCAAGTCAATTTTAAACTTTGCATAATAAGTCACCACCCAGTGTCAAGCCATTCCCATAACAATGTAATATATTACTGAGCGTATAATGTCCGCATTAAAAGGTTAAGTAGCTAGGAACGACTTTAGACTAATCGTTTTAGACGGGATTATCTTTACCACATGTGAGAAGTAGTTACATGCGGCACTTGGCTTGCTGCAATTGTCCTTTATTTTAAAACAATATTATGCAAACCAGAACGGCCAAGGTAAGAGTTACCCAAAATGTAACGCACGTAGGATTGACGTGTCTCTTTCGTATTGCTGGTTTTGTTGCTTTAATTACTGTAGCTTTTTGTATCGTGATTTTGCTGCAGTTTGGGAAATAAACCATTTTTTGTATTTCTCACACCCTATCGCAACACTCAGTCGCGTCTGGCAATTTGGGGAACACGCTTTAGACTTTCATAACTTAGAGATTGACAAAGCGAGATTTGTGTCAGAACAACCCCCTCCCCACCCCCACCCCCACACCTCGCCATTTAATTTCGATGTAACAAGTTTAACTGAAATGATTACTGTGTGAGTGGACGTTCGAGGCTTCCGCTATCACGTACAAGTGGTTTAAATAAAGTAGACGTCAATGACTGAAGCCGAGTATCATCTTACCAACCCGTCAAACAATCGGCCACGACATCACGACGCGATTGAAAGGTGTGACGGTTAATTAAAAAGCCACCGTGCTATAACCGCTGTTCCCGTCAAGAGGCTCATACTTGACCATGGACGGATGCTTTCGATGACTTTCTGGCTCAATGACACCAGGCCTCAAGCTATGCAGCTGGTTGTCGATCGCCGTCCGGGCCGACGCTCAAAACGGCGACGAATTTGGGTACCAGAAGAATTTGTGAGGCGCACAAGCCACCCAGAATGTATCAATGTCATAAGCGACTTGGCTCGAGTGGCGACAAATATGCCCCACTTGATGTGAAGCGGCCAGCGACTGTATTGTTGAATATTTGTTTAACTCAAGCGAACCTTGGTGGAAGTCAAACCAAGGCGGATGGTTTGAGAAAACGGAGACACTCGAAAAGTAATTAAAGAAAATAAAAAGTATTTGACACTGGTAATTAGGGTGATCGGGTTTGTTTTTCTTGCCAAGAGATACGGTCAAGTCAGCGATGGACGTCTCGCTGCTGACCAAGTTCAAGTGAAGAACGGTTCAAGATCCAGCTATCTATATGACATAATTTAATAATAACATGGACCCTAACCCTATGGTACATCTTGTTTATAAAGTGCCATCTCTTTTAAAAAACGGTGAAAATGTCACTATAAACTACTAGCGCAAATCGCAATTGTTTAGGCTACGTACCTGACTTGTTATTGTCAAATGATAATGAAATTTGAAAAACAAAATAATATTATTGTTCAATACATCGTATTTCTATAATGACCAGTATTCGGAGATTTTTTGACATTTGTTTTATTTTTAGCTAAATAATTACAAATACTGAGGAAGGTTGGTTTGTTTTAACGACATTTTTCTTGTAAAACCTAACTCTAAAATAGTTATGCCAGAAACAACAACTCTTAGAAGAAAGGATCGGGATTATTATTTTAACATGCTTTCTTTTGCTTTTTAAGTGTAACTGGGGTGCCCGTGGCCGAGTGGTAGAGGTGCAGTCGGCTAACTCGTTGACTGCTCAGTCCCTCAACGCGTGGAGTCACGGTCGGGTGAAATACTTAATGTGGAAAGGACTTCCAGCTGAACTACGGCGCGCCTGTGACATATGTCTGGGATATGAGGTCTTTCGCCAATAAAATAGCTGGACGTTGCTACAATGACCGAAAGTAGTCCTCTGTAATGTGTTTCAAAAGGAGAACAATATTGTTGTAGACATAGGCGCAGGTGCATCGTTGCAGTTGTAACTTAACAGTCGTCCTGTACCGACATACACAGCCTTGCAGCCCTGTACTTATATCTTACCATTAAAGCAAAGTTCTGACTCAAATGAAAATGCATAAGTAAACACTATAAATATTGTATATAACTCCATATCTAAACAAATACATTTTATACTGAAAATAATGTTTATTTTGTACATTTATATAAGGAAAATCGTTGGAGAAGTTGATGCCCATGCGTTTCTTCGCGCCAAGATGGTAGCAACAATACCGTCACACCTGTATCTTTAAGTGGCACTCATTCCGGTGCTTCGGTAAATAGACGCCGTTTATTAAATGATTACCTCTATCTGACATCTCTGTTATTCTATTTAGCTAATTAGAAACCAGAGAAAGTTTTGAAACAGTTTTGCTGAAAGATGTTCGTAGCTTTGCATTATTTCAATCTGTTCCGGGCTGAAACCTCTTCCTGGCGCCCAACCGTATTAGATAATATCAAGAACTTAAAATGACACGTATATTTGGCGAGAAACATCACATTCTGTTGCATCAAAGGTCTTCCGTCTTTGATACGTAAATGCATTTTAGAATTTAATGTATATGCTACAATAAAGTTGTTTCGAATTTGGTCATGCTATATTCATGAAACATCAATACGTTTCACAACACATCCTAACGGCTGCAGTATCTCAGATAGGTACGCTGACTATTTCGTGATTTTAAATGTCGTAGCATACAACCCTTGTTATTGTGGAGCTTAAGGTGACATAAATGATAAACAAATAACTTTATAAGTCATTGTCACGCTATTATGTTACAAAATCCGATATTTACAATCAAATTGAAAGTTTTTTCCCATCTATGTTTGTACACATTAATAAGTCAGTGTATATAATATATTATGGACATAAGCCGGAATACCATTTTTGTTTTCGTTTAGAAAAGAAAATGGAGACGATATACAGTCGGTCACCACGGTAGGTAAACTCACGGATGTCATAAACATAGGTATTTGTCAGGAATGACAAAGGTAATGTGAGATCGTATCAATGCTCCATATCATCTCAATGTGTACTCTTAGCCTTCTAAACAACAAAATGACCTGGCTTAAGCACATTGTGTAGATCCAGGTCTGCTGGCTCCCAGCGTGAACCGTCTCATTAGGATCTGCACTCTTTGCCTCTAAGTCTATAGTCACATATTTTGTAACCTTTGCTTGAAGCTTTTCAAAAATGACTAAGGCTGTGTAAAGTTTTTTAAATTAACGCAGCAAAAGGGATCACCTTGGTCACAATAATGCTTGGCTAACCCTCTTGGGGTGTCTGAGAAAATAACAAGTTCTTAATCCAGGCGTTTTTCAATCTTGATCTGTCTTAGGTCACTTAAAACAGACTTTAAATCATTCAGATACCGTGTAAACGTTTATAAATGATTCACCTTATTTGATAAGGATAAAAGTGGATTTTTACGTCCCGGGAACCTATGTCACATCAGAAGCAAGTTGTGACGATCTCGATGTTAACACAAATATAAGGTAAGGAAAGGAGTAAATCAATTAACTGATAAGACGTTAAAAAGAAATCGTTTTTTACTTTATGGCCACGCCGAACATCACTTTTGCCTCTTCAAAAAAGTTTTACGGTATTCTTCTATTCTCTAACTACCTTCTTACATGATTAAACACTTTCGCTTTAAATAAATAACGGGTTGGTGTGTTCGTTTCTGCCTCTCTGCGCATGCGTCGTATGTGTCACTTAACTATTCATTGTGCATGTCAAAGCCAAAGATATGTGACAAGAAATCAAAGTGTCTTTAGTTTCAAAGACAACTGAACGGGCTTCATTAAATAATTAATGAAAGGTAAAGGCATTTCGATGACACTTTAAGGAGAAATGGTAAGGCGGTTTTAATGTGGTTTTCGTTTTACTTGTCTCAGATCATTGCCATGCGTCATGCAATTGCCACATCATTGATTTTGGGGGCGATTGGTTGATTTGTTTATAAATCTTGCACTATGAGAGTACCATTTACCATCTTTTAAATGTATGTTCGAGGAAAACATACGAAAATACAACAGTTAAAGAGAGCCTCAGATATATCTAGCGTTATAAACCTATGTCAATAAAAATGAAAATCTAGAAACTGATATAAATATTGTAACTGGTAAATTTTTCAGATATTCTGGTGATTAGTTTGCTTCATGATATGCACTGTGCAATCGTTGTTATGAATATATTTAGAATTTGACGAAAATAAGTTGCGGCATGTTAACCAACATGTTGGCTTTGTAAAACAAAATACCCCCTTGCAATAAATGTTTTTGAACTACAAGCACCGCAGTAACAATGCTTGTGCTTAAATTCAAATACTTGAAATATTTGTTTGGACGTCGTTGGTGGCCGAGTAACATACTTCAACTCTAATCAGGAAAATTTAAAGTTAAAAGCAATGTATTTCGTGCTGGCGTGCCAAGTTAATGCTTACATTTCACCTGCAGATGTTGAAGCCATGTTCTGATGATCGAATCTATATGTAAATGAAAGATGTCCTGAACTATCTCGGTCGCACCTGTGCCATCTTATTTTAAGCGAGCGGTGTTAACTAACTTAAACGCAGCGTCAAGTGGTACTTCCCTTTCCCAAAACTGAATTCTCGCTGTCCGTGTGGTCTCACGAGAGTTCACACATTTGCTGCGGTCAGTAAAATTGGTAAGCAACGGTCGATTGACGGAGGTTGCCCTTGGAAATAAAAACATACCTTATTTGTTCAAAAACATTATTTGTTCTAAAGGTCAGAGAGTTTGTCAGATGACCGGTCCGCTTGTAAGATGCTTACAATCGCCACTGACTGACGTTATACTGCTACATTTATTATGGCCAATAGTACAGTGTGAAGAATAACGACGCTCTTAACTAGTTTATAGTCGGGGCATCACAATTTAGACCTTTGATTTTTTCCAACAACGCATGAAATACCTAAATTGTGTGCAGTCATATTAATACAAATTCAAAATGTATTTCAATTTTGAGTGACATAAATTTAGTAAAGAGTTCAGCTTAACTGTCTCATGACATAACTTTATGTCAAGACATGTTTAATGCCAGCATACAATAGAGTCACTGCTGTAGTTCTCCGCCATTAAATGCCAGCGGTCTTGGTCCCGGGGCGAGTGGAGCCAATTAAAGCGATAGAGTTTCATTAAGATCCGATTCCTGACTGATAAACCAGTTTAACTTCATCATTTCTGTCATTCCTTTTTGTTCGATATTCAATTAATACCGACTCAGATTTGTGCGAAAGATCAAATCGAAACCCGATATGTAGACCGCACCACTCAAAACCCATCCGCGGCTAAAGGTAGGGCCAAGTCGAGGACCAATTAGTCAAATTTAGAACTGAATTGATCAAAGTCAAGATCTCTAAACGCTTCTTCTTTTAAACGCCTGTCGAGTCTCAATGCACTGAACGTCTCAAAGTTAATTTACTCTAATTGGTCATGATGGTGGGTCCACGATGACGAGCGAATTAAGTCGCCAAGTTTTAATATCTCCGTGATACCATCAACAATTTGTTCTACCTATACCCGCAGAAATCTCTTGGAACCTCTTGCATTTCTTCACCTGATACTAGCAGCCTTAAACTACAGAAAGACGGACAACAGATGTTCTCAGGACGTATGTTTAAAGAGGGATGAGATAAGCAATAGCAGATGCTTACATTTACATTGGTTTACACGTAATAGAAAACAGTTTCAGTTGAACCGTATAAATAAAAGTTACTGTATACAATGTATTACCAAAGAAAAACCCACATGACACGCAAAAATTACAGTAACCAAAGCAAACAGGATACCTAACACACGTAAACTACCACTACAAACCGGTCTAAGTTTGGGGCCCCAATTGTTCTGTACATGTTGTAGCAATACTTCATTGAACACGCTGACAAGAATCACTCAAATATACATGACAAAATTATTATTTAGAGGTTATTCAACTGTGTTTTTTTTTTTTCTCACATGACTTCTCCATCTGGACATTCCGGGTCGGGCCGAGAACTTTTATTAGAAGTTTTCCAGCTGACCTAGGTGCGGCGGCAGTTCTGCACAGACGTGTCTTTGGTGTCTTCCTCTGCTAACAATAGCTGTATTTCGCCAATATAACCGTAATTGTATCGGTGCTGTATATCTTGAAGTCAAACCTTCTTCTTTACTTTTGCTATTTTCGGAGCTGTTATTTATTTGATGCCAAAATACTATTTTATATTGAAGTTTATGAAAATACCATACATGTATAAAATATGAAAATGTATGAACAAGCCTCCATAATTTTTTTATCATTTATTTATTCTTCTCTTTATATAATGACTAGCTGTTGGCAGCTGAGGGTTTGTTGGTATGATTACATTTGACGTGTCGTAGTTGAGGCCCAGAGTTTGTGACTTCAGGCAAAGATGTGCCCGAGATAACTCCGGTACGTGGTGTAGTTGAGGCCGGACGATGTCAGAGCTGGGTCCGAGAGGTGTCGGGTTCGGGGCAGAGAGATGCTGATGCCTGAGGGTGTCGGATTTGAGATCAGGAGATACTGGATTTAGAACGGAATTAGTACCGGCATTGAGCTCGGGAGGTGCCGGAGTAGGAACTGGAAGGTGTCGGAGTAGCAGTCGAGATGTGCTTGAGTCGCAATCAAGAGGTGCCGAAGTTGAGGTCGGGAGATGCCGAAATTGGGTCCGGATGTGCCGGAGTTAATGTGGAGATGTGCGGAGCTGAGATCGGGGGATGCCGAAGTTGGGTAGGGATGTGCCGATATTAATGTGGAGTTGTGAGGAGATGAGGTCGGGAGGTTGTGCAGAGTTGAGATCGAGAGATAGGAATCAGGAGATGCCGAAATAACAGTTTACACAAGCCGGAGTTGGTTCGAGAAGATGGTTATACACGTACTACGAGTCCAGGATGTACCTTCTTCTCACACATGGAATCTACCACTTGATGTGACTCTCAGAAAGAAGTGTATGCCGTGTTAATATTTGTTTTAACCAACCAAGATATATAATTTGCACAATTTCCTAACATAAAGAATAAGGTTTCATATTAACGTATCAAAAATGTCAACATTGACTGACAGCTACGATGGAGCTGATAATTGATCGTGACAATCCACAGTGAATTGTGTATTCAATTATGGCTGCACGCGCTATTCATAATTAATTTGTAATTACAACATTATCAGAGAAGTTTAAGTGGAGTAGACAAAAATTACAAGTCTGCAACGGTATTTTAAGTATTGGAACATTCACGAAGCTGTTTGTATTGTTTCGCGAGATATCACATGGCGTTTACGTAATTACAGGAGGACTTATTGACAAGCCAGCTCAGTCTGGCTCTTGGATTTAACGGGTCATTAAAACACAATAAACATATTTTGAAATTACTGCGTAAAAATTAACATTTTGTTTGCAATGTCTAAATTCAACAAGGCGGTAAAAGGTATGCGAAATGAAACCTGCAATTTGAAGCAAACAGGGTAGTCTTAACCGTATGTTTAAAAAAACAATAGATATCTTTTCTATCAGTACAAATTGTCGCCATTGGAATTATATTTTAATTTGTTATATCATGATGCCGACATTCTCAAACGCAGAGTTCAGCTTTTAAATGAACTAGTGTAAACAAAAGGCATGTATTGCCAGGATTTTATATATTTATCCACAACTCTGGTCGCGCTTTAACAAAACAGAAGTTTCTTTTATTTTGAATAACTTCTACTTCACTGAAACAACTGACAGTTATTATGTCAATGGACAATAATGTGTTTATTCTTCAGTTAAATCTCAAATTTTCATGTTATGACGGTAGAAGTCACCATGATCTGACAAATGCGTAAACATCAGCTAAACCAACAATGATGGACGACTTTATATTTTTAGCATTTTAGTGTCGCTGTTAGGGGTATCTATTAAATTGTAGACCTACAGCACTCTAATACGCTTGACCGGAGGGTAGAGGTGAGTTAATCACGTCAATCAAACATATTTATCTAACACGAGAAGAAAGCCTGTGAACTGTACACCTGTAAGCCAGTTACTTACTGCTGCCAGAGGCCGCGAAACCCTGCCGGACAGTGTCCAGGCAGCCGCCAAACTGACCAGAGACCATCACAGATGACCGCGTGCAAAGCTGTCCATGCTTAATCTGCGACTTGAAGATAAATATACAAAAATGTACATTCACGGTAAGTCCTATTGTTGTAGAAGCTGCGATGAGTTAAATACAATATGTTTCGTGTCATTTGCCATTGTTTGGATGACGGTAATCCCTCTAGCGGAGGCTTAGGAACACTAGGTTTGGACCATAGTTAGCGAGACTAGCCCGGACACCCAGCTGAGGGACGGACTTAAGCCGACTTTGATGCTTCGGTCTACTTACCGTCAGCAATGGTCAAAATTCCAACGAGGGGAGATAATTAATGAGAGATAGCTATACCGATATGTTAATTACCTGGACGAACAGTAAGCTGATTCCTTACGTGTTAAGTAAGATTGTCCTCTTACGCAAAGTTCAAAAAGGACAATGCTGTTCAAAAGGGCTTGTCATAAGAAATGGTGTTGTTAGATGTAAGAAAAATATGTTGGCGGTTTGCTTTAACCAACCACTTCGATAAATAATGCTTACTGGGATCAAAAATAAAATTCCTCAAGGTATTAAGCCAAGATTTCTCAGATGATAAGGCGATGATGTTTAAGGAAAATGTTCAATTCACACGCTTAGGAGTCGGCAGCATTTGAGGAAATAACTTAATGCTTAACGGTATCTCACCGAATACGAATAATTGAACGTTAGTTAATCGCTAAGATCCTTTAAGAAAATGGCGAAAGCATGTAAACATTATCTCCTTTCGGACATTGTCATACGTACATTTCACAAGGCAAGATTTAAGAGGATATTAACAGATTCACAGCACTGAAATTGGGTGTTATTCTTTTGTAGATGCCGTTTCGTTGTGACAAACAGTTATTAAAACTGGTCAAGTCTTAAAGATGGTTGAGTGGTATATAGGATGTTTCTAATTCCGCTAGCACGCCTTGATAAAATGATTTGACGTTTAAATGTCTCTTACGCGTGCTTTGTGTAAGTTTGGCATGAGGTGTAACAATGTTAAAAGTGTTTATGGAAATGGTCATATAATCGCTTATTTGATATAAGGTTATGTGTAAAAACATTAGCTGTTTTAATAATGTACATGTCGAACATGCATCCAAACGCACGTTTATATAGCAGATATGAATAAATACCATAAAAACGTGAAACCCAAGCCCACCGTACATTAAGCGTTAGTAAAATGTTGTTGTTTTTTGTTTCGGTTTTGCATTTTACTACAAATAGCGGATATTATTGTGAAAATTTAAGTTCAGCAGTAAGTAAAATGTTCACTCTTATTTCTTTCATTGTCAGGAAATAAAATATGTGAAATTTTGCAGTTACATCCGGTAAATACGCCTGATTGAGTCTGTCCGTCAGTTGTGCGACATATTAACAGATACTACTTTATCGCAGCTCATAAATATATTACTTTCGTTTAACTTGACTTAATTGGAACACCTCTGCCATGTTTATTCATTTGAAAGAACTGCCCAAGGAGTAACTTTTTTAACTTTTAATTACGAAGTAGAACTAATCGGGAAAAAGACAAAACACATGAAACCAATATTAAGGAAGTGAAATGAGCATCAGGCGTAAGGCTTCAGTGAACTTAATAGAGAAAGGTGGTGCAAGGTTTTCGGTTACGTTCTTATGCCCCACTAAAAATAAGTTAGCTCAAGGCCCTACGAAAAAAATATAGTTCTCATTTGACGATCAATTTTTGATCGATCCATTTTGTTTCGACACACAGATGATTACATGACGCCTGTAAACTGACTAAACTAATTTTCTTTAAAACACATGTATATTGCCTTTATTTCCGCTAGAAAGTGACTTCACGAACACAATATATCACTTGGTTAGCTGATTCGAAGTTGTACCGACTGTACATGTGCCTAATGTAGGCTATGACATCTGTTCTTGTAAAAAAGAAATTTCGATATAAGTGACAGAAAACAAAACAAAATACGAATCCATGTTTCAACTGTGGTACTAACACATCGGCACAACGTGTTCTTCACTGGATAGTTATTATCTTAAAGAGTTTAATAAGTGTCTTCTACGTCAACTTGCGAGGCATTCTGAATTTTTGATATTGCGAGGTTAAGGGTAAATAATATGGGGAGTGGAATGATCCAAGGGAGATTACTTTGCAAAATACGAGTAACTTCCCTTGAACCTTTTAATCCTTGTTGTACAAGTATATGCGTTTGTGTGTTTGGATCCGACAGTTTGTCTATATTAAATACATGTAACAATATCTTACCACTGCCTTGGGGTAGCTGCGCATAATTTCTGCATAAACTCATACGTTAGTCTCGGTAAGAACGATCTGGAACACTAATTATGTTGTTAGACAGTACCCATCCCCCAAATAAAACACTTTAAAAGTTAATTTTATCTAAATTACTCAAGTCACCTCTGCTAACAACAGATATCAACTCAGAGCTGATTACCCGATGATGGTTGAAGTGATCTCAAAAGTAAATTAATTACTGGTTTTCTTAGCTTAAAATTAGCTATCTCTGCAGGGTGGTTTAGATAGGAAATACCTGTTTGCAATAACCAGTGAGGATTAATGCCTCCCTGTCCACAGAGATCTATGCCATCACTGAACAGCATTTTGTAGGCCCTTTCCAGGTAACATTGACTTATTTGGTTATTTAAATCATTAATCTGGATGGAAACAAAATATACATAAAATACCATGTGTAGTTATAAAATAATCTGACTTGCTCATAATATTATATTATACTGTATATGATATTATATGATACTAGATTAATGACAAACACCTAGTGATTCTGACTATCAAAAGTACCAGGCCTGATTACAATGACACGTCACAACTGTCATAAGATAAATTGATAACGTGATGTTTTATCGTATATGGAGAACTGTATGTAGATAGCTACTTCATGCACCAGTAGCAAAATATACATGTATTTCAATATCACTCATTAGTTATTTGATACCAACTAATCTCTATTATGCTGTACTTTAACCCAAACTACAAAGATGTAACAATGTGACCAATAAAAAACGAAATATGTACTAAGTTTTACACTAACAGAAACCATGGCACTGACTTTATTATGTCTTGTTCACTGACAAGAATGATCTGTATAAAAGTAATGGTAAGACAGAAGTTAAAGACAAAGCAAATAAAAACAGTCTGCAATATAAAATAGTGAAACAAATTGATAACACAGTACCAGGACAGCACTTGCAGAATATACCTAAAGCCATGCTAAATTCTGTGAAACAGTGCAATCGGTACAAATAAATTAAAGAGAAAGAAGTAGTTGGAACAAAAATATGACAAAAAGAAAATTTGATTTACACCCCCTTCTGGCTGATTTAATTTATTAAAACAAACTGATAAAATTCAGTTAAAACCCATCAAACCAAATCCATGGCACAGGTTATGTTAAAAGCTGCATGCAAAGTTTGTGTTGGTAGCAATGATTTATAAACATAAACTTATATAAATATCAGCGCTTGGATATTTTGTATTCAAATAGATCGTTTTTCTTTTCATTGCTTGCATTTGAGAAACTTGTCAGGAAGTGCAAGGTTAGAGCTCTGTAAAACCGGTTTAAGCACCCCAGTCGGTCCATATTGCCGACTGACCGTTCCAAGGCGGTAACTGTCGGCTTTGCTCTTTTCGTTAAATGACTCATCACAAATTTGTTCTTTCTTTTTGCTTGGCTTGCATGTGAAATACCTTTGTTCTGTGCCTTTTCGGAGTTTGGTATATGTTGCAATGCCCATAGGACTTTGTCATATATTCTTATTTATGAAGACACAAAGACGTCATGATGCAATCAAAGGGTTTTGGTTTGCAGAAGTTACAAAAACATCACAATTTTTCATTTCACTTTTGTTGTTGTTTTTACATTTTTGTACTTTTTCCAATTGTTTTTTACATTTTTCACAGCACACACCATTTTAAATAATGTTTGGATATGTATTTTCTAAGGTTAGAATGACTTTGATTATTAACTCTTTTAAGTCATAATGGTAGTAGCTTTTGTCCTGACATTTCAGCTAATGAGAGGATGGTTTGTAACATAATTTAATGAAAAATAGTGCAATATTTACAATTGACAAGTTCATAAACATTTGACATGATCAAATACACAAGAAAAGATAAAATGAAAGCATATATGCAACATGTTTTAATATGCACTTCCATTCAATTCTCTCGTTTCATATATAATAACATTTCTGAGCACAAAACAAGTGATCACAGTTCTCGGTGCATTTGTCTTGTATGAGTAAACACAACTAGACATATATATGCTTAGGGTAAATAAACAGGTTGTCTCCAAAGATATGGTTAAAACAATTAACATGCAAAAATATAATAACAAATACAGCTACAGATAATTCAAGACAATGTGATATTTCACATCATACATATTATACATAAAATACAAACAAACTCATTGCACATAGTCAGTTGGCATTCATCATTATAAAAACAAATGCACAAAAGGCAAGAAAAAACAACAGCTAACCAAAGCAATTTAAGCCCTTGTCCCATATTTGATGCTCATCAAACATTTTTAAAACCGATTACCTTGGCTACTTATGTCAAATCATTTACAAACTTTGTCTGGAACAAACAATCATTTAGGACATTGTTGACAATCTGGTCTAAGTCTTTGTCATGTATTTTTGGTACAAACACAAATAAGCAACATCCCACACATGTGTGCTGCTGTTGTTTCATGTATAAGTATGAAACAGAATGTGAAACTTATTTGACAAACTTTCTGCATTGGAAACAGGAACAATATTATTCATCACAGTCATATACAATATCCATATGAACATTATCTCTTACACAATTACTTTACGATGTACACTTCCCTTACACAATAAGGGCTACTTTGTACACTGATGTGCATTTTAATTAGGGCTGTCATTTATTCTGCTGATATGTATTGTCAATATTTATTGAAAATTGGCATGAACTGATGACAAATAAAACAGGAGAGTTAAATATTTATCCTTAACTATAAACTTCTTAAGATGTAAACTGACAATGTTTATCAATGTACCGGTACAAAGAATTGTGAAGAAAACAAACAAGCAAGATAGTACTTCACAAGGGAAAAATTTAAAATATCCTATTTAATGTAAAGTAAAATAGTATCAAAACATTGATATACTGTTGAAAATTGCCTTTCAACACACCAATCTTTTCAATATGTACAAAGTAGAACCAATGACAGCCCTAATCTATATGGTAAATGAACAGTTGAACAAATAACAAATATATGTATGACATATGAACAAATAGTTTGTCAGAAATATGTACAAAGCAAGAAATATGGAATAATTAACAACTTATACTATACATAAAATATGTATTAAGTAAAACATAGTAGACATGTTTTATTTATTCAAATTTACATAATGCTGTTATCATTTACATGTAGCAATATCCCAATATGTTTTGTAAAGTATACTTATCTATAAAACATGACACAAACAAAGAATAAGAACATACTTTCTAAAAAAGTTTAATCTTCCTTACTAAGAATTTCTGATAATTAAATTACTTAATTAAATCAAAAGTATTATAAGTGTTGATAAAAATAAAACAAAGGCATGGCACTAAAGCACAGTGTCAAGATAGGATGTTCTCTGCCTGAGCTTTTATAAGAGATAGATGAGTGGAAATAACATTTACAAAGAACAGTGGATTCTTGAAGACAAAAGTTATTAACAAAAGAGCAACAAAAAAACAACTACATCAACATCAATTTCATATTGACTGTCTGTAGCTAAGGCTCGTCTTGATCTGGCTGGATCCTGGGTAGCCTTTGGTCCCAAATCACACATAACTAAACAGGTATCATCAATCACAAAATGGCTTGCATTTATTATTTTCCCTCGACAAAAAGATACACACACAAACACAACTTTTCTGAACAAAATGAAAACATATTCTGCCATATACATAAAAACAATAGAAAGACAAAGTATAGTTATGTTAGCAGGCATTATTAAACAAAAAATATGCAATTTATTAAATTGTTAGAACAGTGCTTAAAGTACTTGCAAAATGTGACCTCAAGTTTAATCTTTTATATTGTTGGCAGTTGACATTTCAACAAAACTGAAATTTTCAACAAATTACATTAATTATTGAAAAAGATACATTTAAAAAAAACCTCTGTGCATTATGACATTATCCTGTATACAAATTTTCTGATATCTAAATGGTTTCCTTTGTGTTAAAATTAAAACAAAATACAGTTGTATCTGATACATGTTCTGCCTAACCAATTATAAAACAGCAATCAATTAAGATTCTTTGCAGTATTTACAACAAGCAAGTACAAATCATACATAGGAAATTATCAAGATGAGCATGCAATTATAAACAACTAAGTTCAAATGCTGCTGTCCGATATGACTTGGCAACAAATATATTTTTTTTGGTCAATGGTTGTTATTTTGATATCTCAACTTTATCACGATATATCTGCTGTTTGCTTACAACTCCTTGCAAAGGTGTAAAGACCTACGGACAGAAACTAAACAATAAGTAGTGTAGATCCTGATCAACAAGCTTCCTCACAGGCTGACAAAGACATAGACTATTTGTCTATATCTAATTTATTTGTGCTAAGAAGAGTTAGAGTTCTTTTATAGAACCTAGTTCATCCCAAAGCATGGTAGCACGGTATCCTGTATTGCACATGAGGTACTGAAAGCACAATATGTTAGATCAACAACTCAACAGTCTGTTTTCTGTATCAGCTCTGCAATTACAACTCACCAGCTACACTTTCATCTGTAAAGTCCACACAGTACCTCTGTCCATTCACCTGTAATACGAAGCAAAACTAATCAAAGCCAATACATGTCTACCTTTGTCCGGTGCCTTTTTCAATTTTTGTACATGTTGCAATGCTCATAGGACTTTGTCATATATATTTTAATTAATGATAAAATTGCTAATTTTATTCTTTCCTAACCTTGATATTGGTAAAAAAAAAGCATGCAGATCTTTTACATATAAGAATTTAAATAAGCATTTAAAATATACATTAAAAAAATATTTTGTAATGCTTTTGCACTTACTGGGTAACTTTTATTTTGTGAAAGTAACAGTAAAAGTTAAAAAAAAATGCAATTAGTACTTTAATGTCATTTTGATATTGTTTTACATCTGGACTATCTTTCCCCTTACTGCATTATCTTACCCATTTTACATCAACATGAATTTACTTGCACCTAAAAATATTATCCTCATCATAAAAAGAATAAGTGAAAACCTACATTTAACATTAATATAGAGCTGAATATTGCTGCTAGATCATCAAAGCTGCGGACTTCTGGGTCACTTGTGATGAATAAAAACAATGGTTGGTTCAATAAATACAATATAACAGTACCTTAATGTCATGTTCTAACACAAATGGTGGGATGTCAAGCTGGTCAGGGTTAATCTTGGCATACAGGTACTGGACACCTTGCAAAGAGTGGACCTTAGTCTTGATGTCTGATGCCGTAAACGTCGTGAAGAACCAAGTCGCAAACTGTACAAAGATGCACAATCATACCAAAAGATTTATACACAATAACATAGAGGACTTATTTAAATGTATATACTGATAAAATGCAAAACATTTAAATCATGTCACAACTGAGCACAGACAATACAGATAAAGGTGTATTCTCCATATTCAAAACAAAAAGATTAGTTTTCTCTAGTGACGAGTATCAAGAGAAAGTTTGTATCACAATATATTGAAACTTTCTAGAAGTGCATCGCGAGTCATATCGCAATAGGTTATGCAATTTATGAAAATGAAATTGGGTCAAACAATTGCAAGTTCTTTACCTAATATGGTTTATTAGTCAACAAAATAAGAGTAGCACTAAGAGCTGATGCCTTATTTATTCAGCTTTGATACGTAACTGAATAAAGAATAAGCAAAAGAATACAATATCCAAAACAGATAAGAGCTGCTAATTAAATCCATCACTGTGATCTTCCAATTGATTAAAAATAACACGGATGTAGAGTCTAAAGTTAAAAAATATATATGCAAATACTATTTGTATAAATATGACCATTATTTATAGAAATGTTATGTCAAGTATAAGATCTTAACTAGTGGTTGATAAGTTGCTAAAAATAGATCATGGGGAAAACCACTTATGATGCTTGCTTATCATGTGTTTATAGGGCTAATGCAAATAGTGTAGATCCAGATTGCCCACCTTCATGCAGGGAGCTATTTGCTCGGATCAACACTATTTGTTGTTGTGTCTTTATTAATAGGTATACTAACCATTATATGCAATATATATAACGGTAATATATCAGTGAAAAGCTAAAAATTTAACATGGTGTTTTATCAAAATGTGGCATGATAAAGGTTCCACAGATTAACAAGGCATATGCCTGGTTTCTAATTAACCGAATCTTTCTGTGAAAAATGTGTACTAGATATATGCATACCAAAATGATATTTCTATCTGTACACTCACCTTGGACCACCAGGTGGGGTGGACTATGTAGAAACTCTTCAAATTCTTCTTGTATCTGCAACAAAACAAAGTACTGATAGAGCTGTGTCTGCTAGTAATGATTACACTTGAGGTGCATTACTATAACATTTTCTTCTTAAGGGTTCTTTTTAATGCTTAAATATACTTTTAAGTTGCCATAAGAACAGTTTGGCTTACTTTGTTGACAACATTGGCAGAATTTTTTTTTTTGGTATTAAAACAATACTGACATTGCTGAGGCTATAATTATAAAAATATATCATTAAGATTTCACAAGCCAGATATTTTTAGCAAAACAACTAAGCCAGAATTATCATAAAAGTGATAAGAAATTTTTACTAAAATAAATATCTAATTTGGTGCATCATGACTTTTCTATTAATCTTCAAAGACAAGTTGAATATTCACTTGTAAATCAAACACTAATAAGCAGGGCTGAGCATTATACGCCTGAAGGTCAAGCCACAAGTAAAATTAATATGATTAATCTGTTAATCAATTTTGCTGAGAAATAAAAAAGTAGGTATCTGTATAGGGATCTGCTAAGAGCAAAGACAAAGGGCAATAACTACGGAATAAACAATGAAATCAGACTTATCACATCTTGAAGCATAACAATATCAATAATCCAAGTAAGTATGCAGTTTTTTCAATGAATGCCATAGGGACGAGATTATAGGCACAAAAATTTGCTAAGAAATATAAAAATATATAAAAAAACAACAACTCAATGTCATTTGTTTTGCAAATTGTTGCTAAAAGGATAGCATCAATATAAAAATAAACATGTAAAAAAACATCACTTCATGCAATCAAGTACCAAATCAGACATTCTTTGTTTGATGGGACATGACATGCCCACATTTAAAATTATTTTACGTCAACAAGACAGCCTTACTTGTGATCCAGTGTCATGTAAACTTGTCTCAGGAAGTGCATGGGTGGGTTGTTTTCTGATGTCACATTGGTATGAAAGTACACCACCACATAGTCCTGACCTACTATTGGGTCCATCAGTCGAATCATGTACAACAGAGCCTAAGTATCAAAAATAAATCTTCTGTTCATCTCCAAACTTTCATGTAACTTACTTTTAACTTTTATCTTACAGACAATTTCTTCATACATTTATTAGACTCAGAGATATTTTACCTAGACTTAAAGCAAGGTATCCTATTTGATCATTTTAACTTTACAAAAGCATAATATATAAGTGATATCATAAACATAATGACATCAATTACGAGAGAATAAACAAAACAAATATATTAATTGATCATATTTCTTCGTACTTTTTCAAGGTCCACTTTCTCTGCATTGAAGTTTTTGCCAACAAAGACAATGACTGGTCTGCCATATCGGTCCTGACCGGTGCGGTATAGACACCGGAGGGAGGCAATGTCTGTGAGGTCCTCTGTACGCGACCACTTCAGCAACCTCTCATACCTAGACAACCATGCTTTTTGAATTATGACATTTTCATCGTAGTTGTTGTTGTTTTTGTATTAAAACATAGATAATATAAGATAAAATTAAAATATATAAAAAAAAATCTTTTATAAAAATCAGTTAAAAATGCCTATAGCTTGTTATATGGAAATGTTAAATTGTATAATTTTTTGCTTTGTACAGCCTTATTTTGAAAACGAAGTTAGTTTTCTTCTTTTTAGATGGCCAACCAGTGTTAACTAATAAATAACGACATATTTGCAATAGCTTTCAAGTACAATATTTTTTATGCCATTAATTTTATGAAAGTAAGTATTTTTTGTCTTATTCATTAAGTCAGCTAGAAAGCATTATTGATTTATTTACAATTTGACTTACTTAACTTCAATGTGAAGAGCTTTTATTGTCTTTCTCAATACTCCAGACATATTTATTCTGACATAATCGCAAGTATTTGATGACATTAGCAAGTGTACCAACCTTTTCTTCTGCTCAATCTTGCGCTGCTCGACATCTGAATGTCGATGCTGTCGTTTCAATGTGTCTGGGTGTTCCTGCATGGCAGCAAAGGGATGCTGACCCACAGAACCATTGATGGAGCGACCAAACTCATGGTTCAGGTCAACCGTCTTCTCAAGCTCAGCTTCACCATCATCAGCATCACCTCCTAAAGAAACTGCCAGATAAAAAGAGGGACATAGTTTTATGATGCACAAAACGAAAAGAAGCAAACTCTAATTTTAAACAACTACATTTGCATTAAATAAAGTTAAATGAACGACAACTAAATTAAGGTCTAAATTAAAAAATGCAACTTTATTTTATTGAAATTTAAACATAAGCAAAATGTCAGGACTTCCAGTTAAGAATCAAATTAAACTATTCTTGCATACTTTGTCAAACATTGTGTACTAAAACATATTAAATCATTGGAGATATTTGAATTGTAAATTTCAAAAAGTCAAAATAAAAGAACACCTCAGAACCTCCACTTAATGAAAAGAAAAGCAAGGATAAACAAGAAATGTCGTTGTAAACAGACATATGCCCCCAAAGTCATGTCCAGTAAAGCAAATTTTGTAAATGTCATGGAACTATTTGAGTTGTTAAAAAGACAGCAGCATTAGATTTATGTATATAACCATACTGAATGTTTTACCTCCTATCATTTGTTTTCAATAGCCAAATGCACTATCATGATAGGTCTACGGGCTGCGAAACTGGGTCACATCATCTGAATATGCTGGTTCTTGCGCTACATGTCATCTTCATGTGTTTGACATTTCTGCCAGGTTATTTCAAAACCCCTCAAAAAATGACAGAGTTACTGAGTGGACACAACCACCAGTGCACTTTTAGGGATTATGACTTTGACCTGTAAGTGTAACCTTGACCTTTGAGTAACCGAGCTGGTTCTGGCGCGCAACTCCTTGTCTTCATCTGTTTGACATTTCTGCAAGGTTATTTCAAAATCCCTCAAGAAATGACAGAGTTACTGAACAGACACCACATCCAGTGCACTAACAGGGATTATGACTTTGACCTGTAAGTATGACCTTGATCTTTGAGTAACAGACCTGGGTCTTGAGCGAGATCTGTCCTCTGCATGTGTTTGACTTTTTTGCTAGTTTTTTTTCAAAATTCCTCCAGAAATGACAGAGTTACTGAGCGGAGAAAACCACCAGTGCACTACCAGGGATTACTTATTTGACCTGTAAGTGTGAACTTGACCTTCAAGTAAGTGACCTGAGTCTTTTGTGCAACACGTCATCTTCATGAGTTTCTGCAATGTTATTTTAAAATCCATGCAGGAATGATGGAGTTACTGAGTGGACATAAACAAAGGACAGACTGACAGATGGACAGACGTACAGATGGTTCAACTAATATATGCCCGCCTTTGGTGGCATTAAGAAAAAAAGCATGTGTGTTGCATTCAATGCTGATAATTTACAACAAGAACACTATGGGGTTTGCATACGTTTGTGTTGGAATGTCGGTTTGTCAAGGATGCGTATCTGTCTCTCGGGTATAACAGGTTCACCCATCTCATTGCCGATGTCTCGTGGCAATCGATGCAGGTTCTCTCTCTCCTCCACAGGGCTCCGAGGAAAGTATAATGGCAGTACTTTCTGATATGCTTCCTGGAGTTACAGGGAGATAATTCAAGGTAAACAGGATCTACTGACTGATGCCAGCTGTTTGAAATAACCATAGATATGACAAAACCAGTGATTTTCCACAGTAGGAGCTGTCAAAGAATAGTGTGCTTGACTATTCAAGTGCTTGTTAATATGATGCTGACCTATAAGTACAGGCATACGAAACTTTCATCTGCTTTACTATGCAACAAAATATTTTGAAGGGTCTTCTTTTATCATACATTTATTGTTTAGGATCTATGTTTATCTGTTGGGTTTATCTTCCCACCAACAGTATTTCAGTTATCTGGAGATGGTGTCCGCTTGAAACCGATATAGTGCAGCCTTCACTGTGTATATCATGCCATGAACACCTCGCATAATACCACACCCAGTCACATTATCCTGACATTGGGCCAACCACTTGTAGAACTACCCTTTTTTTTGCTTGAAGGTAAGCAAGGGAGCTATACGACTACCATTTTTTTTTACGACTTTGGTAAGTCACGTCCCGGGAATTTCTCAAATGTATCTTTCAAAATAAGCTGTTGTTTGTTTACTTTGTAGTTTTCATAAAAACTTCTCTTAAAGGTGCATTTCAAATCATGTTTCAGATAAGAACCTTGTTTAAATATTTATTTTTTTTATATGTGTAGAAAAACTTACTAAAATTATAGAAATGAAACCATGGACCTTAAGAAATGAAACAAAAATCAGAAAGATTCTGTATATGAAGTATTTGAACATTTAAAGATGTGGCAAAGTTAAAAGTGAGAATCTAATATATAGTTGCAAATTTAACTTAAAGTCTAAATCTTTCTTCTTTATTGTAGCCTTAAACACAGGAGTAAATTACAAATTCTGTGGTACAGAAGTGTACTTACAAAAGTATCATCCTCACAGACAAAGACAACAGAATCAAACGAAGAGCCATACTTTTCCAAGAATCGTCGAACAGTCCCTGTAAATGATATGTATAATATAAATGATAAACCTTGTTCTTAATTCATTCCACACTTAAGTGAACTAAGGACTGATGCAAACTAATGTTACTTTTGAAATTCCAGAAATGCAAATTAAAATGACTTCAAAAGAGAAACAACTATACATCAAGTAAACTGTAAATTGTAAATATTGTTGTATATATCCTTATTCTAACTCTTCTTTTTGGGAATATTCACATTGGTTACCGGTACATGTTTTATTATTGCCAAACTACACTTACTTATAGCGATATGAGCCCCTTCCGTGACTGGGTAGCCTCTGCGTAATGAGTGTATACATGACAAGCCTATAGTTCGCAATGAATTCTCTCTGAAGCAAAATAATATAAACATTCATAAAATTACATGCTATGTAAAAAAAATTTCAAAACTACAAAATTCTTTAAAAAACCGTGACATGTACATTCTTATTAAGTATTTGTGGCAAATACAAAATAAACATCCTTTCAGGGCTGGACAAATATGCAGTTTCTGCTACTGGTCATTGATCATTAAATTAGTCCCAGACAAGTCATAAATCTGCAGTAGGACAAATAAACAAAAAATGCCTATTATGCCAATTACAAAAGTGTGTATAAAGTGCTGGATTGAAGATGATTTTCAATTGCGTGCATTAAGTCTGTGCACAGTTGTTCAATATGCAATCATGTCACTGTTAAAGTATCTAACATTTGGAAATCCAAACTCCTAAACATTGAAAGAAAATCAGCAATCAAAGTAAAAAACTGGAGGAGATAAATGGGGACTTGAAGAGTGCACAAAAACTTCAAAGAAACTATTTACATCCACAAAACCTAAAAGCAAAGAAGTGTCTAAGGATCAGAAATATGAGGACAAGTGTGAGAGATGATTTTTGGATAAGAGGCTGTCAGATTTTCCTTCCTTATAAGAAGAGGAAGATTTGTTTGAAATATCCAAAGTTGGCTATATCAAAAAAGTTTCCCAATACCATCCCTGTGTTTGTGACTGGGTCAAACAACTTTAGATTAGAACCCATCTACTCTTATGAGAAAAGTGACCCTCACAAGAAATGTGCTACCCAGTATCTCTGTGATGAGGATGACATGCTGTTGATGGTTCAACCAGTAGCTGGTACGCCACTTAAAGAATCCCCTATATCAAAAGCTATATCAAATCTAGGGGAGAAGGTATAAGAGAGAATGAGAAATGCTATTCAACTGTGCATATTCAATCGCCCTGCAAAACAAACCTTTCAGTGACATGTCTTTTCTTTGTTCACTGATAAAAAAGAATGGTGTTCACATAGGAGAAAACTTGGATAATATTTATGGAGCTAGTGAGTTCATTGCAGTGAGACGTCACAACAGGTTGCAACAGATTTGATTAACAGAATACCTTACATCTCCATATTCACTGATGGCAGCACTGATACAACAATCAAGGAACAAGAAATTGTGTACGTAAGGTACATCAATGATGGTGAAGCCAAGACTTGCTTTGTTTCTTTGGAGGAGCTCAACACATCTGATGCCAAGGGTGTAAAAGAAGGTATTGACAAAATAAATATTTTGAACCACCTTCATTCATAAAACAAATGTCAACAAACAGGGTTTAAATATTGCACAAAAACATGTTAAATTTAACTATGATCATGAGACGCTTTGCTTACACGTGACGTCATAGATGTTATAGTCTTTTTCATTGTTTCCCGTGTTTTTGTACATGTATTGTATGCTTACTTGCTCAATGATTGCTTAAAGTGGTAACGAGTTCAATAAAGTTGAGTTGAGACACAGGATTTAACAGAATTGGCTTGAAATTCTCAGACATTGTGCAGATTAACAGTGAAAAATCTGCACTTGTCAGTATATCAGTACATACTTACAGAAAACAAGTTTTGAGGATTGGCAACCTACTTTAAAGGATTCATTAAGATAAAAAACAAAAATTCACTACTGGATAAGACCAATTAATATCATACCTTGTTTGTGACCATATAAATATTAGAATGGTATGCTCTTACAATTTTTTAATCAGTATGTCAGTTAACATGCAAATTGTGTTTCCAGATTCTTCAATTTCAATGAAGATTCCCTACAATGTTCCCAAGCACTGGACTACAGATCTATCCCCCAGGAACGGGCCCAGCTTGTCACATATCAGACACTTGAAATTAAACAAATGTTGACACACATGGAAGCAATCTTTCCTAAGGACACACACCTTCAGATTATTTCTGAATATTCAAATGTTGAAGTGAATTTGAAATATCTATACCAAACTGACAATGCTTCAAGTATAATATTCAAGTCCCTGTTGAAAAAGGCAAACATCCCCAACATTTGGAAACTTATTGAACTTATGTTACTGATCAGTCCCTCCACAGCAGAATGTGAAAAAGTTTTCTCCTAAATGAAACTAATAACAACTGAACTCAGGAACAGCCTTTCAGATGACAGTCACAGAATGTTGATGGCTGTCAAACACCATGGTCCATACCTGGAAAACTTTGTTGCAGATTGTGCCATTGACTACTGACTTGGATGTGGTAAGGGTACAAGACATGAGGGGGTTCATGTAATAAAGAGTTATTTATTTCCGAAAACTTTGGTGAAGACTGGGCCATCGATGTGGCCTGTAAGTGTTTTCTTCACAAGGTTTTTCAAAAATCTGACCTAGATGTTGACCCCACGTGACCTTGTAATAACCTCACCTGAGATTTCTTGCAGACAAACATTCTGGCCATGTTTAGTAAAGATTGGGCTATAAATGTGGTCTCTAGTGCGTTCACAAGCCTTTTCTGCAATGTGACTAAGTGACCTACTTTTTGACCCACGAGACCCAATAATATATTAATCCAAGATTTCATGCAGACAAACATTTTTACTAAGTTTGATGAAAATTGGCCTGTAAATGTGGCCTGTAGTGTGTTATCAAGTTTTTTTGCTAAAATTTGACCTAGTGACCTACTTTTAGACCCCAGGTAACCCAATTATAAACTCATCCAAGATTTGATGCAGGCAAACATTTTGATCAAGTTTTAGCTGAGCTAAAGAAGATCTAAGGTCATCTACGTGGAATAGCAGGGCAAATTTTAAGAATGTGGACTAACCAGAACAGTCATAGCTTTTTGAAAAAACACATGTGTAAGTGGTATACCACATTCTGTATGTAAATAACCAAGTGCTAAACATGTCACAATTGATATGTCAACATCATTTGACTTAAAAATTTGTAGAAATACATGTAAAGAAATTTCAGAAAGTAAAATTTAAGATATTGAAAGATCTATTTATTAATTTGATAACTTATTTATTATTTACTATAGTGCTTGATCAAACACTTCTAGACAAAAAATAAATGAAGCAACTTGTTGTTATACCTTGTTTGTTAGTTGTAGATATGACAAATGTGTTGTGTTCGTTAACAGAAAATGACACAAAATATTTCGGACGAGTCATTTTTGTCCAGGTTACTAGTCCAGGATTAGGCATTGAAAAGAAATTTTTTCCAGCCCCGAGTCTTTGTAGATGATTAAATGCTGACATTCAGTATCATACCTAGAACAATAATATGCTAAGCAACACACTGAAAGAAAGTTATATGTGAAGTTGTATTAATGTACGCCTGGCTCCTTCTAGTTGATCACACTTTCCCAATTATAGATTCAATCTAATATATTGTCCCTGTCTAGTCTTAACATTCCATATGTCTGTACCCACCTAGCTAGCTGAAGAACATTCCTGTAGCTACTGTAGAGCGCCCCCTCAGCTGCTGTCACATACTTTACATTGTAGCGTGGTCCAACCGTCAGTATCACCTGGCGACAGAGAAGGTTGTATCCTAGCGCTATCTTTGCCTCGCCAGTCTTACATACTGCAATAAAGAGGTAGAGATTCATGGCATAACAAAGGAATCCAAAGTGAAATTCTGTAAAACTTTATAAAGTTGTTTCCATTTTTATTAGGGCCATTAAAGCAACATTATCAATAATGTACAGCAAGTTATGCTTTTAAAATTTTTTTAGTTAAATCTATAACATAAAATTATAATATAGTTCATTATTGCACAGCTTCAGGAGAAATTTTCGCATCTGAAAGTTACCTATGATACTATTTCTAATTTCTTCCTCAAGCTTGGGCCCAGCCTTTTCAAACAACCTTAGGGTTTGAGAAGATTTTTCGTTCATCTTTTCATTGGTGCAATGTACAATCACATGGACACTGAGGTTTAAAATGTCACCATTCCTGAAAACACAAAGGGAAGCCATCATAATTACATGATAACCATGGAACATGGGTACTTTTGACACACATCAGCTACAATTAGAAGCAGTGACTCAAAGTATTCTGCAGTAGAATTAAAAATGATATAAAATTCTGTCTAAAAAACAACTTTGCATCAGGTTGATTATTTTGGGTAAGTTGCATGAAAGTTTGATAAGCAATGAAAAACAATCTGGATTCACAAGATTTTGGACAAAAAGAGGGGTGTAACACTTCATGCCTCTTGCCTTTTCATAACAATCTTGGGATGACTTTAATAAATATCTACAAAAATGAAGGTCAAACTGGTAATAGTTTCCAAATAAGGTTTGTTTTGTTACTTGTCATTTGAAAACATTTGATATTTACCATAAAATAATTTTCTTGTTCAATTCATTACTCCAAGGAAATGGAGATGCCACGACATCATCTTTGACATCAGAATCCTCAGCAGCCAATGGGAGGTGTGTGAAGTTCCAGCGGGTCAGTGATTCTACCTGCACGACATTGTCTCTGGCTCCCAGTGGGTCTATGGACTCCTCGATCCCATTCATCTTCGATTACCTTGCCTCTAGGAATAATCAATGAACAACCCTTTGCAATCATATTATGCAAGATAAAACTAAATACTCCAAGTAATATGTTTTAGTGATAAAAAACTGAATAAGATCAGTGAATAATAAATAATTGGCCAGTTAGGGCTAAAATAGATCTCTTAATGCAACAAAAACAGGAAATGAACATCACAAATAATAATTATTAATGTAAAACTAGTTTAAAGATAGCAAGGGTGACACAATAAACTACATTGACAAAAGCCATTGTTCCTATGCACGGTTTAATCATATGCTTCCTTAGCATTCTGTTTTCCATGTTTAATACATATTTCCCACAAGTTGACAAAATTATGTTTCTTACAAGCTATATGAACAGAGAGTAAACATTTGTGAAATATTTGCACAAGATTTATGGTTCTTAAGCTTTGCAATTTGTCTCTACTCTCATCACAAGTTTTCTATATTTTATCTTTAATGTTTATGTTACTAGATTCAAACTAATTGATAGGATCATTTTAAAGAACACAATTTTGTCTAAAAAATTAATGTAAAATTATTATATATGTAATGAATTCTCTGGCATCACAGTTCAGCTAACATTTAAAAAATGTTTCCTGGATCATTGGACAGTCCAGTGACCCTAACAATATCACCTGACTGTCCAATGATCTTGACAATATTACTGGACGGTTCAGTAATCCTGACAATATCACTAGTCAGTCCAACAATCCTGACACTATCAATGGACGTCCAGTAATCCTGACAATATCATTGAATGGTTTAATAATCCTGACAATATTACTGGACTGAATCAGTAATCCTGACAATATCACTGTATGGACCAATAATCCTGACAATATCACTGGACTGAACCAGTAATCCTGACAATATCAATGGATGGTCAAATAATCCTGACAATATCATTGAATAGTCCAATAATCCTGACAATATAACTGAATGGTCCAATAATCCTGATAATATTACTGGACTGAACCAGTAATCCTGACAATATCACTGAATGGCCAAATTATCCTGACAATATCCCTGGATGGTCCAAAAATTCTAACAATTTGAGTGAACTGAACCAGTAATCCTGACAATATCACTGGACTGAACCAGTAATCCTGACAATATCACTGGACTTAACCAGTAATCCTGACAATATCACTAGACGGTCCAATAATCCTGACAATATCACTGGACTGAACCAGTAATCCTGACAATATCACTGGACTTAACCAGTTATCCTGACAATATCACTTGATGGTCCAATAATCCTGACAATATTACTGGATGGTCCAATAATCTTGACAATATCACTGGATGGTCCAATAATCTTGACAATATCACTGGATGGTCCAATAATCCTGACAATAGCAGTGGACTGACCAGTAATCCTGACAATACCACTGATTGGTCCTATCATCATGACAATATTACTGAAATGAACCAGTAATTCTGACAATATCACTGATTGGTCCAATCATCATGACATTATCACTGGAATGAACCAATAATCCTGACAATATCACTGGATGGTCCAATAATCCTGACAATAGCAGTGGACTGACCAGTAATCCTGACAATACCACTGATTGGTCCTATCATCATGACAATATTACTGAAATGAACCAGTAATTCTGACAATATCACTGGATGGACCAATAATCCTGACAATATCACTAGACGGTCCAATAATCCTGACAATATCACTGGATTGTCCAGTAATCCTGACAATATCACTGGAATGAACCAGTAATTCTGACAATATCACTGGATGGACAAATAATCCTGACAATAACACTGGACTGAACCAGTAATCCTGACAATATCACTGGACAGTCCAGTAATCCTGACAATATCCCTAGATGGACAAAAAATCCTGACAATATCACTGGATGGACCAACGATCCTGACAATATCACTAAACGGTCCAATAATCCTGACAATATCACTGGACTTACCAATGATCCCGACAATATCACTGGATGGACCAACGATCCTGACAATATCACTAAACGGTCCAATAATCCTGACAATATCACTGGACTTACCAATGATCCCAACAATATCACTGGATGGACCAACGTTCCTGAAAATATCACTAAACGGTCCAATAATCCTGACAATATCACTTAAGGGTCCAATAATCCTGACAATATCACTGGTCGCACCAATAATCCTGACAATATCACTAGATGGTCCAATAATTCTGACAATATCACTGGACTGAACCAGTAATCCTGACAATATCACTGGATGGGCAAATGATCCTGACAATATCACTGGACTGAACCAGTAATCCTGACAATATCACTTGATGGTCCAATAATCCTGACAATATCACTGGATGGTCCAATAATCTTGACAATATCACTGGATGGTCCAATAATCTTGACAATATCACTGGATGGTCCAATAATCTTGACAATAGCAGTGGACTGACCAGTAATCCTGACAATACCACTGATTGGTCCTATCATCATGACAATATTACTGAAATGAACCAGTAATTCTGACAATATCACTGATTGGTCCAATCATCATGACATTATCACTGGAATGAACCAATAATCCTGACAATATCACTGGACTGAACCAGTAATCCTGACAATATCACTGGACAGTCCAGTAATCCTGACAATATCCCTAGATGGACAAAAAATCCTGACAATATCACTGGATGGACCAACGATCCTGACAATATCACTAAACGGTCCAATAATCCTGACAATATCACTGGACTTACCAATGATCCCGACAATATCACTGGATGGACCAACGATCCTGACAATATCACTAAACGGTCCAATAATCCTGACAATATCACTGGACTTACCAATGATCCCAACAATATCACTGGATGGACCAACGTTCCTGAAAATATCACTTAAGGGTCCAATAATCCTGACAATATCACTGGTCGCACCAATAATCCTGACAATATCACTAGATGGTCCAATAATTCTGACAATATCACTGGACTGAACCAGTAATCCTGACAATATCATTGGATGGTCCAATGATCCTGACAATATCACTAGATGGTCCAATAATCCTGACAATATCACTAGATGGTCCAATGATCCTGACAATATGACTGGATATCACTGGACTGAACCAGTAATCCTGACAATATCACTAGATGGTCCAATGATCCTGACAATATGACTGGATATCACTGGACTGAACCAATTTTCACATGACCAAGTCATACATACCCAGTTAACAAATAAGGCGGAAATTGTTAGGTTAGTTCAACAGATAAATACAGAATTAGACACTTTATTCTGTTTAAAACAGCTTAAAATCCCAAGACCTACTTTAGTTTCAACAAGGGTTTTGGGGGATTCTGAAACATTGCTTACATGTAAACTCAATAGCTAAAACTGGCTGAGGATGCTAATTTGTATTAAACATTGACATAATGTCTATGTCTGATTTACTCACACAAAACTTTTTGGAATATCTGGCTTAGTATTAGAACATTAGGTAGCAGATTGAGAGGCTACAGGATTTAAATTTGGCTTCCCGGTTTCTAGCTCATGAATTAAGAGTAAGCATTACTAATGGTTTGTCAATGTTAGGATAAAATGAGCAGCGAGGTTCAGTCCCCAGCGGTCATAAGTGCCCATGCCTGTTATAGATGTTAGCAGCATATGTAGAATGAAGAGAAAATACCTGATTAAATGTTATTTCTTTGAAAAATGCCATAAAATAATAAAATCTTTGGTAGTCGACAAATACTTGGCAACTGGCACTAAACCAACTGGCGCTTATGAAAAATCATACTAATGATGGACAACTTGCCCAAAGTATACCGGTACATTATATTGTGTATGCACTGCACGCAAGTTAAAGCATTTGATATAATTGATTCTGCACCCTTTGACTGGAGGTGTTTAGTATAGTCTAACCATCCTCTAAAAGGTAGTGTATTTACTTAACACCCTGTTTGTCTTGCTTTATATGATAATGTAGTTTTGGAAATGTGAAATATTAAAATAAAATGCTACCTTCATTGAACAATGACATTTTGAAATCTGTCTTTCATTTGTCTGTGCTCTAAGTAAATATACTAATATATAATAATGTCTACCAATCAATCAGAAACAAGCTCTATCTGTTAGTCAGATATTGATTACCAATACTGGTCACAAATCATTCAACTTGGTAACCAATCAGTTAAGTGAGTTGATTTTGATTGTTTGGAGTTTGTGAGTATGTATTATGTTCACTAAAGATGTATCAATGTTCAACAACCGCAACAATAATAATCTGTGTCCGGAGAACTCTGCTTTCTTAAAGGAAGTTTAATTTGTAACAATAATATTGCCATTTTCTTATTTATTTCCTTGACAAAGAAAAGAATGTGCAAAGTTTAATCCAAAATAACTCAATAATAAATTTCAATTAGCACCAATCATACACTATTATCACTTATCCAACAATGAACATTAACTTCACATTCAAGTGCATATATGTGGCGGGTGGTCCAATGTTGGTACAAATTTTACCTGGGTAAGTTGTTACAACTCAGATCATCCTGTCACCTACTTGACAAGTCTCCAATAATGAAGCTTTAACCAAGCAAAACATACTGAGGTGTTGGAGGGCACTTGGCAATATATGACACAATTATTCCCATCTGATGCCATGTAAATTCTAATAAATTTAGCAATATGGCTTGAAAATTCACTGACAGGTGATCTTTCCTTGGTCCAAAAGAGGGAGACAGGCTCCCACAGAGGGGGATTGGGGTGCCAGGGAGGAAGATTTCAGTGAATGCACTGTTAAATTGACTATTTGGCTTATCTCTATTTGTAAAACAGTATTTTTTTTGTTATTTTTAGTCAATAATCATAGTAATTTCAGTGATATTTTTTTCTTTACAATACTTTTAAATGAATTTTGAAATATTATCTAACATATTTCAGCTCACTTTCTAGACATAAATTCGTATGCTTTGGTTTTTAAGCTTGTAGCCTAACAACAACAGCCAAACATCATTACATGGTGTAAACAAGTAAAGTGTCAACAGCACTTACTAATGAATTGAAAAAAAAAAGTTTGCCAAGTGATCTAAATATGTTCTACAGTTGAATTCAAATTTTAAAAAAATCTTTAAAAAATATTTATGTACTTATTAAGATGTGAAATTTGAAATAATGAGTATGCAAGCATAAAAATAGTTTATTTAATTTGTATGTTAGTGACAAATGAGTTTTGATAATTACGGTATAAAATATTAGTGATTTACACTTTGATACCATTATTGCCTAAACAAATTCAAGTTAAATGATATTAGAATACATGAAGACATTGTACTAATCAAGAATAAATAGCAAACAAGTGTTTTTTTATGACAAAGTAGTAAATGGATAACTGTCCAGATTTGTTGTTGTTTTTTTCACATATAGATGTCGCATGCTAATGCAAAAACAGCTCAAATTATTTTATATTAATTAATGTATTCATCTTTTGACAATAGACCATCCTATAACATAAATGATGTAAACTAGTTCAAACTAGTTGAAATGGAAAATATGTTTTAAAAGTGTCCATGGTTGGCATTTTATTTACTATTCATGCTCAAAATGAGATGGTATCAACTGTCACGAAAGCCATTTACTTTTATGATAAATGTATATTTGCAGGAAGAAGACATTTTTTCTTTTGAAAAGAATTAACACTATTGTAAAGTAGATACAATTTACTCCTCTTAGAAAAGCTTAAGTTAAAGTAAGCTTAACATAATGTTGGGAAACTCCGCCATGTTCTCCATTTCTTAGCTTTGATTTTTTCCAAAGTTCCTGTGACCCTTTCAGATTTGTATCATAATTCCCCTGACATATTTCAGGGCTAAAAACTTGCCTACATGTCTTACACAATGTGTTGTTTTGTGAGTGCTGATAATGTCCTAAATAATATGTAGTTAGCAAAAGGCCTTACACCGTATCAAAATAAAATTAACAATTGTTTTAGTAGCACAATGCGCAAATATACATGTTGCAAGCTCTGTGTATTCAGCAGTGTTATTGTTTCATACATTCATTTTTTCATGCAAACTTGTTTTTGTGTTGATTTAATATGCACATTATTACTTTTACATAATATTTATTTCCAACCATGTAAATTACATGCAACATGTTTTTAGTATAGGTTTTTAGTCTAAATTCTTCCAGTTGGACCCTACTGACAACTGACCGTTCCAAGGCGGGAACTATTGGGTTTGCTCATTTTGTTAAATAACTCATCACATATTTACTTTTACATTTGGCTTGCACATGAATACCTTTGACCTGTCCTTTTCAAATTTTGGTACAAGTTGCAATGTTCACAGGACTTGTCATATATTCTTATTCATGGAATAGAAACCATGCTTGCTTCATTTGCTACCTTTGGTTTCTAATTCCAGAATGTGCTGACAATTTAGACACTAACTTTAACATGGTAAAACTTTACACAGCAATCACAGTTAAAGAAAAAGAAAATCAATACAAGAGTACGTTTTATGAGTAAACATGAGTGCATCAGTTTCAACAAATGCTGTATAATAAGCACTTGATTGTTTCTTTGTAAGATACATACCCAGGTCAGTTGGTAAACGTTTTTGAATTATTCTATCATGTTAGTATCCTGCATTCAAGTGCATGCATGTCTGTTTTTCTACATATTTACTTGATTTACGTAGTGTATATAGAGTACTGAAGTAAACGGAAATCGTACTTTTTTGCAGTCAGGAGGTTTGGTTTGTCAAACGCAATAATAATGCTGGAAATTAGAACCTTGAGTCGATTAGGGATGGGATGGGGTTTGCCGGCATTTTTGCTGATACTGTGCAGCAACATTTCTGTCATTATAGCACAGCACATTATATCATAATCTGTAGTTAATTAGGAAAAAAATGAAAATGTCACTCTAATTACCTGAGCTTGCGTTTGGTAAAGTACAGAATAGTTCTCAAAGCATCCTGTTAACAGGTTAGTAAACATCTAAAATTGCGAAGCTCAGTCAAATGCCTGCATCACCACACGCGTAAAGCATTGCTCCATTTTCAACATAGTCTAATGTTTGAAAATAACATGTGACTCTGATTGGGCATGATCTCCGCCATTCACTATATAGGTAAGGTTATATTGTCAATCAATGGATTACAGTTTGTGACAGTTGTCTTTTTATACCAAGGGCCTGAAATTATTGTCTCGACCAATGAACACTTGGTAAGCTCAATGTTGGGCAGTGATCTATTTTGATTAACTGCATACATACAAGCGCAGGTGCTGGTTGTTTGCAGTAGGTTATATTGCACAATCAAATGATCAGCTGGTAGCTACTGACTGGGGCAGTCTTCAGGAGGAGTGAGATTAAGTCTGTCGAAAACATCAAAGCAGGAGAACAGATGTGCTCAGTGTGAGGAGACAGACCCCTGATATCGGGAGTCTCCTGGGGAAATAAAAAAGATCACATGTCTGATATTGTAACATTGTGATAATATAAATAAAAATTAACTTCTTTTCTGTTCCATTTAGGTGAATATTTAGCTTTATTAATAAAATAAAAATAAAATAAGACTTAAACTCTCGACAGTCAAAGTGACAAAAATAACCAAAAGTTACATGTACAATAAATGATTTACACCCGTTTCAGTAAATGGCTGGTTTAGGATACTGATCTTATTACACACAGCATGATGATGATCCCTTTGCAAGAATATGCAACTGTTGTCTTGTTTCTTTTTCTTGTAAATCAAACCAGAAAATGATGAATTAAATTTTTTCAACATTGTAAAAATATACAAATTTGAAACAAATGATTTACAACGACAATAAACATCATTGTAATCATAAATCGACGTAGACGTGTTTTATTGAGATAACAAATACAACAAACAACAGACTGGGTGTATTTGTCTAATTTATTAAATATCGCTTGTAAAGAACTGTATTTTATGTTTGACATATTTTTCCCTGTATACTGATCTATTTACCGAAACATCCAGACTATTTTTTTTTTATATCAGATCAATTTGCCTTCCAACATCCCACTAAAGCCTAAAGTAAATGTACAATGCTCGAAAAATGTTTGTCACTTAATAAATAATCTTGGCGTAAAGACAGAATATTAAAATCTACTTACTACTGAAGTAAAAATGTGCAGACTCACACTGAAAGATGGACATTAGATGTAAGACATCGGTTATTATGTTTTCGATGTTATTTACTAGATTCCGCCATTTTAAGATCATGTGATATTTTGTTGTAGTTGTTGTTTTAAGTTCAGTGTATATTGCGACTCCGATATTATATTCAATCCGGTGATGACTAAATTATAAATAGTCACAATCATTGGACTAAACAGCGTACTGTCACGTGAATTCTTATATAAAGAAATAAAATACTGATTTATTTAGTGTGATTGTAAAAATTTGTATGCGAAAATTGAACAAATTGTACATTTGTACATGGTTATTTGCCAAAACAGCCTCATCTAGCTTGACAAAGGGTCTCTTTATGAAGATAGGGGTACTGGTTGAAAAGCTGTTGTACTCATACGCTTTATGAAAATTAATCATGCACATTTGTTTTCTATTTTAAAGTTAATTTCCTTTCTTTGTGGCTAGAAATTTAACAATATCACAAAAGACCGTTACGAATAATATATGTCGTAACAAACAGTCACGTCATGAGTAAAGGATTTAATAACATTTCTTATTATTATATTTGTAAACATCATGACAGTTTTGCAAATAATATTACAGTATCGCCATTTTATTGATATTTTAACAAATCATAAAGCGAATACAATTTGTCAGTCAGAACACCTTTAGTCTTAGAAATCACATGTAATTGTGTTTTTGAGTCAGAGTTAGCAAGTTTAAACAATACACACCTTTCTAAAAGCTATAGGCCTATGACATTAATTTGGATTTTAAATCAACATGAAAGTTCATAAAACACTTTGATGTAGGATGAAATTGTAGCAAGTCAACACCTTTATGAAGAGAAATATGCATGTATTTCTTCTATATGCAGTTGTTAGACAAATACACGTTAATCATTCGGACTGTTTGTGGCTGCTGAGGCGATTTTGTATAAATTTCGTGATATTTTCGGTAAGAAGTGATTTGAAAAACACGACAACATGTTAACAAAAATTAAGAATTTTCATTTGATTTTTTTATTTAACTCAATAACACAGTTTGACCTATTAACCCTGTTTAAGAGAGACCATACGCTATTTAACCATTGCTTATTTCAAGCTATTTGTGGCCATTGCTTATTTGTGCCCAAAACAGTAACTGGAATAGTGAAATTAAAACCATACTTGATTGTCTTAATCTCTATGAAAGCTTCACCACGAGCAGAGGTGGCTTAATTCTGTGATAGGCAGCCCTAATCTGAGAACATACCGACTCATGAAGCATTCTTTTTGTACAGAACAATATATTGTTCGAAGCCTAACCAAACAAGAACGATCAGTTAAGACGTGGTTTATCCTCTTTACGTGTAGAAACTGCTTGTTTCAAGATATGGTAAAGTTTCAGGTAAATGCCAAGTTAGCTAAAAGAACAACTCGTCACAATATGTCAGCTTGGTCTGCAATACGAAAATGAGTAGAGAAAGTAAAAGGAACAGCTATAGATAGTTTCCATGTGTAAGACAGTTTAAGGCAGCCATCTTTGTGGGCAGAAGCTAATGCAGGCCGAAACCGGGAAATATGTGCAGCATTAAACTCACAACTGTGTTTTTATTTTTCAGTCTATTTTACTGGATTTTATATAAAATTTATAAGCGTTTATAAAGTATTTTAAATATCAAAACTATATTTTGATAGTTTAAAGGGTTAAAGAAATACAACTGAAAATGATACACTGTTCATTTTGTTTTAAGTTTGAGCCAATAGTTTTATTTATTTCTGTGTATTAATTCTGTGTGCATTTATCAACTGCAAATAATATTGTATTTTAAAAATATGAATTTCAAGAGCTTTCCAATGATGTATAGCTTTTAATTTTCAGACCACAAATAACGAAATTACAAGAAAATAAATTATGGAAAAGTAATAATAAGCGTGCCTAGTATGGCCATTTTTCCTGGGCGAGTTTTATAAACGTATTAAATGACAATGAGTGTGAGATTCTTTTTTATCACATGATTTTAGTCACCAATAACCGCTTTTACAAAATTTTAACAACAATACTTGGTGAAATAGTGGTAGAAGACGACCTGCATTACGATGACGTCAATCCGTCAAAAAGCTGAATTACACTTGTGTAATATACAAAATATGTAACGGGTGTATTGAATGGAAAACAAGGGGAATCATGTAATAAATTTATTTATTTACGGTACGATTTTAATTTGCGCTTTCTACAAGGTGACAAAGGCCTGTTGAATTGGATGATATTTTGCCTTGCATTTGTGTTATTTCAACACCATTGAATAATTTGTATATAATGTAAAGACAATACGGGTTATAATTCGGTTCACGAAGTTCTATTATTTATTTTTTAACATGTATTTGAATTAAAAAAAACTGCCGGATATCATATCTAATTAAGTTTAAAAATGTATGTTACATTTCTGTTAAATTTGTTTTAATCGTTTGCGTCGCCTTTGATTTCTTGTTTGATAATTTGTAAGGCCTTTTACATTGTGTAAGACATGTAGGCAAGCTTCTAGCTCTGAAATATGTCGGGGCGGTGGGGGGGGGGGGGGGGGGGACATCGCAGAGTTTTAACATTACGTTAAGCTTACCTTGACTTACGCTTTTTTTAAGAGGAGTAAATCGTTTCTTTACAATAGAGTTGAATCTATTTGAAAGGAAATGTATCTTCCTCCTGCATGTATACATTCATTCATTGAATATACATTCGAGACCGTTGATACCATCTAATTTTGAGCATGAATAGTAAAACACCAACAATATACACTTTTAAAACATATGTTCCATTTTAACTAGTTCAAATCATTTTACATAATTTATGTAACATTGTCAACAGACGAATTCATTAATTAATGCAAAATAATTTGAGTTTTTTGCATTAGCATGCGATTTCAATATGAAAAAAGAAAGAAATCTGGACAGTTATCCATTTACTGCTTTGTCATAGAAAAAGCATTGTTTGTTATTTATTTTTGATTAGTTTAATGCCTTCATGCATTCTGAATTTATCTAACTTTTAATTTGTTAAGGCAATAATGGTATCAATGTGTTTACCACTAATATAATCAGAACTCTTTTGTCACCAACTTACCAATATAATCAAATATTTTATGCTTGCATACTCAGTATTTCAAATGTAACCTCTTAATAAGTACATATATATATATTTTTTAAAGATTTTATTTTTAAAATTTGAATTTGATGGTAGAATATATTTAGATCACTTTGGAAACCTTTTTCAGTTTATCAGTAAGTGCTGTTGTTTTATTTATTTATTTATTTGGGTTTTACGGCACACCGACACTTAATAGGTCATACGGCGCCGAATACAAAGTTAAATATGAATAAAGCGTAATTAGGTTAAAACCAAACTACGCATGTAAAATATAGAAAAATATAAAAACTATCAGGTAAAAAAATAAATAACAATTGAAAACAGGTCAACATATAAAACGGTTTTAAAGGTATGACGATTGGTAAATAAACATTTAAAAAAAATATAACTTACTAAGAATACCAATCTCGTTCAAGAAGCAAACAAGTTTAGAATCCGACACTGTCCTAAATAGTTCGTACATGTTATGGACATTAAAATATTTCGACCGTATGTGGTCTGTGTCGATACACTGTAATAAAATATGGTTGACTGTCAGTGGTTCCTGGCTAGGAACACATACAGGTTGAACTTCTTTTTTCAAGAGATATGAATGAGTTAATCTAGTATGTCCAATGCGACAGCGGGTAAGAGCTACGTCTTCTCGTCGACTTTCCCTACAAGCAGAGACATTGGCACCGACGTTAGGTTTAATTACGTGTAATTTGTTACAAACAATACTGTCCCAACATGTTTGCCACTTGGTTAAAATATGTCGGTTTATAATTGGTTTAAAATCAGTGTGTGGGATGCAAAGAATTGTCTCAGTGAGGGCTGAGGCAGATTTTGCACCCCTGTCAGCATCTTCGTTTCCTCGGATGCCTACATGACTAGGAAGCCAACAGAAGGAGATTTCGTTAGTGTCGTATAAACTTTGAAGTTTGACAAGAACAGTGCGAACATGTGGATTTGAATAATTCAGTGAATGTATGCTTTGCAATACAGATAATGAATCTAAAAATATAACATATTTTTCACCGGAATGTTCTGAAATGAAATCAAGGCTTAGATTTATAGCCTGGATTTCAGCAGTGAAGATAGACGAGTTGTTAGGAAGTCTTTGTTTAATGCAGTGGCTATTACTTACGGAAGCACAGCCAATGTGAGTGTCCGTCTTTGAACCATCAAGAATACTTGTCACAGAGTTCGAGAAATTCAGATCGTAAAATCAAAGGATCTGTGTTCGACTTTTTATTTTTACAGAGTTCTAAATTCACATCACATCAGCACGGAGTTGCCATGGTGGATGTTCAATTGTGGGGGTTTCAGAAATATTTTCGAGTTTTATACCTGATGTGTTTATGCTATCTTTAAGCCTTAAACCGAGAGGTCTGAGGGCTTTAGGTGATCGATCATAAAGCTCCTCATGATTAGGGTTGAAAACACAATTAAACGTTGGGTTATCGGGGTTAGACTCTAGTTTAATTATATACGGCAAAGAAAGTTTCTCGCGACGCAAGAATAATGATGGTTCATTGGCTTCAACGTAAAGGCTCTGCACTGGTGAGGTCCTGAACGCTCTTAGAGCCAGACGAGGTCCCTGGTTGTGAACGACGTCCAGCATCTGGAGATTGGACCTCCTGGCAGAACCATAGACTATGCTTCCGTAATCTAATTTAGACCGAATTAGGGAACGGTACAGAAGTAACAATGTTTTCCTATCGGCTCCCCAGTCTGTATGGGATAAATATTTAAGCAAGTTAAGAGCCTTGAGACATTTCTTCTTGATGTAATTGATATGTGGGAGAAAAGTCAGTTTCCTGTCAAAAATGAATCCACGAAACTTAGTTTCCTGGACGACGGGAATGCGAACGTTATTTAAAACAATTCGGGGTCAACGTGAAGACCACGTTTCTGACAGAAATGTATACAGTTGGTTCTGGTTGGAGAAAATTTAAAACCGTTGGTGTTGCTCCATTTTTGCAACTTATTAAGACATTGTTGTAATTGTCTTTCAATTGTGCTCATATTTTTAGAGCGGTAACAAATTATGGAATCGTCCACAAAAAGTGAACAGTCAACCCCTTCATGAAGGGTTTTTACAATATTATTTATTTTTATGTTAAAAAGGGTAACGGATAGAATACTACCTTGGGGGACACCCTGTTCCTGTTTATGAACAGATGACAGGGTGGACCCAATCTTGACCTGAAAATTTCTGTCAGAAAGGAAGCTGTCAATGAATATTGGTAAACGACCCCTGAGACCAAGGTCGCCTAAATCCTTTAAAATCCCATGTTTCCAAGCCGTGTCATAAGCCTTTTCAAGATCGAAAAACACAGCTACAAGGTGTTCCTTCTTGATGAAGGCATCGCGAATGAGAGTTTCTAAACGAACAAGATGATCGACTGTGCTACGTTGGTGTCTGAATCCATTTTTAAATTCTGAAATTAAGTTGTTGGACTCAAGATACCAGACAAGTCTATTATTGATCATTCGTTCTAAGGTTTTACAAATACAGCTCGTCAAAGCAATAGGTCTATAGCTCTGAGGATCTGTTGGGTCCTTACCTTGTTTATGAAGTGGAATAATGAAGGCATTTTTCCAAGATTAATCGGGTACTTTACCGGATATCCAAATTTCATTAAAGATTGACAAAAGTAAGTTTGGAGATCGAATTGGTAAATGTTTTAAGAGTTGATACGGTATGTCGTCTGGACCAGCAGCGGTATCATGCGATTTATTTAGAGCATCCTTAAGCTCTTTCAAGGAAAAGGATTGATTGTAAGTTTCGTTATTATTAGATTTAAAATTAACCTTTTCCCTTTCAGCAGAGTGTTTAAAGGTTTGGAATTGAGGCGTGTAGTTGGCCGATGAGGAATTTTGTGCAAAATTTTCAGCCAGTGTGTTCGAAATGTTTTGTTTATCTGTTATTACGGTGCCATTTGTTTTAAGGTGGTTAACAGTTGAATATGATGGTTTACCGCTAATCTTTTTAATAGCAGACCAAACTTTTTGATGGAAGTTTAATTGTGTTTTCAACCCTAAACATGAAGAGCTTTATGATCTATCACCTAAAGCCATCAGACCTCTTGGTTTAGGACTTAAAGCTAGCATAAACACATCAGGTATAAAACTCGATAACATTTCTGAAAACCCACAATTGAACATCCACCATGGCAACTCCGTTCTGCTGATGTGAATTTAGAACTCTGTAAAAATAAAAAGTCGAACACAGATCCTTTGATTTTACGATCTGAATTTCTCGAACTCTGTGACAAGTATTCTTGATGGTTCAAAGACGGACACTCACATTGGCTGTGCTTCCGTAAGTAATAGCCACTGCATTAAACAAAGACTTCCTAACAACTCGTCTATCTTCACTGCTGAAATCCAGGCTATAAATCTAAGCCTTAATTTCATTTCAGAACACGGTGAAAAATATGTTTAATATTCAGACTCATTATCTGTATTGCAGAGCATAAATTCACTGAATTATTAAAATCCACATGTTCGCACTGTTCTTGTCAAACTTAAAGTTTATATAACACTAACGAAATCTCCTTCTTTTGGCTTCCTAGTCATGTAGGCATCCGAGGAAACGAAGATGCTGACAGGGGTGCAAAATCTGCCTCAGCCTTCACTGAGACAGATCTTGCATCCCACACACTGATTTTAAACCACTTATAAACCGACATATTTTAACCAAGTGGCAAACAAGTTGGGACAGTATTGTTTGTAACAAATTACACATAATTAAAATTAACGTCAGTGCCAATGTCTCTGCTTGCAGAGCAAGTCGACGAAAAGACGTAGCTCTTACCCGCTGTCGCACTGGACATACTAGATTAACTCATTCATGTCTTTTAAAATGAGAATTTCAAGCTGTATGTGTGCCTTGCCAGGAACCACTGACAGTCAACCATATTTTATTACAGTGTTTCGATACAGACAACATACGGTCGAAATATTTTAATGTCAATAACATGTACGAACTATTTAGGACAGTGTCGGATTCTAACTTGTTTGCTTCTTGAACGAGATAAGTATTCTTAAATAGTTATAAATTTTTAAACTGTTTTTTACCAATGGTCATACTTTTTTAAACCGTTGTATATGTTGACCTGTTTTCAATTATAATTTATTTTTTTAACCTGATAGTTTTTATATTTTTCTATATTTTACTTGTGTAGTTTGGTTTTATGCTCTAATCACATTTAACTTTGTATTCGGAGCCGTATGACGTGTTAAGTGTCGGTGTGCCGTAAAACCCAAATAAATAAATATTGTTGTTTTTGTAGGCTACAAGCTTAAAACCAAAGCATACAATTTATGTTTAGATTATGTTTGAACTAAAAATATTGTAAAGAAAAACTTATCACTGGAATTACTATGAATATTGATAAAAAGACAAAACATACTGTTTTACAAATAGAAATAAGCCTCATAGTAAATTTAATGCACATTCACGGAAAATGCCCTCCCTTGCATCTCAATCTCCCTCTCTGGGAGCCTAAGTCTCCCTCTTTGGGACCAAGAAAAGATCACATGTATGATTATTTAATTAAATTATTTGCTACACTTTTTCATGAGTTTGTCCCTTTAGTGGTTCATTCAATTTGCTTACTAGATACAATAAAATGTTCAAAGGTCTGAAATAATTTAAGAAAAACACTACAAATTACAATACTTTATTATCAACAACAGGAACAAAACACCATAAACAAGGCCACATGTTATCGCCAAGGTTGACAACAGGATTTCCAGAGGTTGAATATGTTGGACACAGAAGAGAAAAACAACGACGCCAACTTTAAGTAATTCTGATGTAATACCACATGAGCAAATCACAACATTTTTGTCAATATAATTTTAATAGAAAACATAGTTAAACATTGTAAACAAAACAAAGAGTTTATGTCATACTTTACAATAAATAATCAACATACTGTATGTGCAAAGAAAAACAAAACATGGTCATACTCTTCCGAATAGTCTCCAATTAACTTGAGGTCAGTCACTTTTGACTGATTTTTGTACTAATAAAACAATATTTTAATAATGCTGCAAAGATCAAGGTAATCTGTTTTAAATATTTTTATTATGTCAGAAAAATATATGAAACATATGAACATTTATATTATTCTTAACAGTCACATTGATTTGACTGTCCCCCAAAGAGCAATTTGAAGCTTGTCTTAATATTAGCCATCTCTGATCAACTTTGACGTTTATATATCACTCCTAAACCTTTTTTTACCTGAATAAATTTGAAAAGTGTTCTGGATACAAGCTACCTACAGGCTGATTTGATAATAATGGCAAACTTTTTCATGTGGAAACAATGTTCCACATGTCATGCAATCCTCTACTGCTACCACCAACAATTGGCCTCCAATCTCAACGCCTATGGAACTGGAGCATGATTCTTTCAAGGACACAGGTAAAACACCTTTAATTATTTTAATAGATTCTTTTAATTGTGACATCTGGTGATGAACCAAACATTTTTTATTGCATATTAAGGAAAATTCCAGAAATACAATAACCATCCAACTAGCATAGAAATATTTTAATCATCTCCTACGATTTTGATCTGACATTTTAATACATGTTATATGATTCTGAATCATCTGTTGAAAGCAGAGGACAAATATTTATGTGGTTGATTTGTTTTTCAATTAATATATATTATCTGAAACAATTTTTTTTTTTCAAATGTTAACTACTTGAAGAGCCACATACAATGCCAGAACCTACTTTAAAATACACTTGTAGGATTGATGCAGAGAATAGTACAACTGGTCAATGATCATTAAAGGTGGTATCGACAGTTTGCTTATATTAAATACATGTACCAATACCTAACCACTGCTTTGGGGAATTTGGTCATAATTTTTGCATAAACCCATACTTTAGTTGTCATGAAGACGATTTTGAGTACTAACTTTATCGTTGGAATGTGCTATTCGCGTGAAAAACCCTTCAAATGTTCAGTCTTTCCAGCTCTATAATTACCTTGATGACTATACAAAAGTAAGTGGTCACATGGTATTCTAAGTTTAAAAATAGCTATCTCTGCAGCATGGCTCAGATAGTAAACACCTGTTTGTAATGACAATTAGGGATTTATCCTTGACTGTTCACACAGATCTTTGCCATCAATAAACAGCATTTTGAAAGACCAATGACTTATTTGGTTTTTTCAGAGAAAAAAAAAATGGATCAAAGAGTCAGATACCACCTTTAAATACCCAATTATCAACACACTGATTAGCAAAGAATAAACACTTTGTTAACAGCCCACAACAAGTCAGTTAGAAATATACAGGAAAGTAGGCAGGCAAAAGGAAAATGGACCATAATTATACATAGTATATAAACATTTACGTCTCACAAATTAGTTAACATCAGTGAATTTGTCAAACAAAATTTAATTTGGCTTTTCCTTTATTTTATTTTTGTTTCTGTTGACATTTAAAAACAAGAGTCTATTTATTACATTTTTTTTTCAGAAATAAAAAGTATTAGTATATTCTTATACATTATATAAGATATAACCTCATTTTCATTGTTAACTTGTTTACTCTTTATCATAAGCTCATGCAATGTTAGAAGTTGTTATGTTTACCTTATGAAAAAAAATATGAATGTCTTTCAATGTAGAGTGAAGCATTCTCACAGTGTTACTTAGTCCACATCCAATGATATCATCTACAAGGGAAACAACTCTATGGAATTAAAGTTAGAGTGATAATTGACAAAAAAGGGAAACTGTGGTTCTATTTCAAATTTCCAACTAAGCAAAAAATAACTGAAAAACTGTACTGTACGATTAGGTCTGAAATAATTTCAATTAAACAATAACCATAGGTTAGTTTACATATTAAACAATTTGTTGTTAATGCACACCATGAACTGTTTGATAACAATGTTTGAGATCAGAAACAGAATTATAAGCAATTTGTAACAAAAACAAGGCCAATACATGAGATAATATATAACGATCAACATTACACATATACATGTATATGGGATGAATATTTACATGTACATGATAAAAAGGTGACAAAATGTTACATTTACATGAGAAATATGGTAACCATTTTTATATTTACATAAGAAATGATGATAAAACACGTTAAATTAATTTGTACATTTGTCAAATGATTGTGATGATGATAAGATATCGCTCCTCTGTTGGCTGAAGAACTTGTCTGAATAAGAAACATCAAATGTGTCATAAGTCAAATATCATAATTAGATTGTCAAATTACCGGTACATCAAAAGAAATATATCAGTAATATAATACAGAGTGCAAACAATCTTGTTTTACTTCAGTACTGTACTCACAGCTTGCATAGCTCAAATTGATCAGGTGAATAGTGTAGATCCAGATCAGCCAAACCCTGCTGGAAGATGTCTAATCAGGATCTGCACAATTTGCATCTGAGTCTCTAGGATTATGTCTAGGCATGTCTGCATGCAGATAAAAGAAGGTTATTACAATCAGTATGGATTATTGTACCAGGAGAAGGGCTGAAATAAAAATAAAACAGCACGTTTAAGTAAAACCTTCATTTTTAAAGCCAATGTGTATATATATATATAGTGTAGCATCTATAGGTCAGTGCTATCATTGAAGAGGTCTCTGATTGCATAGGAAAAAATGGAGCCTAGCTAAGACCAATTTCTGCACATATACAGTATAAGGTACAACAGTAGCTGCCCACCATATCTATGTAATAAACATTTACATTATGAGAAAACAGTTAAAATACATTTAGGCTGAAAATCTTAGCTTTAAAATTATTTAAACATTTAAATTACTGCTAGCATCTGTTTTTAAACATGGGTCCTTGCAAATACTTCTTTCTGCGCAAATGCAATATAATGGAGGTGAGGTGGGGGTTGGGGTGGGGTAGTCAGGTGCAAAATATCACATATAAAATTAAACTCTCAAAAACAGAAAATAAATATCATTATTTTATATTATTACTAAAATAACAAAATAAATTTCTAAACAAAAGAAAAAAATAGATAATTGAAAAGAAAAAAACACCTTAAACAAAGATAATGATAACAATATTGAGCAAATAGTAAAACTTATGAACTACAACAAACACATGAATATTAAAGCTTTCTGTAAGTAGGTATCTTGGACTCCTTTGACAAAATAAAACTTTCAGCTACTTTCCAATAACATGGAGTGCTTAATATACATAATAGCTGAAGTCTTTATTTCAAGATAAAAACAATAAATATAATATATAAAGACAAATGTAAGACACATTTGATTATTGTATACATATAAGCAACATCTGAATTCATGGTTTGCCAAAGTATGTGTATTGAAATTTCCCATGATTATAAGCACATACATGTACTTCCATATTAGATTATTTGAATTGTATGTTGAACTTGTTGTTTCACTAACATAATGTCTTAGATGATTGGCAATTAATTTCTATTATAGAAACATGTCGACACACAATCCAAATTCTGTGTCAGTGAACTGTTAAAATTGAAAACAAGAGGCCATGATGGCCCTTAACCGCTTACCTGATGACACAGGCTTTTAGTAGGCTCATATCTAGCATCAAGTTATTAAGAGTTATTTATTTTAGAAATCTTTGGTGAAGATTGGACCATTTTTTTGACCCAACGTGACCCAATGACACATCCAAGATTCTATGCAGACAAACATTCTGACCAAGTTTAGTGAAGATTAGGCCATAAATGTGGTCTCTAGTGTGTTCACAAGCTTTTTTTTAGATTTGACAGTGACCTACCTTTTTACCCCACATGAGATAGTTACAAACTCATCCAAGATTCTGGGTAAAAAAGCCCAACAATCATTTAGAATACTGTGAAAGCATTTTATTTCGAGGGGCATTTAATTTCGTGGAATTCGTGGACAAGTCAATCCACGAATTTAAGTACCAACGATATAAAATCCCCTTGGTTAGACTTTCGAATGCTAGATTTACTTGTAAATCATGTCAACATATTTTTACTAAACATGACATAAAGCTCAAACAAACAGACGATTTCACCACACTTTATTTACATTGTATTGACATAGAACGATAAAACATGTTTACGAACATAAGCCATTTAATCATAAAAGAACGATCTATGCTAAGTAATTTTATACTGTAATATATACATGAGCACTATAAACTTTATAGGTGTAGGGTGTTTACTCAAGGGTCTGTTTTGTGTCAGTTTGCATAGTACGCTAATTGGCGTTAATTGACAGTCAATGGCTTCGTTAAATTAGACCCTTAAAAGAACCCGCGCCCCTAACATCTTTATGAATATAATCCCTTAAATGACACGCTAATTGACAGGTGTCATAAAAGTCAACTGATGAGACTCGGCTGTGAAAACATTGACCGGCTGCCGTGAATCAATATCACCAGGCGTGACATAAGACAATAGGCAGAGTCACTCGCTAATCCGTAGTTTCGCAATTGACCCTGTTTCAGTTTCGCATTTGTCAAAAATCGAAGGTTTTTTTTTTATTTTCGTGGGTACGGCAATCCACGAAATCAAGTACCCACGAATATGCCCGTCCTCTTCAAACAACGAAATTTCTGCCCCACGAAATAAAATGCTTTCACAGTAGGTCATATTGTCCGACCCAGGGTGAGCTCAGATCCAGTTCTGGGACTGGTGTTCTTGAAAATATAAATGTAGGGGAGCGTACTTCTACATTGTATCAAGTAGTTATGACAATTGAGGGCAATAAGACAAGCAATGATGATACTGAATCTAGTGATAATGGTATGTGTTAATGATGGTGATAATGATGATCAATTTGTTGATCATGATGTCACAATGACAGTGAGGATGAGCATGATAATGTTGTTTATCATGATGATGTGATAATTATGGTGATGATGATGACTATGACAGTGATGATGTGGATGATAGTGATGTTGACAATTCTGATGATCATGATGATTTTCCAACAATTTGTTACCATTGTTTTAGTCATATAGTGTTTAGCTGCCGCAAGTTGACAAATACAAAACAGTTACAAGTGATACAATTTAACCAGGCAACTGGTTCAACAAGTCTGCATTTTAATCAAAACAAAATCTGCATATACAGCAGAAAAAGATACAGGTAAGTCTTATAGGGTAAAAACGAGTACAATCTCATTTCGTTTTTTACTTCAGTCATACAAGATTCTTTTGAATTGTCAACAATTCAAACATTAATATCTTTGGAGAATTGCCTGAGTTCTTTTATTATGCATCTTTGGTGCTTGCAAGTTGCATGTTTGAACCACATCTACATGCTGGTATACTCTATATAATGCACTACTTCACTCGCTAGGGTAAGTTATAAAAGTCAAAGAATAATGTTGTCCAGTCAATATAACAATTGACAATTATAAAATTGCCATTACATGTTGAGTCCAAATATAAACAAATAGCTCTGGAAAAAAAAATGTTTATTTCACAGTGAATCATCACTGCTGTTGAAAAACTATCCATATATTACATTACAAACTATTTCAAAAGATAACATTTCTTAAAAATTAACCATCGGGACAAAGTGCTGGAAAATCAGGAACAGCTTCTGTGATCATCTGATTATTGCTGAGTTCTTTGTACTCCCTAAAATACATCTCGGAACCTAGGCGACAGAAGGTTATACAGTCAATGAACTTAGCAAAGCGTTTGTAGCCATCACTTCCATAATGCAGCTTCAAGTAATTCAACAGAATGTCCATCAACATAGAATGGATATGCGACACTTTCTCTGGGGCCTCCAGGTCACAGCGTTCAGAACAAACTAGAGACATGGCGATCAGCAGCGCAATCTCGGCTTTCTGCAGGTTCAGTTTCTGCCATTTCATGAACAGCTCACACTGAAGTTCAATCAACTCACGAGAGAAAATCTTATCAGCCGCCTCCTCGCAGTGGGAAGGCACACCATTCATTTCCAGGAAAATTTTATACTCATCCACATAACCTTCGTGCATCAGAATGATAAAAAATTCACAGTGACCATACTTCAGAAGATTTCCCTGATCATTTTGACTGAGCTCCTTAAAACCTGGAATCTGGAATGCAAACTCACAGTACCTCTGTACAACTGGCTGGCAGTTATTGCCCACTGTCTTGAATTTGTTCCAGCTGTCCCCCAAGTCAATGTTGTGCATTTTGAGAAGTGTGAAGAATTCTTCCTTAGGAATGGCATTCAATGGTCCAAACAGTTTCACCATTGCTAGGTATTTTTCATAATGTTTCTCAATGATTCTCAATCTTCCTTCTTGAGTTTTACCTTCAGGCCCAAAGTGTTCAATTGCATCCATTGCCTCTACCAGTGTATCAATTAGACCAAACCCTGATTGATCAATCTCCAAAGTTTCCTCTGGTTCAACTTTAATTTTCCCAATATTTCCATTCAAATAACTGTCTGGACACTTTTCATATGTCCTGTAAACATAGGTGCTATCATCAACTGGTTTTCCCTCAAGTTTATTAACTTCTCTGATAGTTTCACTTCTTTGAGCATGGGTATAACGACCAATCTTTGACCTTTCCTTTGACATTCCCACTGATAAACATTTCTGAAGGCGACAGCCAGCACAGTTTCCTCTGCTCTGATTTATAATTGGACAGTTGCCGCTCTTTTTGCAATGAAATCCTTCATTTCGTAGCAAGTACCTGCGGAAAAAGTTTTTACATGCCTCACATGTGTAACAACCATAATGTAGTCCAGATGACTTGCCACTGCAAACCTCACATGGAGGATATTTGAGAGAGGATGACTTTTCAGGAGATGATGATGAGGGCGTTGATCCCTGTGAGTTCTGCTCACCTGGGCTTGAAAGGTATTCTGAATTTGGCAGAAAAAGTGTGGTTGTAGGTGAAATAGATTCTGATGTGTCTGAAGATTCAGTGGAATTTGACCCTTGAGAGGATGATGACACTTCAATTGACACTGAATCAGACCTGTATGGATGCAAGTCCTTTAGTGAAGTTCTACTGGCATTGAATGAGCCTTGAATTCCATCTTCAAACAGTAGATCCTTGATAAATGTGTCTGGGGATGGAACGTCTGTCACGTGGGTGTACAATGTGTCATCCATTTTATACAGTGAGGAGGACGTGCAAAAGTCAGTCAGCTGAGGTGCTACTACCACATCATGGTACAAAGTGTATCTGAAAAGAAGAAGAATATGTAAGTTACCAGGTAGTCTGACAAACATTTTCCTATACTCTTACATACTACAATCCTAAAAGAATTATAAGCTTCAACAATAGTTCTGTGTAATTCCATAATGTGATCTGAAACCAAAAACAGAATAACACTGTTAAAACCTGAAGCAGACTAATATAAACATCGAATGTTTACATCAATACATGTATGTCCAGTGTTTCTACACAAGATGCAAATGTTTTTATAAAAGGCAAAACTAAATTACCTAAGTATCTATGAATACCATCTCACAGTCCAAAACACACAAGAATACAGTATCCAGATTCTCCTGTGACATAACCACCAGTGGGCTATCACATTAAAAGTAGCGTTACATTGTCTGAGATGCAAAATTTCAATGCAGAAAAAATTATGAATGGCGGTTTTCTTCACTTGTTTTCCTTTTCTTAAAATGTATATATTCTACCGAATCTATGAATACCACAGTGATTGCAGAGCTTTTATTTAAAACACTGTAATGATAAAATGTTCACATTGTTTTTAGCCAGCTTTTATATTTGTCTGGATAGATGGCGATGCTAGGCAGGTCTGCTAGAACACCCCTCCTACCCTGACCAGAACTACCCAGGTCTGCTAGAACAGCCCTTCTGCCCTGACCATGACTACACAGGTCTTCTAGATCACCCCTCCTGCCCTGGCCAAGACTTCCCAGGTCTGCTAGAACACCCCTCCTGCCCTGGCCAAGACTTCCCAGTTCTGCTCTGGCCAAGACTTCCCAGGTCTGCTAGAACACCCCACCTGCCCTGACTACCCAGGTCTGCTAGATCACCCCTCATGCGCTGACCATGACTAAGCAGGTCTGCTAGAACACCCCTCCTGCCCTGGCCAAGACTTCCCAGGTCTGCTAGAACACCCCACCTGCCCTGGCCAAGACTTCCCAGGTCTGCTAGAACACCCCACCTGCCCTGGCCAAGACTTCCCAGGTCTGCTAGAACACCCCACCTGCCCTGACTACCCAGGTCTGCTAGAACACCCCTCCTGCCCTGGCCAAGACTTCCCAGGTCTGCAAGAACACCCCACCTGACCTGACCAAGACTACCCAGGTCTGCTAGAACACCCCTCCTGCCCTGGCCAAGACTACCCAGGTCTGCTAGATCACCCCTCATGCACTGACCATGACTAAGCAGGTCTGCTAGATCACCCCTCATGCGCTGACCATGACTAAGCAGATCTGCTAGAACACCCCACCTGCCCTGACCAAGACTACACAGGTCTGCTAGAAGACCCCTCCTGCGCTGACCAAGACTTCCCAGGTCTGCTAGAACACCCCACCTGGCCTGACCAAGACTTCCCAGGTCTGCTAGAACACCCCTCCTGCCCTGACCAAGACTTCCCAGGTCTGCTAGAACACCCCACCTGCCCTGACCAAGACTTCCCAGGTCTGCTAGAACACCTCACCTGCCCTGACCAAGACTTCCCAGGTCTGTTAGAACAACCCACCTGATCTGACCAAGACTTCCCAGGTCTGCGAGAATACCCCACCTGCCCTGACCAAGACTTCCCAGGTCTGTGAGAACACACCACCTGCCCTGACCAAGACTACCCAGGTCTGCGAGAACACCCCACCTGCCCTGACCAAGACTACCCAGGTCTGCGAGAACACCCCACCTGCCCTGACCAAGACTACCTAGGTCTGCGAGAACACCCCACCTGCCTTGACCAAGACTACCCAGGTCTGCGAGAACACCCCACCTGCCCTGACCAAGACTTCCGAGGTCTGCTAGAACACCCCACCTGCCCAGACCCAGACTTCCCAGGTCTGTGAGAACACCCCACCTGCCTTGACCAAGACTACCCAGGTCTGCGAGAACACCCCACCTGCCCTGACTAAGACTTCCCAGGTCTGCTAGAACACCCCACCTGCCCTGACCAAGACTTCGCAGGTCTGCGAGAACACCCCACCTGCCCTGAACAAGACTACCCAGGTCTGTGAGAACACCCCACCTGCCTTGACCAAGACTACCCAGGTCTGCGAGAACACCCCACCTGCCCTGACTAAGACTACCCAGGTCTGCGAGAACACCCCATCTGCCCTGACCAAGACTACCCAGGTCTGTGAGAACACCCCACCTGACCTGACCAAGACTACCCAGGTCTGCTTAACACCCCACCTGCCCTGACCAAGACTACCCATGTCTGCTAGAACACCCCTCCTGCCCTGACCAAGACTACCCAGGTCTGCTAGAACACCCCTCCTGCCCTGACCAAGACTACCCAGGTCTGTGAGAACACCCCACCTGCCCTGACCAAGACTACCCATGTCTGCTAGAACACCCCTCCTGCCCTGACCAAGACTACCCAGGTCTGCAAGAACACCCCACCTGCCCTGACCAAGACTTCCCAGGTCTGCTAGAACACCCCTCCTGCCCTGACTACCCCTCCTGCTCCCACTAAGACTCAAAGCCATGAAGTGAGGTACTGAGGAGTTTCAAGTATTTGACTAACATGGCACTCTTTGACTAAAAGGAGGTGTAAGAATGTTAAATATGTAGTTATAACAGCCCAGAGGTTCAGACATTTTTTTTGGTTATAATATTTGAGAATTCTCAACTAATGGCAAGTTGTCAAATACTTAAATATTTGTATCATGAAGAAATGAATCAATGGATGGCAGCACACTGTTTAAGTCATAAAAATTTGAAAAGAAAGCCATCAATTTAAATTGTGTTTACTCAAAGAATTTAGCAATAAACACCTTACCCTGTGGGCCCATATTCATCTGTGGCTTATTCATTACCAATAATATTCATTTAAATATTACAGGTAAGAAAAAAAGACTATTCACACATCTAGCAGGAGGCGTGATATTTAAAAAATAAAGAATAGAAAATATATTAAATCCACAAATAACTACCTTGAAATGTGCTCCATTTTTTCATAAATCTGCTTTTAAATAATTCACTATTAACTGTATGAGCAATACACCATGTTTATCCTCCATTGCACGACTAATATGAAGTGAGGAGTGTTCTTGTTTTCCCCTGAATGACTGGTCATATCTAAATATAGCAGTAAGACTGAGGTCACTTCCCTATAAGAGGATGCCAGCTGAACATGAATTAGATCACGCTTAGGCAAAACGTGAAGATACCAAGTATCCAGTCATATGTCTAGGCTCCTGTAGCATGTAGCTGTAAGGAGGTATGAGTTATTGACAAAATGTAGCACGACATGGGTTAATCAGCAGATACAACCAAGGCCATCTCCCTCCTCTGCTATCACATTAACAATACAGCACCTAACCTGGGTCATGCTACATTTATTAATAACCATTACAATCTTATCAACTCACTATCAACTACATGCAATTGCAACTCAACATACAGATTAATACTCCAACACATATAGTGCGCATCCTGACCAGCCACCTAAGACACATGGCTGATAAAGACATTCACTTTTTTGACTATTAAATCAAAGCAGGATAAGAGCTAAACATATTTTATTTTGGTTTGTAAGGCAAAACAAATTTACATCATGTTGCACAAACGTAACCTCCTAAAAAAGTCATGTCTCAATGTATCACATTAAAAGCTTTTGACAGTGTAAGAATTTAATTCAAAGTTAGTGTGTATAATTTAACCATAAAAAGGTTAAAACAAACACAATGACTATTGCATACAGAAATTCTGTCTGACAGATGAAGAATGCAGTAGTAGGTACAGACTTATAACTAAAGAAGGTCAAACCCCAATTAAATTTTTGTTTGTGGCAAGATCTTACATGGGTATCTGACTTTATTTGCTCAATGTAACAATCAGGCATGCTGTCAGTCCTTATATGTACAAGGTACACTGCCCCACATTGTGATAGTGGGCCATTACAGGTAAGTGACTACAAACTTTATATAGCCATACAAACCTTGTATATACAGGTAGGGAAAACAGGTCTCAGTCTCTCTCTCTCTCTCTCTCTCTCTCTCTCTCTCTCTCTCTCCTCTGTGTGTGTGTGCCTGTCTCTCTCTCATAACGTATATTTTTCTCATGAACAAAGAAACAACAAGAACCTTCCATAATCTATAAAGATATGTCTCACGGACACCCATGCACACTTACAACATTAACTTATGTCATCCATTTTTCAAGAGGGACAAATCATCTGGTTCCACTAAGTAAGCAGTACCTTCACTTTGTTTCATCACAACTTCAATTACCATTCTTAAACAAATTTTGTTCTATTGTTTAGCCTGTCAAATGATGAAAAGGGCATACAGGTATAAACAATGGCTCATTTGCTTAGACCTAAATGTGTGCAAAAGAAATTAGTCAAAATAAACAAAGGTATTAAACAGACATGATGACCTTAGAGCTGTCAGGATACAATGATAGGAACACGTCAGTTCCTTAAAATACTTAAATACCTAGGTCAGAGTACTGTGCAGACTACCAGCTGTAAGGATGGTATCTGTAACATGGCTTACATTGTTAGCTGTAAGGGTGGTTGGTATCTGTTACTTGCCTTATTACATGGTTAGCTGTGGAGGTGGTATCTGCTATTTGCCTTACATGGTTAGCTGTGAAGGTGGTATTTGCAATTTGCCTTACATGGTTAGCTGTGGAGGTGGTATCTGCTATTTGCCTTACATGGTTAGCTGTGAAGGTGGTATTTGCAACTTGCCTTACATGGTTAGCTGTGAAGGTGGTATTTGCAACTTGCCTTACATGGTTAGCTGTGGAGGTGGTATCTGCTATTTGCCTTACATGGTTAGCTGTGAAGGTGGTATCCGCTACTTGCCTTACATGGTTAGCTGTGAAGGTGGTATTTTCAACTTGCCTTACATGGTAAGCTGTGAAGGTGGTATTTGCAACTTGCCTTACATGGTTAGCTGTGAAGGTGGTATCTGCTTTTTGCCTTACATGGTTAGCTGTGAAGGTGGTATTTGCAACTTGCAACCAGCCACCTAAGACACATGGCTGATAAAGACATTCACTTTTTTGACTATTAAATCAAAGCAGGATAAGAGCTAAACATATTTTATTTTGGTTTGTAAGGCAAAACAAATTTACATCATGTTGCACAAACGTAACCTCCTAAAAAAGTCATGTCTCAATGTATCACATTAAAAGCTTTTGACAGTGTAAGAATTTAATTCAAAGTTAGTGTGTATAATTTAACCATAAAAAGGTTAAAACAAACACAATGACTATTGCATACAGAAATTCTGTCTGACAGATGAAGAATGCAGTAGTAGGTACAGACTTATAACTAAAGAAGGTCAAACCCCAATTAAATTTTTGTTTGTGGCAAGATCTTACATGGGTATCTGACTTTATTTGCTCAATGTAACAATCAGGCATGCTGTCAGTCCTTATATGTACAAGGTACACTGCCCCACATTGTGATAGTGGGCCATTACAGGTAAGTGACTACAAACTTTATATAGCCATACAAACCTTGTATATACAGGTAGGGAAAACAGGTCTCAGTCTCTCTCTCTCTCTCTCTCTCTCTCTCTCTCTCTCTCTCTCTCTCTCTCCTCTGTGTGTGTGTGCCTGTCTCTCTCTCATAACGTATATTTTTCTCATGAACAAAGAAACAACAAGAACCTTCCATAATCTATAAAGATATGTCTCACGGACACCCATGCACACTTACAACATTAACTTATGTCATCCATTTTTCAAGAGGGACAAATCATCTGGTTCCACTAAGTAAGCAGTACCTTCACTTTGTTTCATCACAACTTCAATTACCATTCTTAAACAAATTTTGTTCTATTGTTTAGCCTGTCAAATGATGAAAAGGGCATACAGGTATAAACAATGGCTCATTTGCTTAGACCTAAATGTGTGCAAAAGAAATTAGTCAAAATAAACAAAGGTATTAAACAGACATGATGACCTTAGAGCTGTCAGGATACAATGATAGGAACACGTCAGTTCCTTAAAATACTTAAATACCTAGGTCAGAGTACTGTGCAGACTACCAGCTGTAAGGATGGTATCTGTAACATGGCTTACATTGTTAGCTGTAAGGGTGGTTGGTATCTGTTACTTGCCTTATTACATGGTTAGCTGTGGAGGTGGTATCTGCTATTTGCCTTACATGGTTAGCTGTGAAGGTGGTATTTGCAATTTGCCTTACATGGTTAGCTGTGGAGGTGGTATCTGCTATTTGCCTTACATGGTTAGCTGTGAAGGTGGTATTTGCAACTTGCCTTACATGGTTAGCTGTGAAGGTGGTATTTGCAACTTGCCTTACATGGTTAGCTGTGGAGGTGGTATCTGCTATTTGCCTTACATGGTTAGCTGTGAAGGTGGTATCCGCTACTTGCCTTACATGGTTAGCTGTGAAGGTGGTATTTTCAACTTGCCTTACATGGTAAGCTGTGAAGGTGGTATTTGCAACTTGCCTTACATGGTTAGCTGTGAAGGTGGTATCTGCTTTTTGCCTTACATGGTTAGCTGTGAAGGTGGTATTTGCAACTTGCCTTACATGGTTAGCTGTGGAGGTGGTATCTGCTTTTTGCCTTGCATGGTTAGCTGTGAAGGTAGTATTTGCAACTTGCCTTACATGGTTAGCTGTGGAGGTGGTATCTGCTTTTTGCCTTGCATGGTTAGCTGTGAAGGTGGTATTTGCAACTTGCCTTACATGGTTAGCTGTGAAGGTGGTATCTGCTTTTTGCCTTGCATGGTTAGCTGTGAAGGTGGTATTTGCAACTTGCCTTACATGGTTAGCTGTGAAGGTGGTATCTGCTTTTTGCCTTGCATGGTTAGCTGTGAAGGTAGTATTTGCAACTTGCCTTACATGGTTAGCTGTGGAGGTGGTATCTGCTATTTGCCTTACATGGTTAGCTGTGGAGGTGGTATTTGCAACTTGCCTTACATGGTTAGCTGTGGAGGTGGTATCTGCTATTTGCCTTACATGGTTAGCTGTGAAGGTGGTATTCGCTACTTGCCTTACATGGTTAGCTGTGAAGGTAGTATTTTCAACTTGCCTTACATGGTAAGCTGTGAAGGTGGTATTTGCAACTTGCCTTACATGGTTAGCTGTGAAGGTGGTATCTGCTTTTTGCCTTACATGGTTAGCTGTGAAGGTGGTATTTGCAACTTGCCTTACATGGTTAGCTGTGGAGGTGGTATCTGCTTTTTGCCTTGCATGGTTAGCTGTGAAGGTAGTATTTGCAACTTGCCTTACATGGTTAGCTGTGGAGGTGGTATCTGCTTTTTGCCTTGCATGGTTAGCTGTGAAGGTGGTATTTGCAACTTGCCTTACATGGTTAGCTGTGAAGGTGGTAGCTGCTTTTTGCCTTGCATGGTTAGCTGTGAAGGTAGTATTTGCAACTTGCCTTACATGGTTAGCTGTGGAGGTGGTATCTGCTATTTGCCTTACATGGTTAGCTGTGAAGGTGGTATTTGCAACTTGCCTTACATGGTTAGCTGTGGAGGTGGTATCTGCTATTTGCCTTACATGGTTAGCTGTGAAGGTGGTATTCACTACTTGCCTTACATGGTTAGCTGTGAAGGTGGTATTTTCAACTTGCCTTATATGGTAAGCTGTGAAGGTGGTATTTGCAACTTGCCTTACATGGTTAGCTGTGAAGGTGGTATCTGCTTTTTGCCTTACATGGTTAGCTGTGAAGGTGGTATTTGCAACTTTTCTTACATGGTTAGCTGTGGAGGTGGTATCTGCTTTTTGCCTTGCATGGTTAGCTGTGAAGGTAGTATTTGCAACTTGCCTTACATGGTTAGCTGTGGAGGTGGTATCTGCTTTTTGCCTTGCATGGTTAGCTGTGAAGGTGGTATTTGCAACTTGCCTTACATGGTTAGCTGTGAAGGTGGTAGCTGTTTTTTGCCTTGCATGGTTAGCTGTGAAGGTAGTATTTGCAACTTGACTTACATGGTTAGCTGTGGAGGTGGTATCTGCTTTTTGCCTTGCATGGTTAGCTGTGAAGGTGGTATTTGCAACTTGCCTTACATGGTTAGCTGTAATGGTGGTATCTGCTGCTTGCCTTACATGAAAAACTGAAATGGTTGTATTTTCAACTTGGCTTACATGGTAAGCTATGAAGGTGGTATTTGCTTCTTGGCTTACATGGTAAGCTCTGAAGGTGGTATTTGCTACTTGCCTTACATGGCTAGCTGTGAAAGTGGTATTTGCAACTTGCCTTACATGGATAGCTGCAATGGTGGTATCTGCTGCTTGCCTTACATGGTAAACTGTAATGGTGGTATTTTCAACTTGGCTTACATGGTAAGCTGTGAAGGTGGTATTTACTATTTGGCTTACATGGTTAGAGCTCTGTGAAGGTGGTATTTACTACTTGGCTTACATGGTAAGCTATGAAGGTGGTATTTACTATTTGGCTTACATGGTAAGCTATGAAAGTGGTATGTACTACTTGCCTTACATGGTAAACTGTAATAGTGGTATTTTCAACTTGGCTTACATGGTAAGCTATGAAGGCGGTATTTGCTATTTGCCTTACATTGTAAGCTCTGAAGGTGGGATTTGCAACTTGCCTTACATTGTAAGCTGTGAAGGTGGTATTTACTACTTGCCTTGCATGGTAAGCTGTGAAGGTGGTATTTGCTACTTGCCTTACATGGTAAGCTGTGAAGAGGTATTTGCTACTTGCTTTACATGGTAAGCTGTGAAGAGGTATTTACTACTTGCCTTATATGGTAAACTGTAATGGTGGTATTTTCAACTTGGCTTACATGGTAAGCTATGAAGGTGGTATTTACTATTTGGCTTACATGGTTAGCTGTGAAGAGGTATTTGCTACTTGCTTTACATGGTAAGCTATGAAGGTGGTATTTGCTACTTGGCTTACATGGTTAGCTGTAATGCTGGTATCTGCTACATGTTGAAAATCCCTTATTGCCTGTCTACATCATTCTTGAAAAACAGCGGATCTACTAATTATCCATTTAATTTCCTATTTTCATAAATGTTTTGATATCCTTTAAAATATAACACAATAAAAATACATGCGTTGTGGAATGATTTAAATCACAATGCAGGAATGCACAAAAATGTCATTGTGTGTTTAAATCAAGTAAGGACATTTAAATAATCTATTGATAGTTTAAATGTGCACCTCTTCCTAACACTGAGTACACTTTCAGCATGGGTCCAAACATTGGTCATGCAACACCTCCTCTGTGACATGGTCTTACAGGTATCTTGCAGTGGGCCTGTGGTTTTGCCTTCACATGATTCCCGGGTATTTTTCTTCGACCAATATAGGATGGTCATTGCCAAAAAGACACCAAACTCCATCTGACTTATGTTTGTAGTCTTTCAAAAACTATGTACAGACACATGCAGATATGTAAGGACAGGTGTAATACTTGTGCCTCTTCACCATTCTTTGAATTGGTAAGGACAGTAATATAATGTGTTCCTTGTCTACACTGGACCTCTTCTATCCCCTCAAGTTGACAACAATCATAACTAAGTTTTATTATGCAAGAAGTGTGTCTAGTAAAACAAAAACTGGTAGTGGTAGTGTCCCTTTACTCACATTCAGGCCAATACATGTATTATGTTTATGACAGGCTGACACCATAATTATGACAGTGTCTATGGCTCAAGTTTCAAAAACAGTTGACTAGAATTGCTCAAATCAATAAAGCTGAAGGTCAGAGTATTGACCATCTCTCAGGAGTTGTGTAGGAGCTTGTCTCTTATTAAACTGGAGGTAATGTGCAGCCTTGTGTGCATATGGGGCAGGTTAATTAAAGACAAACATACACTCCTATAATTTTGGCTGAAAAACAAATATTTACAAAGAAAGACAGACAGTAGAAAATAATCATGTATACCTATTTTAAGTGTCAAAATAATTGCATACAATCTGTTTTTGTAACCCTGAGATAGAACTGCATAAGGTATACAGACATATTCTAAAGCATATTCTTTGAAAGCATACAACAAAACATAGGCCAACTGTGGCCAAGGCCATGGTAAATGTTGCCAACTTGTAACTTCTCAGTCCTTCATTACGTGGGTTCATGTCCAGGTCTAGGGAAGAAAACTTTCATGTGGTAAGGTCTGCTGGATGATCAGTTGTGCACCTGTGGTTCTACCCAGACTGGTTTTAGTGTCTTGTCCCACAATTATAGCTGAACATGAACAACATCACCATGACTGTGTCGGTGCAATGTCTCTTATACCATATTACACTTGATCACTGATGCGTGCAGAACAATTTCAACAACAATGACAGAACAATTAGTAATGTAATGTATACTGCAGCCTAGATAAAGAGCGACTTACAGCAATTTTAGATTATTCCTTATCTAGCCACATGTGTTTAACAACTTTATGCAAGGGTAACATGTTGATAAAGACCAAACAGTGCAACAGCAATACAGCAAATGGTGCAGATCCTGATCAGACAGCTCCTAGTGTGGACATACTGGTCTGGATCTACACGGTTAGTCTTAAGACTGATCAATTCATGTTAAGCAGCCTAGGAGCTTGGTTTGCAGGCTTTGAATGTTTTACAAAGACGAACAATAAAGTCACTGGAGCCCATTACAAAGATCATCCTCTTGCTGTTTCAAAGTATGAAAGTACTAGATTACCTTAAAGATATGTTGGCTAAGTTAAGGTTCTGGACCTGTAATGGTGACCTTCCACAATCCTTATAATGATACTGTTTCTTGAATCTGTACTATAAAACACATCTTACGGTGAATTTTTAAGGAAGTTTACCGTTTGTAACTCAAGTTATGTACATTTTTATAAAGTGACCCTTGATTTTCAAAAACACCGTAAATTGTGCTGGAACAAAAAACGAAAAAGTACCATTTTTTCAAATTCTACTGTTCTATATTCAAATTTTAACCAATTTTCATGTTACACAATCATGTCATGATAAATCAGAACAATAAGATCACACTTTGGACAAATACTTATAAAAATACAGAACTTTGCATACATGTACCCCCGAGCAAAAATCCGAGTTTTTTGGGTGTGTTTAAAAATTTACTCTATCTATAAAAGCAAATATCTCAAGTTTAAAGCTAGTTAGACACATACAATTAGTTTTAAAATTTTCTGCAATATGAACTGCCCATAATATGAGATTTTAAAGGCATTTTACCGTTCCTAATAAAATTTACAGAACTTTGCATACATGTACCCCTGAGCAAAAACCGGAATTTTTGGGGTGTGTTTAAAAATTTACTCTATCTATAAAAGCAAATATCTCAAGTTTGAAGCTAGTTAGACACATACAACTAGTTTTAAAGTTTTAGTGAGATTTTAAAGGCATTTTACCGTTCCTAATAAAATTTATAAGAATTTGTAAAGGTTACTTTAATGAAACTGCAATAGAATTTTTAGCGAAAAATAACGTCAAAATGGTCAATTACAAATTATACTCCTTTATACAAAAATCACCTACAGTTGGTATAAGAGATGGAAATATGTATGTAAACCTCTGCATTATTACATGAAAACCTTCTCTTTACTGATTTTGGCTGGCTTGAGGGAAATATTTAAAATTAACCACTTTACACGGTTTTCGTAAAAAAAATCCGACAGTTTAGGAATAACTGAGTCAAGCACTCTTTTGGTATTAGTGACACTTGGTTGTCCCTCACAAGTTTGACCCCTGAACACATTTAAAAGTCCATCCTGGCCATCCGGAGAAAATATCAGACGAAGGTGAGCGAGCGTCAGACCATGTCGCTAACTCTCGCAGTTAGCATGCGAAGGAAAATTTAAATCGCAAACACAAGATGAAACAGTGCATTTTTCACCTGTACACAGGAAACCCACACAATAGTTATGATCCACTTCAACTTTACATGACTTTGTTGTCGGTAAACCACTATTTTTACAATATCGCCCTCGACGATCATGCTGTCGAGCTCCCGGTTCCCTCATTTTTGAGAAATGGGTAACCCAATGACGTCATGGAAAATCCATATCACGTGGTGAAAAACTACTAAAAATAGCAAATACGAAACTTTACGACGAATGCTATTCAAATAAAACCGGATCATACCGAGTGCCGATGTTTACCGAAGTGAGTTACAGGTCCAGAACCATAAATATTCTATTCATAGACAGACATAAATGGATCAGCTTTATCATGCTACATTTGGTAAGCAATATCAAAATGCATTTTCCAGTTTGATAATGAAAAACACAAATGAAATGAAATTAGCCAACAAGATTCACTAGGTGGAATTGTAGCATACAGCAAGGTGGAATTAGGTCTAAAATTGAAATGCACCTACAATTGTTCTTTGTACATTTTGTAATCACTAACCCTAAAAAACTGTTTTCCTATATAAAAAAGTCACAACAGGAAATATTACCAAAGATTTAAACTTACAGTGAACATATCACTAAAAACAAAACCATCAAATGTACCTCAAATGATGTCAATGCACTCACACAAAAGCCTTTATATTTAAAACTATATTTCCAACACTCAGCTGTCAAACACTAAACAAATGTGAAAAACCGTATCTTCAGTGTGTTAATGTATTATGGAGGGAGAAAGCCAATAATGTAATCCATAACCCTTATGGACAATCTGCTTATGCCATGCTTGAGTGGACTTAAATAGCAGGGTAGCTGGTTTGAAGCTAGTGTCAAATACACTAACCTAAGGTTGTATACAAGAGATCAGCCAACTGAAAAATTCATAATATGAATTCATGTAGAATGCCCCTTTTAATATGAACAAATTTGACAATACATTCTTAAATTGCATACAAAAAATTACCCAGTAAACTAACCCAGTATCATTTTGATACAAATATTTTGAGTCTGTACAAAGTATTTCATTTTTAAATATGACAGGTTAAAATAGTTTTCAACTGGCTTTAAATTTTTCAATGTTGTGTATCATCATCATCATATCCTGAGTTTATTTGTCATCTGCTGCGGGTGTCCCAGATACTGAGGAAGGCAGCAGGCGGTTTGAACGAATAACACCAGCTCTCCATTCGTCCCTGTTGTGTGGACTGGTATTGCCCTTACCACATACACTTAAATCGGTCTTGATGCAATCAGACCACGATTTTCTAGGTCTTCCACGCCCACAGGCGCTTGGAATATCCATGTTTATAATGGTGTTGGTACAATTGTTACGAGAAGCATGGCCATACCACCTCAGGCGTTTGGTACGGAGAGCTATGGCTACCTCTTGAATTCTTAATTTGGTGTACAGAGAATCTGTGGTGACATTATCATTAGGCTTAACACCGCAGATCCAACGGACCATGGCTCTATCATTACGTTGTAATCGATGTAAGTCTGAGGTGGACGGTGCCCAGGATTCACTGCCATGTAGGAGTGTAGACCGAACGCAGGCATTGAAGACTTTTCCATGAGTACTGAGGGATATATGTCTTGAGGTCAAGAATGGTAGAAGCTTTCTGAATTTTCCCCAGGCTATACGACATTTGGTGTAATGCAAATTAATTTTCCCAGAAACTATGGAGCAACATACCTGAATTAAGGTAATATTTGCCCTAAGTGCAGTTATTTTCCAAACATGTTTCAACAACTATACAACCAATAGAACAAATTTAGACAACATTATTGACATTAAGAACTTCTTTCAACAAAAGATACAAATTCAACAAAAGAATGAAAGGCACGCTTTTTCATGCATCTGTTTTTGAATACGTTGAGTGACCAATTATAGACATCATAGTGACACCCATCTATTTTGGTCGAGGGAGATCCCAGACAAATGTCTGGATAGAACCACCAGTGCACAACAGGTCAGAAGGAAAACCTTACCACGTTAACTCTAGTACAGGACTCGATCCTATGTGTTTAGAGGTGATCCAGTCAGCCGAGTAACAAATCGGTGACTCTACCACTATGCCATGGGTGCCCCTCTTCAAGCATTCAAGCCCAAATCTGTCTTAATATGTTAACTCTTTCAAACACACAGGCAACAGTGTCATCATAGAATCCCCATAATGCATCATTTTTGTAGTCAAACTAACAGTGCAGTTTGCAAATGCGATCAGCAGTTTTTCGTAATGGTTGTTCAGCAGTCAAACATAAATGACCCATGGGAAGAGAAGGCCTTTTTCCTGTTGTGACACATTAGATTGATACTGTCATAAAACTATTTATGACTAAGAATTGTGGAATACAGAGTTAACAGATAGCAGAGATTATTGGCATTCATCTGCGACATATTTTATTCAGACTTTAGGCAAACAACTTGTGCCCAGGAAGATTTGTGCCTGCTGGTGTCCAAATTCACACATAGATTATCAGAAAGAAACAAGAGTTATTGCAAGAAAAATAATGAAATAAAAAAACATATTCCGGTATAAATTCTGGAGAAAAAGCTACAGTTGATGAGACCTGGATTTATTATATGAACAAATATTAAAGTCTAGAAAAAGTTTTGAGTAGTTTCTTTAAGAGTGAAAAAACTAAAATTGCCCATAGTAGAAGTGCATGTATCTGAAATCAGAAGATGTATTCAATTTTCTTTGATTCAAGGAGCCTTGTTCCTTCAACACCACTTCCAAAATATAGTATTTTGACTGAAAGTATTCACAGTGTTGATGTCCTCAACACAAAATATGACCACACACCGGCATCTCGGGCATCAAGTTAATCCATAGTAATGCACAAGCACATTAATCACCAGTGGCTATTGTGGATTTAAAAGAATCCAGCCTGAAAGTTTTAGAATATTTTCCATCAAGTCAAGACCTGTTGTAAAAATAAATGCTACAAGGATTTTGCTTTGACACCAATGCAAAATAGGCAGAATAGTATGCAGTAGAAACTCACAATGCGGGCAACTCGATAATACGGCCATTTTTATATTACGGCCAATTTTCTCGGTCCCGAACAGTTTACTATTTGATTCTATATACTTGAAACTCAAAAATGCGGGCAACTGGCTATTGCGAATTACGGCCATGTGTTTCGGTCCCAAACTGGCGTCTAAGCGATAAACGAAACTGACTAATGCGGCCAAGGGAAATAACCCTTATCGACTGTTGCAAGACTGGGTGCGTGAATTTTACTACCATGCAGCGCAGCCTATTCATAGACATCCATAAGCATATCGTACACCAGTCTGTGTTTACTTAGAGGCGGCCGACATTTTGACACTTTCTTTTGTTTAGACTGCATTTCACAAAGGATTAACAGACATCATAGGCATGTGTCAGTTAATTACAAAAGAAAAACCAACAGTGGCGGATCTTTTCATCGTAGCAGATGCGCATTATGATATTTCGCCCCATTGTCATTATGGCTTAATTAGTCGCCATAATTACACTTTGTACGATAATGCCGAAATCAAACTGTTTTAAGTTGATTGGGTAATTTTAATGGTCGTTAATATCGATACGAATGGTTAATTGACAATCGTTAGGTGTGAAAAACGCAACGTCCTTATATACTTGAAGGTTTGGTTTGAAAACGTATGCTTTATTGATTCTGCACTTCATTTTATGAATCATAATGCATATTATATTATTGATTTAAAGTACTACTATTATACTTACAAAACAAAATGTGATATTGGTTTAAACACAAATATAAAGTATACAACACGTATATAAAAAGAATATAAACACACATGTAGTTCATTATGTCAAAGGGGCATAACTTGTTACAGCTTATATCAAAACTCGCTATTAAGGCCAAACTTTAAATTAAGGCCACTTCTTGCCGGTCCCAAAAGTGGCCTTAATAGCGAGTTTCTACTGTATTGTGAAAAGAAGAATGGGAGGCATTTTTCAAAGAGCTGAAAGGAAATAAATTGTACATGTACATTTTAAATGGAGGTTTTGAAACCTTCAAAATGTAGATAATTATACATTCTAGAAGCAGTAAGTTACAACAAGCTGATATGTATGACCAGTAAGTAATGAAAATTGATATCATGAACTTCATTCACAATTTAGTTTTCCTTGATAATATGTGAAAAAGTCTCACCTTTCCATGACAAGCAAGAGAACATGAGAAACTGCAACAGAATCCAAAAATTGTTGCTATGAAACCAGATATTAAGTCAATAAGGTAACCACCAGAACTCCCAACAATGCAGAAAAGTAGTACTTCACTTATGTGACCTATGTGAGATAATGCAATCCTATTTCCAGCTATAGTTTTGATAACAAACCTCAAACAATAACAAGGTCATTGCCAGCTGGGCCACCACACAACAATCATAACCATTTCCTTGACAAGTTCACAGCAGATAAGGAGGGCCATCTAGGTTTGTGTCTAAAGGCATCTCACATGCAAATCTTCAAAGGTCAGCTCTGTGTAGTTTGATTGTATGACCATCTACTTAAAGCTGCCTCCACACCACCCCAAAAGAGATGACAATTCTTTGTAAAGTGTCATAATGTTAGATTCTGGTTCTTACAAATTTTTTGTGTGTGGGCTGTTTCATATTGAGATGAAACAGAAACAATCTAATATACGCAAAATATTAAACCTGACAAACAGCTGAAATAAAACATCTATGGTGAGTTTGTTATGGTTGTCATTCCATCCCCCATCTCACCACAAATGCCAAAAAAAAAAAAACATTCTAAAAATCCATGATATTTTCACAATGGATAAGCTCTGGTAAAGTGACCTTACTGCACACATTTTATCTAGGTTAGCTCTGAATCAGTGATCCTTGCTCTAGTTAAAGGTTGTTATGTAGCATAAATGCATTATGACTTGATTACTTGATAGCAAAGTCCAATACTTCAGGACAATCTACACTATAGTATTGTAGCTTCATAAAGTAAGTGTAGACCATACTGAACCGCTGGGTATTCCTCTGTAATTTCTTCATTCATTTACCCATGAATGAATAAGTGTAACATTGGCAGGTGCATAAGCTTTAACATACATAATAAATATGCAATTACACTGATAAAATTAGTCAAAGTCACAGCTACAATGTAAATTGAAAAAAACTTTACTAAAAAAAAATATGCATACCTTCTGTAAGAGATTTGTCAACAACAGCCTGTGTTAAACTGTGGTAAGTCCACTCTTTATATGGAGTTCTAACTGGGCAGTGCAACAGTGATCTGTAACAAAGATATACAATAAGTAATACATAATTACCCTAGTGCTGGGTAAATCTCAGGTAATACCACACACAATCACTACTGCTCCACAAATCCAATACCTCCTTCACAGGTACGAACATGTCCACATATGATAATTACAGTGCACATAAATATTACCTGTCCATCTGAGCCGACCTTGAACGAACTGATCCATTAGCCCTGAATCAATATTAATAACTAATACATGTATTACAATGTTAGTGACAATCGCACACAATCCTAGACGGATGCTAAACAAGTTATTTTTCAGACTACAAGACCAAGTTCAATTACCAAAGATAGGGTCTGGGTCAGCTTAACACTTAACATTTACAAAAAAAGGAAGTATATGTTCAGTTTACACTGACCAGAAAGTGAACATAAAATGTTGTTACTCTCACCCATCTTGCTGTTTTATTTTTACCCAAACAAAAATTGCTGAAAGCAAACACTGCACTGATAACAAAAGGACCTATTTGTATGTTTTAATTAATGTTCACACATTGCCTATAGTTTGCCTGTGTTTAACAGCTGACCCCTGAGGCATATCGTATATATGTATGGGTTGAAATAAATGTGAAGGTACTTCTTAGAGGGGGTTACATCAGCAATTAGTATTTTACCTCATTTGGAAAAATTGTCTTTTATTCATAATGCTTCTGTTTATTTATAGTTAAAGTACAATGTCACATGCCCATTGTTTTATATTGAATTCATCACTCAGTTGTATGTTCATCCTACAGACTAAAACATTTTATTACTAGTGATATTTTACACATTTTGCTATTGATTTTTGAGCTGAAAGTAAGTACATAGCATTCAACTTGCTTGAAGAGTCCATGTTGACTTAATAATGGTTATAAAAAACCGACTGCATATCAGAAATATATTCATAAATTATATAATACTCTTTTTAAATTAATTTTTAAGATATTTAATTATTTGAATATGTAGTCAAGATGTTTTATTTCCTTTACATTTACCCTTCATTTTTTTTAATGAACACCAATCAAATAAGATTTAATTTGAGATATGAGAAATCTAACATCGTTCCTAACAGCTGTTTCCAATCTACTGGTAATTAACGACTGTAATGAGTTCTCAAATGGTAAGGCCTTATTAATTTATAAGAATACTGATGAAGAATATTGTGGTCATTGTTTTTTTTAACTGAGGCCTTAAGCTGGGTAACATCTGGACGGTTCTGAACTTTTAAATCCAGGACCCTCCTCTCAAACAGATTGCAGATCGGTAGTGATGATCGGACACTACCACTCAGGAAAAAACCTCTAGCCTTCCTTTGCTCCAGCCAGCTGGATGCCCTCTCAGCTGCCTGTCCAAGACTGTAGGCTGAGCATTTACTGTCTTTTCCAACGATTCCCAACAAGCTAAACATTCTCAACACAGATTCTACAGCAACCTAATTCAACTGGGTAAAGCCAGGTCTTCCTCAGGATTTCTGAAGGTCTGTGTACTTCAGTCTCTTGGTTTGATTTGCAATGTCACATATTACTCCCAAGGCATGGTGAGTTCAACCATAACAAGCCTCTTGGTTCTTGGTGACCACAAAACAATGTCTGAGCACAGTGTTGTCCTGCAGACTTTCTCCGGGAAAACATGTTTCTTACATAAGTCTGCTCTCATTTCCTTGTCATTGGCATGTGGCAGAATGCCTGATGCTGTCCTGGTTGATGAGGTTTTCTCCCCTGAGCACAGAAATGGAACAAAGGTGGGTCCATTACATTACTTTTTCCTCCTTTCTCTTTCAAGGGAGTCTGCAAGTACCCCGAGAACAGAATCATGTCTTTGTAGCATCCTTACTTAAGCGCCGTGTTACATGATGATAGCACACGTTCCAAGGTACCTACTCTTTTGCACAGCGGGCAGTCAGTCAAGATGATTCCACATGTACATGTTGCCTGGTGATGGCGATACATCATGAAGACCTCAGAAGAAACTACAGTCTGAGAGGTTCATACTTTCAGATCTCCTTCCAAGTCATCTTATGTTCTATAAGTGTCGAGCTCATCCATGCACCTTGTTGACCAAGTTGTGTTGCTCTGGCTTGTTTAGTTTCCTCTTCTTCAAACCTGACCTCAGCCTGCACCATGTGCCTCCTCTCGGTGGGACTGGCTGCCTTCCACTGAGTGCGTGTTGTCATTCCCAAGCCTTGGTGTCAGATGCATGTTATCCAACAATGTCTTTCTGGCTCAGCCTTGCCTTTGCATAGCCAACTTCCTCCTAGTCATGGTTTCTACTCCTGCCTGTGACTGTGTTGTGAGTGTTATGTTGTCCATGAAGCCTCTGTTGGCTGGGAGGCGAATTCCTGAGGATGATTTTTTTGTACCTCTTGTTTCCTGGTTTGCTGCAAGAAGGATCGAATTTTTTCAATTCTTTGGTTGTGAATTTCAAGTTGATCCTCTTATGGTAGCTCTGTACTAGTGTTATGGCATGGTCTGGCACATGGTAATGGTTCAGTGCTGTCAATATACAGGGATATTCAAGAGGGCCATGATGGCCCTTAATCGCTCACCTGAGGACACAGGTTTTTAGTAGGCTCATATCAGATCTGGCATCAATTTATTAAGAATTATTTACTTTAGAAATCTATGGTGAAGATTGAACAATTAGTGTGGTCACTGGGCTGATATGATTTTCTAGAATCTTATCTAGTGACCTACTGAATCCATGTGACTCATTTCAAAACATATCTAAGATTTCATACTGGCAAACATTCTGGCCAAGTTTGGTGAAGATTGGGCCATCAATGTGGCCTCAAACTGTTTTCCCACATGACCGTATTACAAACTTACCCCAAATTTCTTGCAGGAAAACATTCTAATCTTGTTTAGTGAAGAGTGGGCTATAAGGGCGGTCTCTAGGTGTTCACAAGGGTTTTATAAGATTTGACCTAGTGATCTTTTTAATCCCACATGACCCATCGGCGATTTCGGTAAAGATTTCATTCAGACAAACATTCTGACCAAGTTTGGTGAAGATTGGATAAAAACTGTAGCCTCTAGCATGTTCACAAGCAAAATTGTTGACGCTGCATGACAGACGAAGGGGTATCAGAAAAGCTCCAATCAATGTACTATTTATGGCAAATGTACACACAAAGGTACTTAATCATTTTGTATAATTAGGCCCAACATTACATGATTTTAGGATAAAATCACACAATATCGGGAATTAAAATTGTTCAGTGTTTTAAGACAGGGCAGTCAGATATGAAATAAAAGCCTTTCTATATTGTAGTTAGTGTATATCCTATATAAAAAGCTACATGGTAAACTGGCAGTTATTCCCCCATCCTGACACTAACCTGTGAAATCCTGTTCTTGATGAGCACATTGTTTAATATATGCATACAATGACAATACCTTTTTTCTGCTTTTTACAAAACAATTGTAATACAATGACAACACCTTTTTTCTGCTTTTTACAAAACAATTGTAATAAATGACATGACCAATAAAGCAGAATAGTTTCCTACAGTTCACACATGAAATAGGCAATAATGCCATAAAATTAGAACTGCAGATGAATATTTAACCTTTCTGAAGGGCTGCAAGTTATGTGCAAAGTTAAACCCTATACTACAAGAGAGCCAAGCATTGATGCAAAGCATCAATGGCATCCCATTTATCTTAAAAACAAAAACACATGTTTTATATGAAGCACAACAACAAGGAGCATATGATTTTTTTTCTTTTGTCACATTGCATCAACACTATTTTGGTCATATTGGAGACATCCAGATAATTAGAGTAACCTGGGGCATATTTCCAAAGCAATTATCTGATTAATCCTGATTTATTCTCATCTAATCAAAACATTACTATCAGCTCGACATACGTGTACCGAGCGGTCATGGTTACAGCATTAACTCCTTAAATCCGAGTGTTGCACTCAAGCGGCGCTAAAAACAGCACCCACATGTCGGAAGACATCATATCGCATTGCATTTTACTTGTATCTGGATCTGAGTGCCGCAAAAGGTCTTGGCTACAGGCAAAAGTCGCTTTGATGCGTGCAACATATGTGCTGGTTTAAACTTGTGTTTTCAAACACTTTCTCAATATTGTAAATGCAAATGTTATCTCAATCTAAATCTATTGGCTTATATCCTTTTAGGTTATTCATACATTGTAGTGTGAGAAGAGAAAAATAAGCGACAATTGTTCTAATTCACATCTGAATTGTCAATTGAAACATATCTCAACAGAAATACAATCATATGAAGCAGTTTTAAACCATTTTATTAATACCTTTTACTGGGTGAAAAACATATTTCTATGTATTTAGCAATGAGAATGAGTTTCAGAAATGCAAAGCAATTATGAAAATAAATTTTAAAAGCTGCAGTTAAGTAATTGGAGTCAACTTGACCTATATTTGAACTCTGCCAGATCAAACTCGATCCACCTGCCAATCACACTAAGAAACATAATTGACACTAACCTACTTAGGCATAAACCACATTATACTACAGGCATATCCACATAAACAAACCTAAAGTGAGCAAACATCTGAGCTGTCCGATAAACCCCTCTGTAAATTCAGGAATACTGAAAAATAAAAAAAAAAAACCTAGCCGGCTTTATAGCAAAACTTAGAATTGTTGGCAAGAGGACAAGCGATAGCAATAGAAACGCTTGGTGTAGTGGTTAAGCATACTGCCTCACAATTGAGAGGTAATGGGTTCGATCCTCCACATACCTTATTTTTTGCATTTTTTTTTTCAATTTAAACATTATTGGTACATGCTATACAGATACTTGTGTACACGTACCATTGCACAAATCCACAATGATTTTGCAAATATTACGTGCCGCGAACCGTATTAAACAGCGTAGTTGGCGTTTTCATTTATGAAAGTCATTCAGTCTATAAACATGTCACAGATTAGGACTTTGAAGAAACTTCGCTCTTAAGAAAAGTTATTTATTGATAAAGTATCAAAGTATTTTCAGGAATACTGGTTCTTTCATAGAGAAGACTATTAAGGCTATGGGTTACTGCAAGAGGATGATCTACAACATTATAAAGGAGCTTAGAGAGACAGGTTGTTTGAAGTCACAAATGTGATGTAAACGTGGGTTCTACAAAGAAATGGGTGGTTTTGACAGATCGTTACCCCTGCATTACTTACCATTCATATTATACAGTGTCACTCATTTGAAGCGGCAAAACTTGATGAATGTATACAACTAAGTCATAAATCGGTACAGATACTAATGAATTGCATGTTTAATGTTGCCAAACAGTAAAATGTTTACCATAAGTGAAATGAAACTAGACTGATTTCTGAAGTGTCCAATAAACACCTGGTGCCCAATGATACCACAGGTTACTCTAGTAATTTGACTTGAAGTGAGCTGAAAATATATTCATATACTGGGCCTTCACATTATAAATATGACATGTCACACCCCTTGTATTAAAAAAAATTGTCTGATAATGTAACCAAACTTTACTGGAGCAGTTTTTAGGAATATTGAAAGATTAAGAATCGTAAAACCTTGGTATAGCACTGCTAACAGGTGCAACTAAACCTGTTTAAATTTTTATATATGTGTGGTATACTAGAAGTCTCTATTATCGACGCATCTCTATTAGACGCATCTCTATTACCAACGTATTCGGAATATATTTCAACATGCAAATCAATACAGAATGGAATTGACCTAGATTTCTAAAAAATTAGTTGATTTTATGGTAAATTTTTGGTTAAGAGGTTAGTTGTCCTTTACAAATTCAAAGTTTATAAGTTGATATTTTAATGCATACACATCATAGATAAGTTAAACAAGTATGACAATAATACAGTGGTCCATGCTATATATTTCTTACATATTTTATCAAATTTAAATCCGATTTAAAAAGGCTCTCTTAATTTGTCTACATAGGGTATCCTTAATAAACCGGTACAAACCTTAAACCTTTTATCAATAAGTAATCCCAATCCTTAAGCACAATATGGGAAGTAGGTCAATTATATGGTCACCTATCCACTTCATTCTTAGCTAAATAAGTAGGTCAGTAACTAAGCATTAGTCAGTGACAAAAGTATGACTGTGGTCTAACTCTGAAAGATAACAATTTGATGACAAATAATGTTGCTCTGGTGACACAGAGTAATGCGTTTACCCATTAAGAAATGTTGGTTGTTTCGCAATGTGGACACCTACGTAAAATCAGGAAGCACACCAGTTTAGTAACTTGTTTTGTTTGTTTACCTTCAGGCATGCGCGACTGACGAAACCTTGAAAATAATGTTCTTACCTGGGCAGCTAGATTGTCGTATCTTATTTCGAAAGTCGTGATCGATCTTATCAAACTATCATCGGAACAAAACCAGAATGGTCATACTAAAAAATAAATAACTGAACACCCTACCTAGGGAAATTATATATATGTTCTAGAAAACTATTCGGAATGACCTACAAAGGGCGATAAGTCGAGTTGACCTAGATTTATTAAGCGACAGGCCATGTGCGATTACTTGCCCTGTATACTGGTTCCCTGCACAAGACCAATTTTGCCTATTCGGTATCCAGCCATTAATGCAAAGGTCAAGGACAGAGTTCACTCCTGTTGGTCGACTTGTTAACTGTCTTTGCTGATTATTTTGTGTTTCGTCTTAACAGCGAAGGTGTCAACCGCCTAAAGTTGATCATGGCCAACCGAGACAAGGCTACAAATCAGATGGATGAGTTCAGAAAAGCTCAGGGGGTAAATTGCCTTATTTAGCTACTTTAAAAATCACTTAGATATGTAGCTTTTGAGACCATATTCATGTTTAGTCTCCAGTGTTCTGTTTAACAGTTTTTCTTATTTTGTTGGTATATTGTCTGTAGGCCTCACCCATGGCATAATTGCTCGACACATATATAACATGTTGCATACTTATAGGGAACCAATATGCTTGTATATGTAGGGTCAGCTTATCAAGCACCTGGGACATCAATACACTGTAAAGTTGGTAATTACATAAGTTTTGACACTTCTATTGTTACTGGTATGTTTGGACTCAAGGAGGCCATAGGTTCAAAACCAAGCTAGTTTCCATTATAGTGATGTGTGACAACTGCAATGCTCTGGTGTCATAGTCTAGTTTGTTTATTTTATATATTATACTTTCTCCATTGATTAAGCTAACCAAAAAAGTTGTAAAAATGGCATTGACATAGATTCCTCACTAAAAGTTAACCAGATGTAATTGATCAGTTTCTGTCTGGATATCAGGATGATGTGAGGGGGTATCATTCTGCGCATTTTCAGTGTGTTACAGTGATCGCAGCATTATAACTGCATGAAGAGAGAACGCCATTTGAATAATTGATGGATGGTGGGAATTAGTAACGGTTTCGCCACAATAACGATTCACCACATAACGCTTTGCCACATAACGATTCACCACAATAATGATTTGCCACAATAACGATTCACCACATATCGATTCGCCACACTTATAGGGGATAAAATGTACTTTTTACAATTTGTATGACAATTGTTAGTTGTATTTGCTTATTCTATTCTCTATTCAGTGAAAATAAAATTGCAGCACATATTTACATGACTTAGCATGCTAGATATTTATATACAATTATTAATTGATTGAAGTTGCCAAATTCTTTATGAGCACATGCTCCAGTTGTAGCAATTTAAAAAAAAAACCAAAAACAACTAAAACATAAACCATATCATTTTTTTTACTTTGATATGTTCAGCATACAGAGACCTACAATTATGACAAAATGGAAAAAAAACAAAACGACTGAAACAGTGAAAAACACTAATTTTAATTGCATGATAAATTGTGGTCAAATTATCTTACGGTATTGGAAATCAAGTATTTCTTTTACCATACAGGGCAAGTAAACATGGAAATCTGCTTGAAAAATACACAGAAAAAGTCTGTGACCCTATGGACAGGGTGATGGTTATAAAAACAACAAAAAACAAACATATAAGTCTCCTTTGTTATTTCCCTTTATATATATATTTTGCAAACTTTTTTTTCTGTAAATTATAGTGAAAATGAAAAAAATCTATTAAAGGAAATAAAATGTAGGACTGGCCTTTAGATATTTGCTGTAAGTTTTCCATCCTTTGTTCTGATGGAAAAGGCACTTTAAATTTGAGCAAAGACTTTTACATGCATTTACTTATATTGACATCTCTATCAACATGAAATCTAGATCATTCCTAGATTATACATGATATATGCACAATGCTGTATCAAACATATTGATAGGTGTTTTTAAGATCTTTGAGTCTGTGCAAGGTGTTTTTAATGCTTATGTGACTATGATTGCTGGTAGATACTCTGTGTAGGTGCGCTTGTTGTTCTAAGGTGAATTTTGGCAACAACAAAACATGTATCTAGAGATTCTATATAAGATACAGTTTTCCATGTAGCAGCTGTAACATGAATTTGGCCATTAAATAATTTGTAATCATTTTGATATTTTAGCAATGAATCAGAACAATTATCTATCATTCATGATTTATGGGTATGTGTCTTGCTAAAAAAAAAGTCTCCTGATTGCTTTGGTACTTTAGACCCAATAAATGAGCTGAACCCTCCTTTCCAAAAGCGACAAAAAGAACAACACTGTTTAATCAATGGTGCATATATCCATGATTTCAGAGCCCTGACCAGCTGACCACTGGTACAGGAGCCCCAGCAGGAAATAAGAATGCCAGTCTGACTGTTGGGGAGAGAGGACCTGTCCTGCTGCAGGACTTTGTCTTTACTGATGAGATGGCACACTTCAACAGGGAGAGGATTCCTGAACGGGTCGTCCATGCTAAGGGAGCAGGTAAGTGTAGAAGAATCATGCAGTTGTATTGATAGGCAGTAGAGTGTGTAGAAGAATCATTCATTTGGGACCAGCCGCAATAGCTTAGGTGGTAGAGCGTCGGCTTGTGAATCTGGAGGTCACGGGTTCAAACCCCTCGCCAGGTCAAACCAAAGACTTTAAAGTAGAAGAATCATGCAATTGTCTTGACAGGCAGTAGTGTGTGTAGAAGAATCATGCAATTGTCTTGACAGGCAGTAGAGATGTGTAGAAGAATCATGCAATTGTCTTGACAGGCAGTAGAGTGTGTAGAAGAATCATGCAATTGTCTTGACAGGCAGTAGAGTGTGTAGAAGAATCATGCAATTGTCTTGACAGGCAGTAGAGTGTGTAGAAGAATCATGCAATTGTCTTGACAGGCAGTAGAGTGTGTAGAAGAATCATGCAATTGTCTTGACAGGCAGTAGAGTGTGTAGAGGAATCATGCAATTGTCTTGGTAGGCAGTAGAGTGTGTAGAAGAATCATGCAATTGTCTTGGCAGGCAGTAGATTGTGTAGAAGAATCATGTAATTGTCTTGACAGGCAGTAGAGTGTGTAGAAGAATCATGCAATTGACTTGGCAGGCAGTAGAGTGTGTAGAAGAATCATGGAATTGTCTTGACAGGCAGTAGGGTGTGTAGAAGAATCATGCAATTGTCTTGACAGGCAGTAGAGTTTGTAGAAGAATCATGCAATTGTCTTGACAGGCAGTAGAGTGTGTAGAAGAATCATGCAATTGTCTTGACAGGCAGTAGAGTGTGTAGAAGAATCATGCAATTGTCTTGACAGGCAGTAGTGTGTGTAGAAGAATCATGCAATTGTCTTGACAGGCAGTAGAGTGTGTAGAAGAATAAAGCAATTGTCTTGACAGGCAGTAGAGTGTGAAGAAGAATCATGCAATTGTCTTGACAGGCAGTAGAGTGTGTAGAAGAATCATGCAATTGTCTTGATAGGTAGTAGAGTGTTTAGAAGAATCATGCAATTGTCTTGATAGGCAGTAGAGTGTGTAGAAAAATCATGCAATTGTCTTGACAGGCAGTAGAGTGTGTAGAAGAATCATGCAATTGTCTTGATAGGTAGTAGAGTGTTTAGAAGAATCATGCAATTGTCTTGATAGGCAGTAGAGTGTGTAGAAGAATCATGTAATTGTCTTGGCAGGCAGTAGAGTGTGTAGAAGAATCATGCAATTGTCTTGGTAGGCAGCATAGTGTGTAGAAGAATCATGCAATTGTCTTGGTAGGCAGTAGAGTGTGTAGAAGAATCATGCAATTGTCTTGGTAAGCAGTAGAGTGTGTAGAAGAATCATGCAATTGTCTTGATAGGCAGTAGAGTGTTAGAAGAATCATGCAATTGTCTTGGTAGGCAGTAGAGTGTGTAGAAGAATCATGCAATTGGCTTTGTAGACAGTAGAGTGTGTAGAAGAATCGTGTAATTGTCTTGACAGGCAGTAGAGTGTGTAGAAGAATCATGCAATTGTCTTGATAGGCAGTACAGTTTTGATGATTTATGATGTTATTGAAGAAATCTCATTCATAATTAATTTTTACAGGGATTGAATAATTATTGAGTTACTTCGTTGCCACTTTGGTTTGTGCTATAGTAAAATCTCAAAATTGTAGATCTTGTTTAAAAATTATTTCAACTTGTTGTCCATGTAAAATGGAATGAGTAAGTATACTAACAATTTATTTGTTTGCTTCTAATATTAGAAAGAAATAACACAAAACAACAAAAACAACAACATTTCTTATATGCAGATAAAATGTTTTTAAAACAAGAAGAATTATATTAAACTGTCTGTTGCATTTTGTTTTTTTGTAAAAAAAAATCTAAAGGGATTACATTTGCCTTTTTTTCATAATGTCATGTTGATTACACAATGGTACACATACATTTGCACATAATTATGATTATTGAACATTTAACCTATAGGTCATTGTATGAAAAGATAAACAGTCATTTTCATTTGATTTACATTTGTGCTTATATGTGTATAAAAATACACATTCATGATTGTATTTTTTACATATGACCTGTTTTTTAAACAATACAATCAGCTATGTTCCAACACCACAATCAGTTATGTTCCAACTGCACAATCAGCTAATATTTAAACTATTATTAAATTTTACAAAAAGTATTTGTTGTCATTGGTCACCCTTCTTGAACAGTTATTGATATTTAGTATATAAGTTTATTAAACAATCAGAATGAACATGTTATATATTTAAAGTTATGATAAGAAAGACAAGGTGAACGAATAAAAGGGAAACATTTAAATATAGTTTCAAGTTGAAATTTTACTTTTACATGCAGTTATATGTATGTGTACACACACATACACACACACAAACGAAAATAAAAGTGTCACTAAAGCTAAAATCTGACTGTTGTTAATTGACTGTCACTTTTTAAAGTATTTTTATTGTGTGATCATCGATCATAAAAAAGTAAACAGGTGTGAAATCAATTGCTAATCTGCCAGTATGTTTATTGATTCACTGATTGATTTTAACATCACTTTCGTGAAATCAAAGAGTGTGTTAATTGGGCATTGTTCCTTGGTGGCAGCAAACTTCAGAAGGATCAAAGAAAATGTGGTTGTCTTTTTTTGTCAAACCTTTAGCCCATTTTAATTTGGCCGAGGTTTAATTCTTCAGAGCTTCACAGTGAATTCAGTTACTGAAATTTTCTTATTGCAATTTTTGTGAATCTTATGCATAAGTAAAATTATCAAGAGTATATCGACACATAAATGCTGACTATTGACTATACACATGCATTGTTTAATGAGGTAGCGAAACATCTGTAAAAAACATGTCCACAGCATAGAACATGCCAACATTGAGGATAACTTTGTGCACGTAAGATGCAAAGTAATGCCATCCATTCCCACTGCAAATGTGAAAAAAATCCAGATCATGATACCTGGGTATGCCTTTCCAAAAAGACAGAAATGGTTTTTGCTGCAGACTGTGATTATTAAACAGGAAATCGATGTAAAGAAAGTCTCAACCAATCATTCAATTTTACCACAGAAGTTGCCTTTACTTGTAACACAACAGTAACGCACATGTCCATTGCCTTTCTTTTTCGATATATTGCTTATGATGTCAGTCCATTTACACTTTGCTTTAATAAACGAGTAATGTGGGCGTCAAGATTTGGCAGAGTTTACAACCCGAAAGTAACAGGTGCACGTTTTCCTGAAGTTAAATCTCAATTGAAGAGCAAAATGTAGGGGCAGATAAATCATGTTTTTGGAAAGGTCTATACACCATGTGTAAATGTCAGTCTTAATTACATATTGAATTGATAATAATGTTCATAAAGATGCATCTTAAATACAACATGTAGATTGGTAATCAGTGGGTTGACAATGTTTCTTAAATTCTAAATTAAAGTTTTGTGCAAAAGTGCAGTTAACATTTTTGTTATCAGAGATGGACAATTGGAAATTGGAAATTAACTTGGACAGGTTATGATTACTGGTTAATTCTAATTACATGCATATCGTAAACAATTATGTTACTAAGATCTTGTATCAACAATTAAAGTAATCTTAGGCTGTGAGTGTATTACACCGTGTATGTTAACTTTATATCTGGTTGGTAGTTACATTGTAAGATGTGAACAGTCCAAAGGTTAAATATTAGGATGGTTATCTCTGTTTCTCTATGTTACACAAGGACATCAGTGTGTCAACATGGACTTTAACATAGACTTGTCCTAGATGCACAAACACACAGACAGGTACTGATACATGTATATAAGTGCATGTCTTCAGTCACGCATACCTTACCAGTATCTGTATCAGCATAAAATATAGTTGCATTTGAGTAGAAGTAACCTAAATAATACACAACTTTACCTTGACTGCCATTATTCACAATTTCCATTAATGATGGGATATTTACCAGTACATGTTTGAGTCTGAAAAAACCCATCTTCCATTATCTTCTTTTTATCGTCTGCAGAATACTAGACACTTTGTCTGATAAGAGAGTTGAGTCCTGCATGTAGGAGATAAGTTGGGCTTGTAATACATTTAATAATGTCTGATCAGCATAATAACCGTCATGACATTGCAGATGGAAGAGTAAATACAGCTTGTGCAGGTCATATCTCAGAGCACAAACATTAATATTGGACTATTAAGAACCATGAATTTTGTTTCAAATGTTAGTTTTGCAAAAGGAGTATGTTATGTCACTTAAAGATATGAAATTTTTATTACGAACATGTTTGTAGCTACAAGTATAGTTAAGACACACCTACAAATGCCCTTAACCTAGGGGGGAGAGTTGCAGATTTGTAACATCTCTGACTCGATGGCCTCTCAGCGTGAGGTTGCCAGTCACAGTTCAGGGCGAGGACTGTCACATGGTGAGGTCTGCCAGCTGTCTGCCCTGGATTGTCATTTATTATTGCAATAGATGGTTATCGATTTTTCACCAAGTGCGCGCGCACCTGTTTGTCCGCCATCTTTGTGGTAAGGTGAATCAACATATCAATACCGTGAAAGCGCACTTTTTTAAATAGACCATTACAGGCAATTAAGACCATGATAAATTCTTGTAGTGTTGTGAACTGGCACAAAATATATAATCCAGATCAGAATTTTTTTTCTCACTACCAGCCGTCATTACAAACCAAGGGAAAAGGACGTGAGAACTTTCGGACGTCATACTTTCGCGCTTGAACAGAGCATTCATTGTAGCTAAACCTTTTTAAGTGTTTTGGATTGCATTAAAAGTCGAAAGAAAATATGTCTGGGGAAGTATATTATAATGTTAATTGCTATTTTGTTGTTTATTTTATTGCTATTATTAAGATACAGATAATTAACAAACAATTAAGAAATACATAGCTTATTTACTTGTCCTAAATAAACTAAAAGGCTACCAACAGTATCGATAATTTCCATCAAGGTCAATTTTAGACATAATGTTGTCATCATTGACATAAAAATATGTATGTGCCCCTCACGATGCTTGATGCACAAAATGTACCCCCAGATATTTGAATTTGACCCTTGAAAATTTTGACTGAGGAGTCAATGACCATTGACGTTCAGCAATTATAGAAAGCCCTGTATTGGTTGTAATGTGGTATCATAAAATTTGCTAATATTGTACCCATGTAACAACACATGTTACTACTATTCTGGGAAATTTATACATAATGCTCGAATAAACTTTAGTTAAAGTGAAGACTGTTATTATACTAACCGTATTGTTCGACAGTGTGAATCTTAAAAGTATCGCATTAAATGTCCATTATTTTTTAAATAGGCACGTTGATGATTTCAGGTTATCTCAGATAGGAAAAACCCTTTATGTAATGACAGGCAATGTGTTATGCTTTACTTTTTACATGGCTGTCAGAACAAGGTTGGGCGGTAAATTCAACCCCCGGTATTTACCTGCTGGAAAATACTCCCCAAAGTGGCAAATACTACTAAGATTTTCTTTACTTAAAATACTGCAGAAATCTTAATTTAGTAAACTTGAAATAATGTATAATCATATTGATAATTAAATTACTCAGATATTTTAATTAAAATTCTTTTTAACCTAAAATACACGTGAGAAAGTAATGCTAATCCACCTGCACCTGGCCTTTGACACTCAGGAAGCAAAGCCATATTGTCTAGACAATTAAAACAACAAGTTTCAGACAAGGGGCTGTATATAGCCAGGGGCAACATGGGCAACAGTAAAATGTCATACCTAACCTTGACAGTTTGTATTGGTACAAGTAAATGGTTGTGTATTGCGTATGGCATGAGCTAGAGTGTCAACTGTATGGCTTCATCCCTGAGTAACGTTTTTAATTTCTCTTGTCATCACCACTTCTATAACTTCACTCCACACCATTACCAAGCTACTATTCACCATAAAGCCAAAGGATCCAGTCCGGAATATAAAACAGCATTTTGCGGGATCTTTACAAGCAAAAATCATTTATTTGAATGCATGATAATTGTTTCGTCCAAACTGCCAGATACCAGCTCTAATAAAGTGTAAGAAACAAACTGTTCTCAGAACGAGCCTGAACTAGCTGTTACAGCTAACTATTTAAAATGGTTTTCCTTTCACATTGACATTTGTCAATAAATAATAGCACATAGTGTTTTTATTTTTATTATTGTCCTAACTTTCAGCAAATTTAACAAACTTACATTATATAAGAACAATAATTTCGCAGAAAATTGAATTCAAGTTCCAGTACTTCTTTTAGAACCACACCATTTCTGAATTAAAAACAACACATTTTACGTTAAAAAATATTTAATGACAGTAAATTCATCGATCAATAAACAGGAAAAGCAAAAGCAGTTAAGAAACAAACAGACTGCTTAGGAAATTTGAGCATGTAATGGTATTCGATTACATATAATAAATATGACAACCATAACATGGGTTTTAAGGAACTTAAAGCAATGAAAAAATAGTATAACATGATGTAAAGAATGGAAAACAGTACACATAATAAATGACCCTGTTTTAAAACCAAAGTTTAGCAGTGCCCTTGTCCAAGCAGTTGCTAACTTGTAACTCCTTAGCCTCTCAGTGCATGAGTTTGAGTCCTGGTCGTGGAGGTTTACCAGCTAACCTGCAGTGCACAGTGGTTATACCCTGGCACAAGTCTAGGATCTAGCTCCACCAATATTTAATTGGATGTCGCACTTTGCTGAAACACTAGATAGTTCAGTATGTCTGGATATGCAATGTCCGACTGTTAATCATCAGGCTGTCGTCGAAGACGAGTACGGATCAAAACCGATCAAATTAGTCTTCTTCAAGTCCTTTTCACGCACAATGGTGTATTGATATAGTCCTATTGCACTTTGTAACCATAACACACGACATCTTTCGCGAAATAATCGATTTAATCGTCGAATTGTAGGGACCTTAGCAGGCATTAGTAAACAATGGCTTTACCACAAATATGGCAGGACCGCATTGCATGCTGGGAAATGTGTGACGTCATACGATAACCATCTATACTATCAAACTTGATCTTATTTCTTTTCCTTATAATGTTCTCTTTAGCATGACTATATGATTTATTTTCATTAAAAAATGACATCAGAATATTAGAAAAAGAGCACACATTTGGATTAAAGTTCAGAAAATTATGTTTCTGTAAATTAACACAAATTGCGATGAATATGCTATACAACACTCATAATAAAGTTAGGATATTTTGACATTTATTTATATGTTATGTAATGTTAGGGGTGGGAAAACATCCCCAAGGTCTGTCCCATTTGAATCTACTCTTAACCACATTCAGGTGGATCATTATTTCTATATAACTGTTATTTTTTAAATATAAAAAAACCTGGTGAGGTTTCAGATAAATACTATGTCAAGTCATGAAAATAATGTCAATCCAGCTTTACATTTTTGCATCCTCTCTTTTTTCATTACTTATTCTTTTTTCTAGTGCCATTATGGTTACTTAATCCAATTTTGAAGCTGTGTAGTTAAAAGTAATGAAAACCGATTAAATATTAAACATATAATTTTTATAAATGTCCAAATATTAATGATTGCTTCATTAACATGCAATTTGTATTGCCCAACTTAACATTTATCTACTACATTAATTTTTTTTTTCTAATGGTATTTAACAATTGAGGTAATCAGAACACTTGACAGATACTCTGCAGCAAATAGTTCCTATCCTGATTAGACAGCTGGCTGATCAATATATGTATTTGCTTGATGATAATATATTTGTCCTAAGCAACTTGAAGAGTTAAAGAAACTATTTGATGTAACATTTCTTCTGCATTGCAGGTGCTTTTGGATATTTTGAATGTACACATGATGTGACACAGTACACAAAGCTGAAGCCATTTGAGTTTGTCGGCAAGAAGACACCCCTTGCTGTGAGATTCTCTACTGTGGGTAAGCATGGGGCTTTTAAAAGAGGTTAATCCTTAGCTTGCTACATTTAAGATTACCTCGAATAAATCCAACGTATTTGCTTTCAACTTTATGCACCTGTATTTGATCATTTTTATAGAGACAATGCAGCAAGTAGGTATCTTGATTGGACAGCTCCTAGTGTGAGCTGGTCAATTTGAATCTACGTCTTATCAATTCTTACTTAGCAGGCTAAGAGTTATCATGTTTGCACATGGTTATCTATAAGCTCAGATAGTGAGACTGTAAACATTGCCCAATAGGTTGAAAGACAAAATGTATAACGCCTGGTTATACAATTATGGTAATATGATCTTGAATCTAAAACATCATCATATGCAATTCCTGCATTAGGAAAGAGCTCTATGTTCTTATGTTGCTATATAGTACAGTAGAAACTCGCTATTAAGGCCACTTTTGGGACCGGCAAGATGTGGCCTTAATTTAAAGTTTGGCCTTAATAGCGAGTTTTGATATAAGCTGTAACAAGTTATGCCCCTTTGACATAATGAACTACATGTGTGTTTTATATTCTTTTTATATACGTGTTGTATACTTTATATTTGTGTTTAAACCAATATCATATTTTGTTTTGTAAGTATAATAGTAGTAGTTTAAATCAATTATATAATATGCATTATGATTCATAAAATGTAGAGAAATCTTTTCTTTAAGACAGAGTTCTTAACGTTTTCTACTCATTACTACTTCAGTACTTTAACATAAACAGAATGATGTGATTAATAAAGGAGTGCAGAATCAATAAAGCATACGTTTTCAAACCAAACCTTCAAGTATATAAGGACGTTGCGTTTTTCACACCTAACGATTGTCAATTAACCATTCGTATCAATATTAATGCACCTGCTACGATGAAAAGACCCGCCACTGTTGTTTTTCTTTTTGTTATTAACTGACACATGCCTATGATGTCTGTTAATCCTTTGTGAAATGCAGTCTAAACAAAAGAAAGTGTCAAAATGTCGGCCGCCTCTAAGTAAACACAGACTGGTGTACGATATGCTGATGGATGTCTATGAATAGGCTGCGCTGTATGGTAGTAAAATTCACGCACTCAGTCTGGCAACAGTCGATAAGAGTTATTTCCCTTGGCCGCATTAGTCAGTTTCGTTTACCGCTTAGACGCCAGTTCGGGACCGAAACTCATGGCCGTAATTCGCAATAGCCAGTTGCCCGCATTTTTGAGTTTCAAGTATATAGAATCAAATAGTAAACTGTTCGGGACCGAGAAAATTGGCCGTAATATAAAAATGGCCGTATTATCGAGTTGCCCGCATTGTGAGTTTCTACTGTACATCCAATTCCTGAAATTTGGCCTTATATAAACTGTACCACTATTAATCTGTAGCTTTGCCATTGCTTGCATTTGCAAGATGTCTCTATAAAGTAGAAAACTTTTTATTAAAGTTAAGTGTTTCTGAAAGTGGGGTGGCATTAGTCATGTTCAGCTGGAAGTAATTTTAAATCTCCCCAGGTGGAGAGTCTGGGTCAGCTGACACAGCCCGGGATCCCCGAGGCTTTGCTGTGAAGATGTACACTGAAGAAGGTAACTGGGACCTGGTGGGCAACAACACACCCATCTTCTTCATCAGGGACCCATTCCTGGTATGTGAGTTTAAAAACCAGCTAACAAGTAACCTTTTCTTCTAGTTGTCTTTCTATATAGAGGCCATTACAAAACACTGAAACAGCACACCCTTTTTCTTTAAGCATTCTACACTCCCTCTCTATACTGAGGATTATGAAGGGTAGGTTTAATTTCTTTTAACAGGCAACCAGTAACCTGGAAAAAACGCATTAACCTTCATAATTAGGAAAATAAGGTCCTTTTCTCTAGCTGTGTACAAATCTTGAATGAGTTTAAAACAAAACCATGTGGGTTCAAAAAGTAAGCCATGGGTCAAATGTTAGAAAACTTTTGTCATCACTCTTGAGGCAACATGTTTGTCTTGACCTTCACAGAACTTGGTCAGGATGTTTGTCTGCATAAAATCTTGGATCACATTGAATCTAGGTCAGATGGGCTCAAAAAGTGGTCACAAAATCCTAGAAAAATCATTTAAACAACTGTTTCGGCCCTATTTTTCTCAGAACTTTGTTAGAAAATCTGTCGGCATGGAATCTTGGAGCATTCAAAAGTAAGGTCAAATCGAGTTAAATATTTTGTGAACAACCTTTTTTTAGTTTAGTGTGTAACGGTAAGATCACTTAATTCCAATGATGACTTTCTATTATTGTCTATTATTCAATGTAATATCTATATAATATAATAATAAATATCATATGTACTTAAAGCCATTCAAGGTGAGCAATTCTGGGTGATATGGTCCTTTTGTTTGCCATCACTTCAATCCACCACTACTTTCTTTTTATCCAGCTCTCTTTTTGCCTTTTATGCCCATGTTCATGACGAAGTGCACTTAATGAAAATATTAAAAATTTGGTATTTTTGTATTTTCAGTTTCCTAGTTTCATTCACACCCAGAAGAGGAACCCCCAAACCCATCTGAAGGTAATCAGAAGTGACAAAATGAACTTCATTTTGATCTTCTCTATTCATAAATCTTGCATGATTTATATCTAGGAATAAAAACCTTTATTGAAAGAAAACATGCCAAAACTTACTAAAAATATAAACACTTTCTTCATTTATTTTTTTCTTGTTAGGATTACACACCAGATTTTGTCATGATGATTGAAAATTCTTGCATTGAACTGAGTTGCTGATTCAAGAGAGATTTTACCAAGCTCAGTGCATCAGTTTACCACCTAACACCATGGTTGCCGGTACTCGAGAACATTGTCCCTTTGTAACATTTTTAATGTAAAAGAAAAGGTTATTTTGAGAATTACAAGGATATGTAGCTGCATCATAACAGATTCACAAAACCCTTTTATCTGGTGCTGTGGGTGACTTGTGAGCCCTATGGAGTGTGCTATGTATTAACACCGCCCCTTATCTCTGTACAGGACCCCGACATGTTCTGGGATTTCATCAGCCTGCGACCTGAGACCACACACCAGGTTTCGTTCCTTTTCTCGGACCGTGGTACGCCGTGTGGTTATCGCTTTATGAACGGCTATGGTAGTCATACCTTCAAGCTTGTGAACAAGGATTGTAAGGCAGTCTACTGCAAGTTCCATTGGAAGGTGAGTCTATCATTTGTCATGGAGTGATTATTGATGACTCAAGCTAGGACTAAAATACTGTACTGTGATATATAATGTCTGATAGCCCAGAATTATTTGTAGAAGTATTTTATGGGGCTGGAAAATTAATGCTATTTATTTATGTAAAAAAAACTTCGATTGTTGTTCTGTAAGCAATAGTTAAGAAAATAAATTGTTTTTATGTTCACATGTTGATGAAATATGGTGATCTGAATAAATTGTAATAGATGTGCCATCATATTTGCCTTGTTTTTTGTGGTTTTTTTTTTCAAACATGAATGCTATGTGACATTATTTTGTTGTAAATGTAAAAAATTATTCGTGAGGGGTGTCCATTGCGTAGTGGTAGAGTGGCCAATTAATAACTCCTCTCACTGCGTAGGTTTGAGTCCCCTTTCAGGATGAAGGAATTAATGTGAAAAGGTCTTACAGCTGACTTGCATGTGTCTGGGGTCTTCCTCCACCAAAAAGCTGGACATTGCTATAATGATCATAAATGGCTGCTGCATTGTATTTCAGAAAACAAATTACTCATGAAAGTTGGTTTGTTGTACAATTTTCTTCATGCCTTTCTGTAACTTCAAAGAAAAGTGATGCCCAGTTTATATCATAATTTTGTCGATAAAGTTTATTGTAACCATTAAAAAGCAAAAAAACAAACAAACCAAAAATAATTATTATTTCATCTTTGACTATTAGAGCAAATAAGATATATATTAGAAAATTGTACTTTCTATACAATGGTTTAAATGCAATCCTACAATTTAAGTTATATGTGCCCACAGTGTGACCAGGGCATCAAGAACCTGTCTGCTGATGAGGCAGGCAAGCTTGGAGGCACAGACCCAGACTACGCTATGCGGGACCTGTACAATGCCATTGCAGAGAACAACTTCCCCTCCTGGTCCCTCAAGATACAGGTCATGACCTACAAGGAGGCCGAGCAGTTTTCCTGGAACCCATTCGATCTCACAAAGGTAACACTTTGTGTTATATATTAACATTGACTCATATTGATAAATGCTCGATTCTAAACTCCAGTTACTCGGAGCTGTATAAAGTACCTCAGATTGCATTGTAGCTGTTATAGTGCTCTTGCTTATGCTCAAGCAAATATTATGGTAGTTACCTGACTGATCAACTCAGTGTTTGGGTAATGTGACTGGGTCTGGTATCATACTAGGTCTTTACAGCATGCTAAGCACAGTAAATGCATGTCTCTATATAATTGCTAGAATATTACAGGAAGACAACAACTATTGTATATAAATGTTTAAAACTGTTGAATAAATTATTTAAACATATTGATTATTTGTAGATCTGGCCACAGGGAGAGTTCCCGCTTATCCCAGTGGGGCGGATGGTGCTAAACAGGAATCCCAAGAACTACTTTGCGGAGGTGGAGCAAATTGCCTTCTCCCCTGCTCACATGATCCCTGGAGTGGAAGCCAGTCCCGACAAGATGTTGCAGGTAGGTACATGATCCCTGGAGTGGAAGCCAGTCCAGACAAGATGTTGCAGGTAGGTACATGGTCACTGGAGTGGAAGCCAGTCCAGACAAAATGTTGCAGGTAGGTACATGATCCTTGGAGTGGAAGCCAGTCCAGACAAGATGTTGCAGGTAGGTACATGGTCCCTGGAGTGGAAGCCAGTCCGGACAAGATGTTGCAGGTAGGTACATGATCCCTGGAGTGGAAGCAAGTCTGAACAAGATGTTGCAGGTAGGTACATGGTCCCTGGAGTGGAAGCCAGTCCAGACAAGATGTTGCAGGTAGGTCAGAATGCTTATATGGCTGTGGCCCAATGTGCACTGGACACTGCAGAGAACCTGATGAAAGAACTTTATTTTATTCACTTCCTTTATCTTTATTTCCTCTCTCTGTCAATCTGACAGTCCTTTTAAAAACTAAAGGGTCTGCTTGATTATAAAGAGATAAATCATGTCACTTAGTATGATATATTAGATTTAATAAAGGTGCCCTTCCTAGGCTATAAGGGTGAACATAGTAAGCTGCTGGTGAATAGCGAGTAGCCAATGAGACACAAGACCTCTTTCTCGTGTCCTAGTGGTTTCCTTGCGGGATATAAGGAATTATTTAATAATTCCAACTGATTTACAGATTTTTCTTGCTTTATCTTTCATATTTGTTTCAGGGTTGATTTTTATCTGTTTATAGTATGCTGTATGTTGGGCGATGTAATACATGTATATGATAATTATTAATTCTGCTTTCTGATAAACAGAAATTATATTCCATCTTACTAGTCTCTCCTTCTATTCAGAGAACCTATTATGTATGTATTTATACAGCTGTCTGTACAGTTTCTATAACCCCTGTCTATCTGTGTCAGGGTCGTTTGTTCTCGTACTCTGACACACACCGTCATCGCCTGGGCAGCAACTACCTGCAGATCCCTGTAAATTGTCCATACAATGCCCGATTGCGCAACTACCAAAGGGATGGACCCCAGTGTGTAACTGATAATCAAGGTGAGAAATTATGAAGACCATGGAAAAAAGAAAGTTATTTCCTTCATATGGGACCTGATAGTGTTATTGGTAGAGCATCCACTGCACATACCTGAGGCTCTGGTTTTAGAGCCTGGCCACTAACATACCACGGTTGGAGAATATAAAAGTCATGCACCACTCTTGCTTATGCTCGAACAAATATAAAGGTAGTTCAATGACTGGATAATGTGGCATGAAAGTTAGTATTTTACTGGATGTAAATGCAGTTCGCTGTGGTTATCTTGAAGTCCTTAGAGATGAGAAATACAGTTCAAAATACCCCCAAAATCTTTGTCAGAATTTCTTTTGTCATTCAACCTTTAATATACAGCCAATACTTACCTGGAGTTTAGTTCAATATTTCTGTAAAAGATATTATGAATAGCATTATGAAAATATACAATATACAGTCGAGTCTCACCAGAGCGAGATAGCACGGGACTACCGCAAACAGCAATTCTGACATTCAATCATTCAAAAGGTATCCCTGCTACAAACAAACACGCTTGGGGGCAGCAATAGAAGTAAGGTGTTGATTGACTTATTACGTATAACAATGACTGCCATACAAGTGTGACGTGTGTCACTTCCGAAGGTATGAAAAGCACTGACTGCTCGCTATTATATGTTTCCATTCAACCATTAATTGCCTCTCGGGACATTAGAAGTTGATAGATATACTGAATCTCTTGTTATAGCCTTCCTTTATAAAATTAATATGTTAAACATTAAATAAAGAACAAATTTTGATGGGACTTATGAACTTTTTCGCATTACACCATCCTCCTGTTCTTTCGAATCTCGCTCAAGCAAGATTTCACTGTAATGTGATATATCTTTTTGTTTCATCGATGCATGCACATATCTAAAATAAAGCTGTTGACTCAACTTAGCCAAAGAAATCTCAGAGCACCCTCCCTGTTGTTTGAATTTTTCCTCCTACCCAAATACATTTTTAGTTAAATATTTAGTTCCTTTTCTCATGATTTTTTTCAGATATTTTGTAATCTTGCATAAGATAAAAAAATTCAGAAATTTCCTTAAATTTGGCACTTTGTGTCATAAGCTTGTGTTTAGCTAGCTGTTAAGCCAATCTACACATGCTATTCACTTGTGTCTTTAGACTATTTCTCCATATATAAGATTTGTCAAATGTACACAAGTGGCCACCTGGTGTAGCCATCCTTTGCTGTTAGTGCATGTTACTCATGTTAAATAAACAGAGTAAAACTTGAAAACTTGTTACAACTTCTTACTATTGACAGTCACCAAATTATTCATGGTATACATTTTTATATATTGTAACATAGAGTAATAGAGACAACATTAGTAACACGATTTGATGAACCAAAAAAAGATTAACCAACAAATAACTACAGCTGTATTTTTGAGCTATGCAATTTGGATAGTGTAGACTGTATACAATATTCCGTTTATTGATTTGTTATTAGTACAGAATAGATGCTATTCAAACAGGAATTTGGATGTGTGTGCAGTATGTCTTGATTATTAGCATGAGAGTTTTGTTCTGAACAATCTAAGTGTTCTGAGATAATTTAAGCTTGCTCATTTCTGTAATGTTTGCTTCCTGTAAAAAATGTATGTATTAGTGTTAAAAGTATTTCTTTTTAATGAAGCCACTTGATAAACTCTTTCCAGCGGGTGCTCCAAATTATTTTCCCAATAGCTTTGGTGGTCCGAAGGATGATGTGAAGTTCTGTGAACACATGGACAAAGTGAGTGGACAGATTGGTCGCTACAACACCCATGATGATGACAACTTCACACAAGTGGGCACATTCTTCAACAAGGTATGCTCATATCATAGTTGTCCTATATATATGCCTGTCAAAATCTTTTTAAAAAAAGAAATTTAAAAGGGTTATATGTCAGAAAAGTAAACAGGTAAGAATGAAATATTTAAGCTTATCTGAATCAAGAAAAAAAGAGAAAGACATATTTGTGAGAAAACAAGTTAAAAATAAAATAAGACAGTTATATATGTAAGATAACAAAGTAATGAAATTATTTTAAGCTAGTATAATTCAAGAATTCTTTAAAACATAAGTTATCAACCATACATAAAGATAGTATAACTCAGTAGTAGGTTAAACATGATTTGTAAATTTGATGCTACATTGTTTGGAAGGCATACCATGATCCAACAGTAATATTAAATATAAATATAAATTAAGAAAAAAGCTTATCATGTGGCCCTACTTAATGCAAAAGTGTTCTTTATGGCTTTACATTTACTATATGAACAAAAGAAACATGACAGTCATTTTTGAGTGCACTTAAACAAAAGCGTTGAATCTATAAAAAGGTTTTGTTTGTCCCTAGGTCAGTTTGCTATAGATTGACTTTATCTGGATTGTTGTATGTAGGTATTGACTGCCCAGGGCCGCGAGAACCTGACATCCAACATTGCAGGCCACTTGAAGGATGCTCAGGAGTTCATCCAGAAGAGAGCTGTTGCAAACTTCGCCAAGGCTGATCCAGTGTATGGGCGCATGATACAGGAGAAACTTGACCGCTTCAAGGCTCAGGTAGGCAACTACAATACTGCATCTACTTGTTACCCATAACTAAATAAACACAATTACACATTAGATTAAAAAGCTGCCTACCTGATCCAGATCTGCAGTGCTGGTACAGAGTTTATAGCAGTCTATCAACAAATGAAGGATTAAGATATAAAGGAAGCCCATTAAAGTGCAAGAAATGACCTATTCTTATTGAAATATGAAATCCTTATTAAAATATGATATTCAAAGAAGCCATAACAATTTATAACTTAACATGTTGGGTTTGAGTCCAGGTAGGGGTGAGAACTTCCATGTGGGGAGGTTTTCGTGCTTATCTGCAATGTTTTGGTGGTTCTACTTGGACACATGTCTGGAGTTATCCTTTAGCTATAATTAGCTAGTTATTGCCAGTTTGCCCATAATTGTGTTGGTCCAATGCAACAGAAATACTTAAATGTTTTCTTTTTTTTTTCTTTATAAAAAGTAATATTTTGCTAATAAAAGTTGTACATAGCAACTTATGTAGTTTCAGAACATATAAGCTTTTAGAGGTTGGTATATCCTTGTATGTGCTACAGTTTTTGTGTTCTTTTAAAAATAGATTTCCTGATAAAAGCACAGCATTGATTGATAATTGTATACATAATTCACAACATACAACTGATGCAAGAAATGCTGCCTTTTTTATGCTTTCAAAGCGTGCCAAATATCAGTCAATCTTTTGTCCGTCGGAATGTTTGTCCATCCAATTTTCTTGTTTTAGCTTTGAATTACATATAATTTATATAACTTTGTCAAATTTACTTCACCTACTTGAAGACATACACTTGAAGGTGTGTCATGTAAAATTGACAAGTTCAGCCGTTAAGGTCAAGTTAGTATTAATGGTCATATTTAAGGTATTTTTTATAAACGGCTAGCTATGCTGTAAATCAGTGTCCTAACCATCATTTTGCCATTTTTGTACAAGAATTCAATAAGATGTTTTTATCCTACTAACATACACTTGCAGGTGCAAAGCATTAGTTTCATCAGCGGCATCAATTTGAAAGACATCATTGTGTATGCAGAATAACTAAATGTTTTTTTTAATGTATTTCCATCATTGAGTGTAAATGTTAGGAAGTATTTACTGCACTATTTGCCAGTTCCGACTTGTTTTGAATTGTGCCCCTATGTCATATTGTTAACTATGTTGTAGACTGTGTATGACAGCTCTTCACCAATTACAACAACTTGTGTTGATGTATTTTAAAACAAGTTCTCTTCTTAGATTTTTCAAGTAATTTTCTTATCTCTATTTTATTTACCTTTACAAGATTTTAACCCATCTACTCCTTTGAGAATTCCATCGTTTTAGGATTTCTTTGCATATTTACCATTAACCATATTTTCTTTCAATTTTTCTTCCAGCGCCGTGAAGCCTCCGCCAACCTATAAGATATAGAAGTGATTGATCAATGAAGAAGTGAAACTAGTTTATCATAACATTTCTGGAGGATTTTTAGTAATTCTACATAAGTATACCATCAGAAACGATTCATATTTGTTGCTATGCAGAACTGTATCAAGTGTAACCTATCTACTGTTACTAAGAATCATTGGGATCTAGGATGGTTACAAACTTCAGATGAAAATAATGACAATACAAAAATACTATTACAGGCATTTCAACTGTTTGCCTGCTAAGCACAATATGGCATAGACAAATAGTGTAGATCCAGGCCAGATCCCACTTGGAGCTGGCTGACCTAGGGTATACACTATTGGCCAGAAAGTCTCTGTACTGTTGTCTGTGAAGTTGTGAGCTGATAACTCTGTGTAAGTTATTATCATATGGAGCATGCTAATGGTTAATAATTAAGGACAAAATAAGCCTGTATTGTTTAAAAGTTTGTCAGAATTCTTGCTTTTATGAGGAAAAATTCAGGAATTTTAAAAGAAAATTCTTTATCATTATTTCATTCTGTCATTATTTTTGATATATTTTGTGCAAATATTACCATTGTCATTATGGCTGTGTATGATGTGCTTTTATGCTCATCCTGTTACATTCTAATCAGTAGTTTGTTCTTTTAAACTTATTTAAAAGAGTTTGATGTAATTTTAAGAGTTTTTTCCTTGATTTAACAGGTTTGCGTAATTGATTATTGTCAAAACTGAATTCCAAATTATTGTGAGTTTTCATTAACTTGTTATCCATCAATTATTGCTTGGCCAGTTGTGATTAACCATTTTTAGGGCACTAGCTTTCTGTGGTAACATTTAATTAATGTTTTAGTTAACATGTTTTATTGTATAACTAATGCATGTAGGGTTAAGATTTCAAGCAACAGATCAGTGGTTCACAAAAGACCATTTATCTTGCTAGTAAAGTACAATGTGTTATATTTGTAGCCAGAATTATAGATAGGAACCTTCACTTATATGAGTTTAATTTTTTTTTCAGTAACATCATGTATTGCCCATTGGTTGTATTTTACAGGGACACATATAGGAAATGTCCTTATGCAATTGCATTGTTTGTCAATATTTTTATAAACTTTGGATGATGGTAGTGTTATCTTTATTCAAGATTAAATCATCATTAAGATTATTTTGTGTTGTTTATGTGATTTTTATAAATTAATTTATAATTTGAATAAAATACCAAATCAATATTATTTTTTTATTTTCTTTATATCCTTACAAGACTTAGCTAAACAATGCCAGTTGCAACTATATCATTGTATTCTGCAAGTTGACATTTTGGCTAAAATGGCCGAAAAACAAACTGCACTGTTTATAATATTTAAATTACAAATGTTATCTATATAGGTTTATGGGGTCTTGCAAAAATCTTATCTTACAATGTAAAAGCCCTCATTGCATGTGTGTACCAGTCAGATATCAAAGCAGAAGGTAATTTTGTATGTGGCGCTAGTGTTTTGTTTTTATATATATATTCTGATAAAGAACGAAATAAAAAAAAAATGATATATATATATTATTCAAACAAGCAGTGAGAAGAAAGGGATATGATAGGAAACGTAATCACTATTATACATATTTGCATTTTGCAATAATGAACCAGGCTTTATTAATTGATTGTAGGAACTAGATAACCAATCATGCTTCTTTATGCATGGCTTCCCTCCTAACGCTCGGGGCTAAGGGGACAGCATTACGCCTGACTCGTCTGTGTCGGTATAATGGACCGGCTGTGTTCAGTCCCTGGGCACCCCATAAGCGCCCCTGTGCTATAATGATAGAAAATGTCACTGCACAGTATCGGCAAAAATGCCGGCAAATCCCAATCCCTTGTTGAAACACATAGCCTGAGTGATAATTATATACCCTTTAAATCGAGTATTAACACATATTTAACACATAACCACAGGAAGACAACTCGGGCCCACTTAACTAATGCCTGATTGCATTATCTCCCTTAATATGCCCTTCGACGTTCAAGCAAGTGCGAGTTCAGGGACGTTTCTCGGTTCTAAATGATGATAATGTTAGACAGGCCATCGTAAAGGATAGACCTTGCTGTAAAAGATGAAAAAGTGCATGATGCTGCTATGCAGGTGACCGCATCTTAATATCAAATATATCTGGTATATAGACACATTTCTCAAATGATGTTAAGGTAAGCAACAATCGATTTTTAAGCACAGTTTGTTTTTCAAAAGTACAATTTATAAATAATACACATACAAATCCATATTTTTTTTTATTTGTCTGTATTGTAGCACAGTGTTAATAGACATTTTTGTACCGGCCATGTCTAGATGTGACTGAGTGTGAGATTTAAGTTTTCGTGGTAAAGTCGCTGCCAACTGTAATTGTAAACTCTACAATCAGACGTGTTGAAGTATAAGATCACTATTAACATCATTAATTACTTCTGGGTTAAAATGTATGAGTAAATGTAATAAAGTACGTGAAAAAATGTATTTTTTAAAATTATCGTCAAAATCTCTAACTTTGCGTGAGAGGGTGATTTGAGGTCTGAAAGCGCAGTCTCCAAGGGTCGTTGGATGTTTTGATATATATTCAATACACATATGCTTGATAAAGTGTTCAGTGCCGTGGTAGATAAACTTAACCAAATGTATAAACTATGTTGCTTCTCATCCATTTCGACGAAAACATCAACAAAACAAGTCAACGCAAATTAGAGAAATGGTAAAACATACCGCCCTTTAGAAAAAGCCTTCCTAGAAACGTTTAAGGCTTTTGGTGTGGGCAGCTGGCGTCCACTTCTGGACAATATTAAAGCCAGCTGGGTCTTTAGGTAGATTTATGCGTAAGTTTTGTACAGCAGCCATATAACGGGACACGGAAAACACATGAAGCGTCCTCAGAATCCCTTAGTCTAAGGATTAAGGAAGTCATACCCACATTTTTTTCAGTTTCCAGAGTGGGCAGCTGGCGACCAGCTCAGGACAGAATTTAGGCCAGTGGTGTCTCCCTGCTCCACCATAAGTGTTAGGCAAATGATAAACTTTAAGAAACCGAAGTAATTACAAGACAAGTATGTGTACATGGATTCATAAATAAATGTCATTCATAATTGCCATAGAAACGCTAATGGTAACATATACACTTTGCTTGGTTACATCTTGGTTTTCATTATTATCATCATCATCATCATCATCATCATCATCATCATCATCATCATCATCATTGTTAACATCATCATCATTATTAATTTGTTTATATGAAACCGGTCCACTGTGTTGGTATTGGCGGAGGGGAGACGATTTATTGTTGACATCAGGTATTGTTTTAAAGGTGTTATCGGACAATTTGTGCTATATTTTTCTCTCTGATGCAACCAAGTAAATAATTGTTACCTGAAACGATCCGTAAAATGCTGTTAATTGATGCCTACATAAAAAGGTAAAGTAAAGAGTAAAGAATAACACCACGCTTGTCGTTACACAAACTTATTTCATGTCCAAGCCACTGCTATGTTTATTTACTACCTCGTGAGATTCCAATCATACTGATAATCATCTCTAACTTCGATATCTATTTTAGCTGAAGGACATCTCGTGCTTATTTTATTTTTATTTGGAAATAAAGAACATTTAAAGAGACATATTTGGCGATTTGTACCGTCTAACAATTAAGGTAATGAACAGTCGTTATTTAAACTTAAGTATACGTTTACAGCAATAATGCATAAATTGCTCAGAACAGGTGTGTAAGTTGTTGGTACATATACTAGATATAGGCAAACTCTCAGATACAACCTTTGACTTATCGTATGTCAAGTGTCCCTTCATTTGAGAAAAAACAACATTTATAAAGATAATGCTTGAGACGATCCATTGATTTAAAAGTAGGGTTTTAACTTTACAATTAATAATTTTATTTCCCCGTATGAATTTAATAATTCATATTTATACCAGAAAGGGCTTTTAAATTAAAATTGTATCTATGCATTTTAAAGAATCAATACTAATATTATTAATGAAGATTAGATTTTTTACTATTTTCCAATCAAATAATTTTTCTGCACTTGTATCAGATTTTAAGTAACTGGTCCATTAAATTTTACCCTTTCATAGAATTACTAGAAATCAAACAATTTTGATCTTCGATTTAATTTGAAACCAATAATTGTTGTTCTGTGAGATGTAATTGTTGAGAGAGGACACCTTGGACAAAGTTAGCGATTTTTGTTTAAAGATTCATTATTACTTTATCAAGTAACAACACACACACACACACACGCACGCACGCACGCTCGCACCGCACGCACGCACGCACACACACACACAAGAATTGTGGACTCGTGCAGTTAAATCACAAGTTAATTTTAACGATAAAGATACTTTCTTATGTGTATTACATAAGGTATTTAAACTGAAGTATGATTCTACAAGTTGTACAACCTGTAAATAAATATTGTTCGATGCAAATATCTAGTCAAAAAAAAACAAACTGAGAGTGCATTTGCAAACAGCAAACAAAGAACGACCAGCAGATGTGCGTAAATATATTTTGCAATAAAGATATACACACACAAGAAAACAACAACATGGTGGCGGTGTCGACTTCAAACCTCATTTTATCTGATATATTGTAGTAATGGAACTTTTACTACGGTCCTTAAATACATATTGGGTAAGAAAACACCCAGGATTTGCACTTCTAAAAGCTCTCCTGTTTGGAGATGTCTCTATTACACCAACCTTGCCGCGTGTCCGTTAAGAGACCGTGGACTTCCCGGAATGTTACGGTACAATTCCAAACAAAATGTACACTGTTCTTCGGGCCCTAGATCTACAAACACAACCCTGAGCATCTTTATACTCCACGTAACCGTTACAATGTGTTGGAAGCAGGACATCTTAAATCTGACAGCTCTAGGTATGTAGGCACTAAATGAGAATGACAGTGCTGTGATTTCTGACAATAAAGCTCCGTCCTCCACGACGTGACGAGGTTAAATGCACGGCATCATATGGGTTTGTGTTATGTTTTGTTTACAGAACAGTGTAAATGTCATATACTTGCTTGTCCTCCCAAATCCTTGATGGAAGTCGAAACATATGGACGTCAAAACAATGGATGCATTGAGAACACAAGTCTCTGACCCGTAGGGGATTGACACCTGATTGTTAACAGAATAAATACGAATCGCAAATGTAAGATCGATGAAAAATACACATTTGCATTGTATCAGTTATCTTTTTTATTATAAAGAAATTCGTAGTTGTACTGTAAATTGGTATGCTATTTTTTTATCATTTTAACTTGCGAGTAATAATTACAAGTCCAAACATTTTCTCAACGTTTTATCTAAGCTTCGCAAAAAGCATACCTGTTTACACATGTACACATGTTGGTATGACGTATTTTTATGTGTCATAATAAATTATTACGAAAACATAGCGTAAGACATTATTTTGTTTTATTAATTAAAAATATAAGTATGTTTATTAATCGTTTATTTTTAAGTCTATATTTTGAGGATTCAGTTTATAATTAAACGATTGCAAGTCTATTGAAAGGTATAAGTTATTGTTTAAATAACAATATTGTTCAGTGACTTTTTCTTAACGCCTATCCATTACTTTCTATGCTTGAGTTCATTATAAATACGTAAATATTTAAATGTATAAATAGCATTTGACTATGTATAATGTTGTTCAAATTATGGTAGATGTGACATCAACCTTTTACTCTGTTTTCCAAAGAAATAAATACCATGTTATATAGCTCCATGAAACTCTTCAAATTCGCAGGAATAACATCATGTTATTGTAATTAAATAGTTTCACTAAATTGTTAAGTCTTAATTTATTCATTATAAAGTACCGGAAATTAGACTTGTACGTTTCGTACAGTAAAAATAAGGATCAGACTTTGTACGGAGACAGAACACTTTATTATGTATTCGTATCTAGCTAACCAATATAGTATGTCTCCTCACCAATATAGTATGTCTTCTCACCAATATAGTATGTCTCATCACCAATATAGTATGTCTCCTCACCAATATAGTATGTCTCATCACCAATATAGTATGTCTCCTCACCAATATAGTATGTCTCATCACCAATATAGTATGTCTCATCACCAATATAGTATGTCTCATCACCAATATAGTATGTCTCATCACTAATATAGTATGTCTCCTCACCAATATAGTATGTCTCATCACCAATATAGTATGTCTCCTCACCAATATACACAATATAGTATGTCTCCTCACCAATATAGTATGCCTCCTCACCAATATAGTATGTCTCATCACCAATATAGTATGTCTCATCACTAATATAGTATGTCTCCTCACAAATATAGTATGTCTCCTCACCAATATAGTATGTCTCCTCACCAATATAGTATGTCTCCCCACCAATATAGTATGTCTCATCACCAATATAGTATGTCTCCTCATATTTGTCAAACTGTATAGTCTTATTATTTTTGTCATTTAATTTTTATTTTGGTTGTTTGTTTGATAGCAAATCAAACGTTTACATTTAATGACTTTAATTATGTAGATTTGAGCCATTATGGGAATATAGCCGATATAACTAAGTTAGTATGTATTATTCTCTTTCTAATATATCCAAATATGCATTTCGTTTCTTGCTGAGCACGTTTGGAATGAAACCATTTCTTAAAATACCAGCAATGTTAAAAGCAAACTTTGTCCTCGATACATTAAAATATTGCCCTATATTTCTACATTTCTAACGAATAACTTGTTTTCCAGTCATGTTATTAAATGTTATTAAGATGTTAAGGAGTTTAAGGGGGTTAACCAAGTGGATGTGGATTTTACGATGTTTTAGTTTCCAAGGAAGTGCATCATAATTATGTCCACACAGGCAAAGCTGTGACGATGTTTTCGAGTGCTTGTTGTTCATTGTTTTAGAAATTTGCAATATATATAACATTTCTTATTTACACGTTCTTTCAGTAGTTACAACAGTAACATGCATAACATCTTTTGCGATGATTTCTGCTTGATCATTGAAAGTTGAAAAAATGCGTCCATACGTTATTTAGCATTTTGAATGCGATAAGTATGCCAAATACGCAACCGCTATTATAAAAAAACGCTGTTCCCCTTCATAGTGTAAAAGTTACAGCTGTTTTTGTGTAAGTGAAAGTGCATATGTGGAAACATCTGCCAGGATGGACAAATATGAAGTGGTTTTAATTTCGTTATAAAACCCTAGTCAACACTGTTTATAAAGCATCAACAAATAGCCGACGGCATAAATTATTATTAATGGAGAGATATCGAACTTTATCGGCCGTTTTCTGAAATTATTTTAAAAAAGATCATCGTTGTACATAAATCGCATTCTTTTTTTCTTAAAAAATGCTTTCCGAAGTAATCGTGTTCTTCATAGGTGTACGGTTCTATTTCTAAAACATATATTAATGAACAACATTCCTCCATGATTATTTCTACTTCAAAGTAGTTTAATTATCTTGTGATATTTATTTTCAGAAGTTTCACAGCACTCGAACAGCTCCGAACCTGACATGGAAGTCAGAACTTATTTCCTATTGCTTGTTTCCAGCAGGACGGTAGATTACGTCACGTATGATGTGTGTGAAGTTCCTTGACAGAAGACGAGTTAATCTCTGCAGACACAGACATCGTATTGTGTGAGAGTTGACGAGGCAGGACCTAATCCAAGATGGCGTGTACGATGTCATCCTATCCTCACTGGATACATATCTCCCCGCAGTAATTCGAGGCAGGTGTGAGGATGTCAACCAAGAATGTCCCGCCAACATTTTCAAACTATTTACTGCAACACTTATTATAAAACACAGAAAACAAATGGTAAATTAGAACAATTCGAACCGACAATGGTGTGCTCTTTTATTCTGGTGCGACTTGCTTAGTTCACAGAACGAACAATTATGTACAGTTAATTAATTCTTTTAACCAAGTTTTGTAAACTGAGGCAGAGATCGCACCTTCTTAAAATAAAAAATACAGTTTTAAATATTGTGCAGCTTAAAATGAAATCTTGAACTGTAGTCGTCGCCATAATTCCTAGGTTAAAGTTTTGCGTGAAACTTCTTTCAAGCTTTTAAATGTATAGCACCAGTTAATGTAAGTGCAATCCGTGGAGACGATGCATACTGGTCTAAATAAGTTGATCTAAGTTCAGGTTGGATTCTGTAAGACATGTGGAACTTGTTGGAAACAGACTAAAAAGATTTTGGGGCATATGTGTGTGTGTGTGTGTGTGTGTGTGTGTGTGTGTGTGTGTGTGTGTGGTGTGGTGATATAGAGATATATATATATAGATATATATATATATATATATATATATATATATATATATATATATAGATATATATATATATATATATATATATATATATATATATATATATATATATATATATATATATATATATATATATATATATATATATTCGGCGCAATGAACTTTGGCAGTTCTTGTTGTAATGAAAGTCCTATTTATATATAACCACGACACAAAAGTACACATTTCTTGGAAATTGAAAACAACAACAACAACAAACGACAAAACACACACACTTTATTGTTTATTAAATTTGATGTATAGCTAAAAGGATACATGTAAGGTAAGGAAATAAGGGATTGATACACAGTATTTTTGATAGCTTCTTATTTTGTTATTGATTGTAATGTAGAACAAATGCCAGCAATAACGACACACAACAAGCATATTGAATTATTGTATATTTTTATATAACATCTTTTGAAATATGATATCAGACGTTATACTACCCAACCCATTCTTCGGCAACTTTTACAGGTTGTCTACAGAGAGTTCCTGTTTTAAAAATCTTTTTTAAACTGAAAAAACACATTTTTTAAGTTGACCATATCTTTCTTTACAATAATGTTGTTGATCATGCCAAGTATCAAAGAATAATTCGTATCAGTGATTTTGATCTTGTCAGACTAAACATATCAGGCACCATATTTGTTAAAAAAATTATGTTAGGATGTATTCATTAAATGCCTAATTAAATAAGATAGATAGACCAATCAGATGTTCCTGTCTTAATTTAATGGAAGTAATGCACAACTTATAATAAGACAAATAAATGGAGACATGGGTTAAACGATAAAACGTCTCGTTTCGTATCGGTTCATCCATATTGTTATGTATTGTCAATACTCTCATGTCAGATCCTCTTTATTTCACAATTTTACACTTAATGCAAATAAAAATGCACATTTTTGCAGCGTGGCGTACAGACTGAAATGTTACGATGTTCATCATTTGTATATTTCCATTTTGATGAGATGCGCCATGTTCTGTTGTTCCCATACCCACGGTGCGACCTGTTGCTGGGGACGCTGCTCCGGTCGCCATGTTGTCACTCCGCGGTTCCAATATGACACATACCATTAACAGGTTGTCAGCCACTTGTTAAGCCCACAAGCGACTCGCAGGCACTGACAACTTGATTAACAAGACCAGAAAAAGAAACCTTCCCCACCCATAACGTCCTCCTGGGGTGAAGCATATAATGCGACATAATTCAAAATTAAACCCTGCGCCATTAAAACGACTTTCATAATATGGCTCATACATGTTCCTGTTGCTTATATTGCTTGCCCGCAATGAAGCGGAGCGGTGTTTCTACGTAACACGAACCTCTTGGCAACCATAAAATTATGACATTAACAAATTATTCTAATTATATTGGTTCGTTTTTTACTGTTTCGTTTGGCACCGACCCTCAACGTGTCGTTTTATTTCCACGACAGTTTACCGTTATGAGGTCTTGTGAACAGCACTATTTGCTGACGATGTTCGTGAACACCCCTAAGCCTGACATGGCTGAGCCCTCCCTGTTAATTCTTAGCCTTCTAAGCTTGAGTTGATTAGACAAACAGTGTAGATCCAGATCAATTATCTCCGACTGTAAGCTGCCTTATCAGAATGTACACTTTTTGCTGCCTAATCTTATAGTTAATACATGTATGCATGGTTTTTAATAGTTTAATAGCGAATGGGTTCATTTTGAATTATTTATAAAAGTAGCGTGATAAGGGTTAATTAGTTGCATATGTATAGTGCCTTTTTATATCAATGGCCATCATGTCAACGCGCTCTATGCCGGCAATTCTTGTTTTAAGTTAAGGTGATCTCAGTGGCAAGTGTACTTGCAATATGACTTTATTATCATGACAAGTGTAATATATAATTTATGACCCTTCATTTATCCCGTCATATACCCAAACTTTGAGCTTCCCAACGCCAGTATTAACTTGAATTGTCGCAAGCGTAGTGTGTTTCCAATCCAACGTTGCTGGAAAGTGTCTTGTTTAATCATTCAGCATAGCCTTAGGTCGATTTGCCGAAGAAAAAGGACCAAGGTCCTCGTCAAGTTCTGTTTTAAAGTTAGATAGAAAAGTTATTTATTTATTATATAACATCAAGGCATTACTATTTAAAGACTCTAGCTGCCAGTGGGTTAAATTCCCAACGTTTTATACAATTAAAAAAAGAAGGGCTGTATAATTACTTGGTGCATAAAATTCAGTAATGTTTTATGATTGATGTATCTTTGGTCTTCACAAACCCGACCGTCTTGAATGTTTTGCATTTTCACAATTAAAATCACCTACGGGGTAAAGTAAAAAAAATTCTTTGTTAGTTCTTTCTGCATGTAAGGTCGTCGTATTCATTTCAACTAACACTATTTATTAACTACAACTAATTGCATGGGTTTTTATGGTCACGTTACGTTATTAACGTGTTCAGCTTTGATGTTGGACTTCTCCGGTTTAACGACTACTTGCTTCCATTCTTTTGTATTATTTTTTAGTAAAAATAATGATTTGGTCTTATTCTATATATTTGGCAAAACTAAAGATAACCGTGTCTGCTTGTGGAACTGATCAAACAAAGCTGAACAGGCGAGCAGGACATTCCAAGGGCAAAAACAAATACAAAATGCACATGTACTGTAATAAAAATATTGAATCCGTAACACCCCAACAATCCAATTTTGTTCCGACGTTTGAACAGTCCATTGGCTCCAACAATGCCAGACCTGCGTATATGCATACTCCGGGTCCGAGTTTCTTACTCCTTTTAAGTACTTATTTAGCTTTATTACTGCATTTTTAAAAATGAAGTCCCAAATTATTAACATATTAGTGAGAGTTACTGAATACATTTGTCTGTTTGCCGTTAAAAAGTTCAACGCGAGCAGAAACTAAAACAGTTTTCTGTCAGCTGCAAAGTTTTTTTTCTTTTTCTTTTCATATGTTTCTTCACTAAGATTTCAAACTCCTATTTGATTATATTTCGCCTAATTTTTCATTTTTTTTTCGATTCGAACTTCACAATTTTTAATAAATTGTTTTTTAAAAAAATAAACATCACACATAGAAAAACCATGCAAGGATGCTTAGGAAAACAGCCTAAAAAGTTATATCGGGGTATGCACATATTATCTTATATGTTAACATTATGGGTTGGCGGAGTACGCAATTTGTGGATAAAAGAACAATGCATTTGCTCACGTTTACCGCTTTCTCTTATACACTACTATTTACATTAAACTCACAAAAATTCCCTCAAATCCCACCCCAATCCCTACACTGTCGACTCAGCGTACCCCAAATTTCTGCCAGACCAGTTCACCCATGTCCCAGACAAATAATCCATCATTGCAAGCATGGCAAACCTCGGACAGGTCTAATTGTATTTCGTATTAACAGAAAATATTTTACTTCTTACCGTATTTACGGGTCGCGTTCATGTTCTTGCTATTAACACCTACAGCGAGAATGGAAATTTGACACAGTTAAAACTGTCTTCACGCCCAACATTTCTGGAAAAGTAGAAAAAAAGACCAGTCGCCATTAGAGACGGCCATTAGTGAAGTGACCAGGCGCGTTAAATGGCCGGTACCCGCTGAGGCACGGGCTGCTTCAAGGTTCGTATTTCTTATTATTGACAATAAATAGTGTAGTAAAAGTATCTAAATATAATATGTCATCTGAAGCAAGTGGCTACTTTACTTCAAGTTATTGACATCAACTTGTCCAAACTTGTACCTGTTGACATAGAGATTAATTTTCTTCCAATTAAGATTTTAAAACGATCGGTCAGAAATAATTTTAAGCCATGGTATACAAAGCATACAAGTAGAACTTTTACATAATTACAGCATTATACATGGCAATATTTAGAAAAGAGTATTACGGACATATTCCAGTCTTACAAGTGATTAACATGAACCGCCATTTTAGCTTCATGAAGAAACATGATTTTGCATTGCAATGACATTACATGACATAAACACAAGAGAAAAGAGGAATGGACATACAACATGTTGCATAATTACAAAGACATGCATGTTAAGATGAGTTTCATATTTTCTTTTGAGAGGATAACTCAAATCCATAATTACTAATGTACTTACAGCTTGCAATATAAGTAGTGTAACAACTCTACTTCGGCGGATACTTATTTAATTGGAACAATTAATTTGTCATTATATGGTTTGTATGAGTTGGTGTAGGTTAAAGCTTCCAAGAGTCATATGGCTGGCTAGTTCCGTGTTTTGAATATATTTATAAACAATATTAGGACTGTTTCTTTAAACATTCAAATAGTAGAAGTGAAGGCTTATTTTACCCTTTTCTTGGTATTATTTCTCGAACACTGGCACCAAGTTCATTTATTTATTCAATTCCTGGCAGAGGCCACGGGGGACCTTCCACAAGTGTCGCATCCTGAGCCTGGCACCTGATTAACAAACCCGGGTCCCGACAATTACACGTCAATCTGTCACGTGATAATGACCACGGGTGTTGTCTTAACACGGCATCGGCGGCTATCAATTAAACTATTTGACTGACTGGAACCTAATTAAGAAAATTAATTGGTTGCGGGGAATTTACTGGAATGTGACGACCGGACCCTCGCCGGCAGCTGCCTGTTGGACTGGACGGGTCTTAGAAGGGACTGACCCCGGGCCACAGATAAGACCGCCTGACATTAGATTCCATTCAGTCGCTGATTGTACAAGGCTTACATTGAACTACTTTTATAATCGAAATTATTTGCTAATTTAATGTAACCGTAAAAAAAGATAAAAGGAAAACAACAACAACAACAAATAAACATTAGCTAAAACAAAACAACAACACACAAAACAAACACAAACAACAACAAGCAACGCAAAACAACAACAAAAAACAACAAAAAACAACAAACAAAAGCAACAATAACAACAGAAGCAAGCAAAACACACGAACAACAAGCATGTTACTAATATAGCACGATATTTCAATAAACTAAATTAAATAACCGCTGAAAACAAAAAGGCCACCTTAACTAAAGAAAGTTTTTTGACAATCTTCGACAAAACAGAACGGAATGGTACCTGGAGCACGTCCATCCGTCCCCACCCACCCCGAATCTTCCCGGACCATACTAAAATATATATATGCAAATATGGCATACTATAAATAGGCCAAAAACTGAAATTGTAATCATGTCTCGGATATAATATATTATATAAATTCCTATGTTCGAGTTAAAATTGCTTATAATGTAAGGTTTACAAACTCAGTCGGCATAACAAATACTTGAAACAAAAATTATGACTCGAATAAGGTAAAATCATTGAACCGAAGCTTGCATAAATAGGCATACTAAAAATGGTCATACCGTCTTCAGAATCATTTAAATCGATAACAAGTCGTAATTGTTGCTGCTTTTTTATAATGTTAAAAATCAACAATAGACCGGTTTAAAAACAAAACAAATACATGTAACAAGAAATCAAAAGAGACCGCATATGCAATGAAAACGTACAAAACAGTGGAGAGTAAAGGGAAGCCGAATGTAGATGCACTATATTGACTTCCACGTCTGATTTTCATTACAAAATACGGTCCCCGGTTCGCACCTGTCCAGCGTCCATCACTGAAGTCACATCGTGACGTAACGTCCCAGTGGACGTCTTCTGCACGAGCCGTTACGCGCGTGATTATTGACACATAATTAACGTTAATGTAGTGCTGCGTTCGTTGTTGTACAGATTGCAGTCATTGCATGTGGCGCGGGAGAGATTGGAGAGATTTCCAGATCCCCCGCCATGATAATCTAGCACCCAGCCATTTTTCACGCGTGTAGGTATAAATACGGCGAGATAAGATTCACTGATTAAACATTATAAATATGGCGCTCGTGGCACACTCGTGTATTCAAATAAATAATACATACTTTCGCTAAGAGGCTAAATGTGATGTTTGCGGTCTCTACGACTGAAATTTTATAGATCTATATAAACATAACACTATATTTAACGGTTGATAAGTATCAACCAGTATCATGCATGGTTTCCAAAAAACGACCTCACCTTCAAAATACAGTCTTATTCAAAAATTTTATAATGGACAATTTGTGGCAAATACTAAATTTTATCTTAATATGACATTTAATTATATTGATTTGTAATTGGATCTTTATACAATTTAAAATATATTTGATTAATACAAACAATGCTTTCATAAAGAAAGAAAATAAAGTTAATTCTTTGAAGAATGTGTAACATTGACATGGATTGAGCGTGAATTCAGGAAAACACAACTGTATTGATTTGTGTCTCTTTGTGATAAATGGTATGGCGGCATTTAACCATGAAACTTCAACTTTCCGTTCGTGTCTTAATTCTTAGGTGTATAAACAAACATAAATGAAATGTAACAAAGTTTAAAGATTCTAAAATTGTTTTCAAAAGGCAAGTCAGCAAAAACATAACCAATAATTGTATACATCAAGATATACTAAACACATGCTCAAATTACAGGCGGTAACTGGAAAATTGGTTTGAAAAGGTCGCAGAAGAGTATATTCTTGCCAAAAAATTCGGAAAGTTTCTGCTAAAACTGTTTACTTAGATCTTCATTGAGAAAGATGTATGACAAAAGAATGAAAGTTTCCTACCACAACATGGACTCGTGTTTTTTTTTCTCTTTTCGATGCCAATAAAAATATTTACCAACGGTACTTACATCTGTAGATGTATGCGGGGCATGCAGAGGTATGCGTGGATTGGCTGAACCAAGCGTTCCGAGCGAGGCCCCTGCCGTGACTGACAGGCAACTGATAAGCCATTCTGGCTTCCCCGAGCCTGTAGGAGCGTGCGCTGTACCCTGAACCACCCAGTAGCCCCGCCCTGCGGTATTCGAGAAATATTCTTTCTTATAGTTTTGTATTCGCGAGCCGTAGATTATCTCGTAAGAAGAATTTGGTGAGAATTGCAGTCTTGGAGTAGTTTAAGTTCCAGTCGCAATGAGTGTCGACATCATGTACCAACCATACAGTGCCAGCTTTGGATATCAAAGAAATAACGACCATGCTGTACAGGTAAAAATAGTTCCAGTTTTCATAGAGGGATTTTCCCTTAACAAACGCCGGAGACAATGCAAACGATTCTAACACCGTGATTGCATATGACGATTTGGTATGGCGCTGGATTATTGGTTTTATTGGAAACTTGGCCGCGATGTGACGACGCGAATTCCTTATCAATTCTGTAGACAAATATCTCCATTCTTCGAGTAATCTGAACAGCTACTATCTTATGTCATCGGCGCGCTAAGTGGATGCGAGAAATTCTTGATGGGATCTACCAAACTTACCTCTCAAGTAGCGAGCGCCATCTCGCACCGATACCGCGTGACACTATTTTAATACTCTGCAACTTGCACATTGCTTAAGTTCCGCATCGATAAAACCACTTGGAACAAGTTTTCTGGCATCCGACTTCGACCTGGTGCCTCCAATTATGGCTACACTTTCATCTTGAAGGAGACAGTTAAGTCTTTAGAAAGTTTTGCTTTCTTATCGCGATTAACCGTATTCCTCAAGTGCTCGAAAGATCTTTATCATGGAAACTGAATATGAGCGATACCCGAGCACGATGCTTCAGTAGTGAGATATCTGTCATAAAATTACGGAAGTCAAAAACTCGTGACCAGCTTACTGTGTATTCTGATAACAAATACAAGTTTTCGAGCCATAATTTATTCCGGATGATGCATTGCGTGCGTGGATGGCCGAAAAAGACATACGAACAGCGTATAGTTCCTCATTCGCATATTTATTTGTCAATTATCTGAAATCGAATTTAAAGCCATAACCAGGTAACCGTGACAGAGTCATAACTAATAAATGACATGTAGCCACCCGAGTCAGTAAGTGTAAAGTCTTTTATTTAATAAATTAACATAATATTAGATCGATTTGCCGAAGAAAAATTACTTAGGTTCTATTTAGGTTCTATTAAGTTGGATAGAAAAATTTTATGCACCTAAAGCAACATCAAGTAACGTTTATTTCTTTTCTTTGTGTCGTTTAGTTTTAATTATTTCTATTTTAGCAATACATTTATCTTCCATGTATTTACCCCTTGTTTTTATTCTGCTACAGTCGTTGTGTCTGCCGAAGGTTCAGGAGCCGTTGGACCTCGGGATCTACCCGCCCCACACCGGCTCCCTCGGGACACACCCTCTCCCAGGTCCCTCGCTGACCCATCACCCTGGACCCTCACTGGGTCTGCACTCTTCCGGTCTCGGCCACGGACCCGGCGTCGGAAACATTGGCCCTCATGGCTCGGCCGTGGGCGGCTCGCTTGGGGGCTCAAACATGGGTCCCCCGAAAGAAGAGGACAAGGCCGAAGTGCCAAAGGACACTCAGTATCTGAGCGCCAACTGTGTGTTAATGACTTATTACAGTGGTGACATATCGTCAGTGGTGGATGACCACTTTTCACGAGCTCTCAGTCAACCAAGTAGTTACAGTCCAGACAGCAAACTCAACAAAGGTCAGTTTTTTAGTAAAATACTTTTCCTTTCAATCAAACTTTCATATCTAACAGTTATATACCAACGCATGTCTGACTAACTAATCTAACAATACTATGCAGGCTATATTAGTCACCGATAGTTCGGTCCTACTATTCATGTACCCAGTGTACAATGAATTAGAAAAACAAACCTTCAATAACCTCTGAGGAATCTTTGGTATAAAGATTGAGATATCACGCATGATAATTATTTCAAGTTATCTTCATATTTTAATTATAATTCATATTTAAACCTTCAATTTTCTTAAGCTTTCATTATGATCTCTTAAATATACACGTATAGTTTTATTTCTTACAACATAGAGGTATATACATGACTTCAATGAAAACAAAGTACAAAGGAAAGTTTGTAAAGAATTTATAGGGTAGGCCAAATAGACAAATGATAGAAACTTACAATAAAAATAGACCTAGTGTGTAATGATGGTACAATAATATAATACCCAGAGATAACAATTAAACAGAAAAAAAACCTTAACCGAAACGAAATGAAAGTTTTTACAAACGCTGATCATCGTTCCAAAAATATTACAAAATTTAAATGGACAAGATAGAATATAAATGTGTGTTCTTAACGTGTATAATTTCAGTCAGTAACTGATTAGCCCGACAAAATCCACACACTCCGAAAAGGCAACTTTTTAAAAAGAATAGTAATTTTAATAATCTTATAAACAACTCGTTGCAATTGTTAACTAAAAAGAAAAGGAAAACATTTACATAAGCTGAGGTCATAATAATAGACGATAGTTTCACAAAGCGATCACGAGAATAAGTGATATATCAACACCATCACCACAAATGACACACTGTATTAATGATTTATTTTAAAGTATTTTCGGGGCGACCGCTTATACTACAGTTCAAGTCCATGTGATTAGAAGAGTACAGAATAAAACACATCTTTTTAAGTGAATTATATATTCCAAGACAAAAATTTCAACATTGAACACAACAAGAAAAGAATCATGACTTGTAAGACGAGAATCCGTTTTAAAACATAAACAAAGAACTTCCGTTGGACTTACTATTTATATTTTGAAGTAAAGAGTTCGACATCTTCAGACATCTAAAACCGACTAAACAAAAGAGTTTAGGTAAGACTGTATTCTGCGACGCAAATGCATGACGCTCACAAGCAAGCTGTTTACCAATAAACAACCTTTATGAAGTGTTACATTAAAGATAAACTGGAATGTTAAAATGTTACATTAAAGTTAAATTGGACACATTTGTAAAGTAATTATTTTTTGTACGAATCGTTTCACTAATTTATTTCTCTGTATTTGTAATTTTTGCTCTGCAATAGTATGAGTCGATTGTTTACCAGCATGATGCGCTTTACATAAATCATTCATCAGTTTATCTTAAATAACTGTTTAAAGACGTAATTATGTATTTTATTATAAATCTCTATTTTGGGTATCATCTTAATACATAAAAGCAAACTAGTAATCAAGATGTTCTTTGCATCAACACCAAAAGTTTGATTATTTGTACATATTTTCACGCATTTATTCATCATGAAATCTTTTTATCTTAACTATAATTGTACGCTTCGTCAACTTAATTAATAATAATAAACTAAAGTTATGACCTATTTATAAGATAAATACATTTTTATTTGAAATTCGCTATTATGATGGTACATTTATCACTGTGATATATTTAAACATTATTTTTGGAAAGGTATAATATACATGTATTCAAAATAAATTCTTTTTTGTGGAAGCTTTCATTCAGGAAGAAGTAGATTTTTTAGGTGAAATGATATATGTCAGATAGAGAGTCTAGTGACAGCGACAAATGTTGCGTGTTTGTATGAGGGCAGAAGTCGCCGCCATTTAACCCCGGTATCGGCCCGGGGACGTTAGCTGCAGCCCGGGTGTGACCGGCCGATGGCTGGGGGAGATGGGGCCCGCAGACATGACACATCACATGATAGGAAACGGTGTCTAGAATTTCAAATCATGCAGAACATTTGTAAACACAACAAGTTCTAAATCATTTAAACTGTTATGAAAATCTGAGACCATACGTGTCGGGTTTTGCCGAGAAGCAGCAGCAAGCGGTTCATCATTTCATAATATTATTTTGTTCCCCGGGAAAGTTTTGCATTAGGATTTTCATCGCTAGTCCGCGTAATACATAAGAAAATAATACATAAGAAGCACGGGTGTTATTCGAAAACATGAGCATGTGCTTAGAAAAAGATCATCTTTGGTGAAAAAGAAGGAAATGTATCGGTTTACAATTGAATTTATCACGTGCTAATTAGATGCAAACGGCTCACCATTCAAGTTGCAAAAGATCGGAAACACATTCCCATTAGACTTCATTCGTTTTCTTCCTGATGGCTTACAATGACAGATATACGATCGTTGTGGTATTAAAAGATAATTAAATAGTAATTATAAGAAGGCTTCAATCCGACGTAGCAAAAACTCTTCTGAAATTGCTCATGGTGATTCAATAATGTCGTTTCGCTACTTTTGTCTTATTGTGCCTCATTTGACGATAGAGGCCTGTATTTGAAAAGCCGATTAAACTCTTAGTCATCTCTCATCACGATGTTTATTCCTGCTACTATCACTCTAGACTCATTAATTCTGCATGTTCATTCAACTTGTCACTTGTAAAACTGTTACTTTCATTAGAGCCCTTCACGCGGCCATCCCGCCGAGTTTAGGCGCTCTCATTTATTTTATAGTCTTCCGTTAATTTACCAGAGCCAAATGAACTGTTTCTTTCCAATGTCTACAACACGGTCTGGAACCACTGGTTTTATGCAACTAACACTTTTGACGGCCTGTCAGTTTACAAATAGACCAAAAGGAATAAAGAAGCCTCGTTTTAATTAATGTTTACATCATAACTGTAATTAGTGGGTTATAAATCGTGCCTACTTCTAGCTTCCCCCCGACTCTCAGACCCACTTGTCAAGGTGTCAAACGCAGAGGCTTTCGCCGAGCTTGTTTTAAAACAAATTAAATTCTCCCAGAAAATCGGGCTTAACGCGCAGATCTGTTTTAAAGTCTGTTTTGAGACGAAATACGTTAACTATACTTTTCCAAGTTGTAACATTTGGTCCTCATTACGGCTGAAAAGCGTTTTTGAATTGCCAACCGAGTAAAACAAATTGTTCAGTAATTGTTCCCTCTTGAAGATTCTTTTAAGTTCACCGGTTCTTCTAAAGCAAGAGCTCTCTAATATCAAGATAGTGTCTAGTATCCTAATCTTCTTTAATGGTTTCGTAATATACGAAGGATGCAAATAATATCATGTCAACGGAATAATGTACAGCAACATGCATATCGTATCTTTCTTATCGTCCAAAAACTATTTAGCATAACTATTTAACTTCCTCATATGATTATAATTGTTTAATAATAATAATAATAATAATAATAATAATAATAATAATAATAATAATAATAATAATAATAATAATAATAATAATAATAATAATAATAATAATAATAATGATAATAATAATAATAATAATAATAATAAAAAATAATAATAATAATAATAAATATAATGATACCACTACTACTACTACTAATAATAATGATAACAATTTTAGGTATTGTTATTTTGTTATTCTTTTTTCTCTAAAGCAAACCAATTTTTATCTTGATGTACACCAGCACAGCCATTTGAAAGTAGAACTAAAATTTAAAAAAAAATCACAGGAAATAATATAAACAGAGGTCATACATCGCCCTGTAGTCTCGGTAGACCGTACATCTACGTGAGATGAAAGTAACGGACGGGTCACAACACGGCCGGTCGGTAATCCATGTCGTCTCATTACATTACTATACCAACAAATCTCCAACACAGATACAACCTTTGCTCCCGGATTCAGTTTTATCCATTTAAACATCGATTACCATGTTTTCATACGAGTCATACTATTTCTACTAAATCATCATTTGTTATGCCCTTTTAGACATTCTTCTTCAATTATCAAATGGTGCATATAATTTAAAACAATAGGTTGATTGTGGACTTGCCAGTAAGTTTCTCTCACGTGTATCAGAAGAATATATTGTATTCAAGTTATTTACATCACAGAAACAGTGGTTCATATTGTAGTTAAGTTTATTTGTTTTTATACTCGTAAAATAATGGTGACTCGATACGAAAGGACGTTTGTTATTCGAGGGTTAACATAAATTCATTGAATAATTGCTGATGGCAGCAACTTCGACATAAAAGGATTTAAGGTTATGTAAGTAAATAATTACTTATTACAATCATGGATTCGTCCCTCTATAAAGTATACAAGACCAAATTATTTGCGAGTGTCCTTTAAACATGGTTTTGGACCTTTTCTGATTCACAAGACTTACTGTGTTCAAAAGTGAAGTTACACACGTTAGTGACATTTATATGGCCGGTCTTCTTTATAGTATCAACCAGAAAGTTAAGCAGTAAAACCGAAGTTTGCTGCGGAGGTTGTTTCCATTATATATGATGTGTGCTAGAACTTTGTTTCATAACTGTCATCAATTTCTCATTTTGTTGTAATGTACCTTTCTACATTCAAATACATGTATATGTGTTCAACATTTAATTATTTACTTTACCGAATAAACAACATGTGCAATGCGTTTGGGTTAGACCACACCAAATCATTGTCTGTCACAGATCCACTATGTTAACCATTGCTACTTCTTCTTGCAGATCCCTCCCTAATGTCACACCGGAAGTTCCCAGCCTCATTCTGGAACAGTAACTACTATTCCCCGGGATCCTTCTACCCAGGACCTCCAGTTTCCCTCCGGACCCTACTCCACGTCATCCATTGCGGGGTTCTCCGGCTTCCAGGATCCTTGGTTCTCTCGGTTCTCCTCACAGTCCCACACGTTCCACCACCGCCCTATGCATTATGACTTTCCTACTCTTCTATGGGAGCCTCCCGCTACAACTCGAACTTCGGCTCACTTCTACTGCAGTCGGCACGATCCTGGACACTTTCCTGGAAGTGACTATCCGAAATCGTCAGAATCAAAATTCAGATACCCAGAATATCGGCTTGGCACGGAATACTCGGCTCAAAATTCATTTCCAGGTAAGAATAATGACTCTAATATATTTTGATATATCAGCATATAACTATAAATGTACTATAATGCACAAATTTCCATCTGGTACTATGAAAACCCCCCAAACAACAACTGAACAAAGACATAGACATGTTTTTGCTCTCATTTTATTGTTGCTTCAGCAAATGTACAAAGTTTATTATATCCAAATTATCATAATGATAGCACATGTGCAATTAACCAATAAACTAGAGTCCAATTTTGTTTGGTTTATGTGCAATGATTATGCGTAAATGAAAGTGTGCAAAATAAAGTAACAAAATCTTCGCCTAAGATGTTGCACGTGCGAAACCAACTCAGCAAGGAATCAAAAGAAAATTAGTATCCCACTGTCAGGACAGGCTTCATCAACACGTGATTAATCACAAAAATAATTACTGTAATTTGGAAACAATCATTTGGTTATGTTTGACCCACCGCCCATTATCGTTCTGATGTGCTAGGGGAGATAGCATCTTTAAGCAGTCTGCGGCCTCAACCTGAGCACTACTGTCGACGCACATGTGCAAAATAGTGCAGCCTCTATATATCACTACGCCAGATATGCTTAATGTCGTGATAATTCATCTTCATCGGTGACGATTGATGGATTTTCGTGCTTCGGGCAGCTCTAGTTGTTGCAAACCATCTGTCCGTGAAGAATAACGAAACATTCCCGTCCAACGTAAAGTGGGGTGGGAATGGTTCTTATGAGTATAATGTGCAGGACTAGGGTCATTTCTGCATCGAAATAAAGGGATTTAAAATATTAGTTGCCTCTTTATGCGACTCTTAACACGTCACTGCACTTCTGTAGGGTGTGTAGTTACTGGACAAAGGTTCATCTACTTGTATTAGCAATACTTACACATCTCTTAAAGTCAGTCTTATGGATGCGATTTATTATGCCAGATCTTTAAACAGCTATGCGTATTGTTTTCTAAACAATCGAAAAGGAGCATCAAACGTTGTTCTAGTGGTTCTAACTGAGACAAAGGAAAGTAAATTAAAATTAGAAAAAAATTGCATCGACAAGGCATGTGCGGTATAACAGATTTAAGGACAAAATTTAATCTAATCAACATAAGTGTATTTTATTTCCTGTTTATATCATCAGTACATTATCACTTGAACTGCTGAAAAATAGATAATGGTTTGAAGTCACAGACTATGGATTCAAATTATAAAATTATTTAAAGATGTCTAATACCATTGACATCTAAATGAAAACATTTTTCTATTGACAATGGGTCAAAGTGCATTACAAAAGTAGAACAGCGATAACGTTATATGCATTACTTTAAATGATCAGTAGAATATTTTACCAACAAAATTACACTTGCAGTTTTATAAAAGCTACTTTTGAAGAAATGCGCCTCATGACAATTTATCATGCCTCTCAAATATCAAAATTGAATAAATATTGACATATAAACCAAAACAAATATTTTCATTTCGCAAAAACTGAAAGTGTTCTTGAAAAATAAATTACTTTCTAGCCAATTGCTTACTTTGTATTTGTTTCACATTTTATATATATTTACATTGCAGGACTTGAAGCGACCTCTACAGAAGGCGGGAGTGGTCGAGATTTGTATCTGTACTGACGGCAGTTTCACCCACTGATGCCAATGATCAGAACCGAGATGGTGTGATAATTGATTTATTCACGCCACTTTAGTGCAGCAAGATTTTAAATTGCTGAGCTAAGCGAATAGTTTGGACTTTCATCTCTTCGTTTAACAGTTTCTTAATTTCTTTTCATCAAATATTTTGTTAACATTTTCTTGACATTTTGTGAAGATCTTTCCATTGCAGGTTTTTTTTTCATTTTTTCATTGATCACTTAATTAAGTTGTAAAATGCCTAACACGACATCCATGTCCTGCACGTGTCCGTGCTAAGCTTAACATAAACAAATTCCTTTATCGTTAATTGATTAAAGTATAATATTTTATACAATTATTACAAATTCAACGTATCTTTAGTAAATACAAATTCTCGGTGCCTTATATAATTAAATTAGTAAACAGATTTTTGCATTAAAGTGTAAACGAGTAAGAAACGTCAATACCTTACGCACACAGTTCATTATCACATATCTCCTATCTCGGGACTGGTTGATGTATAGGATATCATTGTCTTCACATCATTGCAGATAAGTTATTTATTTTCATCTTTAACATACATGTATATTTTGATATTTATTAAAAACTGAATGTTTGTGCATCATATATTTACTGTATTAAGTTCAAATGCAGGGGTGTCATCGACAAAAAACTAAATATATACCTATGGAAAAATTCAGCGAAAAGTTGTGGTTCCACATGTATTCCTAATAGTATGTTTAAATAACATCCTTTCATTATTATAATTGGTTGCAGTATATCAGGTCTAATATGTATTTTTTCTAAATTGTAAGATTTCGCATTTTTTACAATTAAACACGCTTATCACACCATGCCTTTACTGTCGACAGAAATCATTGATTAAAACTTATGGCGAAGTCTCTTAAAACATTTGTTCATGGCTGTTTTTCTTGTGCGGATCTGATATCATTTTAAATGCCGTTATACGGAGGTGCAGGCTTTAGACATAAGCTTTTTTCCTTAGAAATATTGTAGATTTCTGTCGTTTACGACCAGATAGTAAGTACCTACAATAAGTTTGCATGTTTTGATATTTATAGGCACAACTGATGATTAAAGTTATATTTTGTCATTCGCTAAGCATATTTGGTCAAATGTATGTTGAGCAAACCAATTAATGAATAGTCGTGCCGGTATCATTATGATTTACACATATGCCACAGACACAGAGTTGTAACAGAGTTGACATACACATGAGAGCAATTTTTCTATAAAGTTTGTTATTAATCGTCAATGATATAGACACCATTTTTATTAATTCAATATTTTTGTGTACATGATAGTGTCATTTCTGTTAAACAGATGTGTACAAATTTTATTTGTTTATCTATAATTTGTTATGTTGTATATTATTTCACAATTGATATTTATATATATATGTGCCAAATGATATATGATGATGTAAATACATAGTTATATAAAGTGATATTTTTGAACAATAAAATGATATGTGAATATATTTTCCTTTTTTCCTTTGTTCATGGTTCCAATAATATTAATTGTTCATGTTATTTATATAATGTTATTTTGAAGGGCCTTTATTTTATGTGTGACCTTTAAGCTCATGACATTATGAGGTAAACAACAGCAAGAGAGCTTCAATATATTCTGCGTTGAAATATTAACACTATATCTACATTTACTTTCGAATGCATTAGATTATATTTTTTGTCTACTTTTCTAATTTATAAGTCAGCTTTAAGATATACAAATCCCTTAACACTTAACAACTCCCCACAACTATTTCATGTTTATTAAAACTCTGAATTTAACTCAGTTATGTCTGTCAACTTCACTGGTTCTAAAACAAGATCGAAAGCGCCGGGTGCAAATGCAAACATACATACATCACAACAATCCTGTTCATAAATCAAATTATTGAAAGAAAATATGAAAATCGTATATAAAGTAATAAGTTTTTCGTTCTGCATCATAGTGCATCGGCGATTTAACGATTTTTTAGTCTGTTTTCTGTTATAAGTTTTGGAAATATTTATAAAATGCATCATAAAGAATAAAAAGAGTGGACATATGTCGGAGAATTAATTAAACTACCCTCAGCTGAATATGTTACTATTTGAACTGTTTTTAACTCCACAGTATTCGAAATGTTCGCGCTCAATTGGTAAGAAGTGTAGAAATAGTATTCCCCATTATCAGTCAGTGTTTAACGTCGAAGTATTCGTCAAAATTTAGTGTAGTTTGTTTAAATAAAATGGGAACTACATTTAATAACATAAATGTAGTGGCGTAAAAATCCATGCTGTCGTGGATATAGTAAATAAATTTATTTGTTTACTGTTAAAATAAGCAATTAATTTAGTATCTTTATAATAAAATCATTGCTCATCATTATACATACATGTCACGTTCTTATTCTTAAACATTCAATTCTGAAAATAAATATAAGATAATAATATTACTTTTCGTTCAGAATGCAACAGAAAAGATTACAATATTTAAGCAAATAAAACACGCATAAATTAAATAAATAAATAAATATGCTTCAATCTTGCGTTATTACTATAACAAATCAATAAATATGCTTAAATCTTGCATTAATATTATAACAAATCAATACATATGCTTAAATCTTGCATTATTACTATAACAAATCAATAAATATGCTTAAATCTTGCATTATTGCAATCAAAATATAATCGATGATAAATTTGCCTTCCTGTGTTAAATCTATAACATTAAGATAAAGCTTAATATTCTCTGAATTCCTTTTCAATTGTAGGCAGAAATGTGTTTTCGTGGTAACCACTGGACTTATGTACATTCTACACGGTATTTTATCCATTTTATAAATGTGTTTATAGTTTGTCGAAAGTAATCAATTATAATTAGAACTAAACGTAGGACAATTTTATGTCAGACAGCCTGTTTAATTCGCATACCTATAAAGCTATATCTATATCTTTTCATTGTTCTATAAACAACGGATATTAATAAAAAATAAACAACGACCATTTATAAAGTATGTATAAGTAAATATAACACTTAATTGTTTGATGAAAAAGTGTTCTTGCTGACTTGACATTTTTTTTAAAGATAGTAACTATTTTCGCTCTTAAAAACACATTTATATAGTTATTTGATTTCATTTTTTCTTCGTAAATTGCAGTACTTACTTAAAAGGTGGAATGTACGAATTGACATTTTGTGGTATTTAATGGCTTTTAAATATCAAATTAAATTTAATTATAAAAAGTGTGTGATAATTTATCAATGTACGTATTATTAGCTATTTTCATTAGCTTGTTTGTTAGTTTAAGCCCGTTTATAATTCACTATATAAATACGTAGACCGTCATATTTGATGAAAGTTCTACAATACAAAATGGAATTACCTTCTGTTATGCTATATAATAAGGATGATGATGATGATGATGGTGATGATGATGATGATGATGATGATGATGATGATGATAATAATAATAATAATAATAATAATAATAATAATAATAATAATAATAATAATAATAATTATTATTATTATTATTATTATTATTATTTTTATTATTATGAGTAGTATTAGTAGTATTAGTAGTAGTAGTAGTAGTAGTAGTAGTAGTAGTAGTAGTAGTAGTGGTGGTATCAAATTTAACAAGTTACGCATTTTTTACATTTGATCTACATCAGCACAGCCATTTGGGAGTAAAACTAAAAAGAAATAAACACGACATAATACAAACGGGCGTCATACATCGCCCTGTAGTCTCGGTAGACCGTACATCTACGTGAGATGAAAGTAACGGACGGGTCACAACACGGCCGGTCGGTAATCCATGTCGTCTCATTACATTACTAAACCAACAACCTCCAATACACATACAACCTTTGCTCCCGGATTCAGTTTTATCCATTTAAACATCGATACTTGTTTTCATACGAGCCATACGTTAATCGTATCATGTGAACACTTATTATTTTTCATAAAGGATGAATTAAGATAGCGCCGTCATGGATGGCGATATTAGCCCTGTGCCTTTGAGCTAAGGAAACCATCTCTCTCGGAATGTTCATAGCACAGACATACCCAGTCCTCACTTTGAGATACAGTTATATCAGCGATAAAGATGGATTAAGAGCCATGTTTGTAATTTGTTTTCGTTTCTATAAAACCACCACTAGTCGTCACAATGCCAATTTCGGTTGACTTTTCTAAGTAACTATTTCTAGAATTTTAAACAAGGCATACTTCGTTGTCGGTGGAATTTTATAAGCGACTCATAACACGCCGTTTCATTTCGTAATGACCGATAAACCTCAGTTTAATATCAGTAGGCGGGTACCAAAGGGGAACAAGCGTCGGCTCACAGAGGCCCAGAAACCTTTCTTGGGGACCCCCGGAACTATTTAATACGACAGATTGACGTTTTAATTGCCGGTGCGCCCGTTGTAGTTTCTTGGGTCGAAAGCGTTATAATCTTGTACCGGGGAAATTTTAGAGGATTATTAATCCATTTTTGTTGATTAAGTCTGCCTCTGTCAGCTGTGACACGTTAATTGTGCTTTACCAGTGTGTGCAGTGTGTGTATTGTATATAGCAGTAGGGATCCTATCGACTGGGGTTATTAAATTCTTATAAACTTTTGTAATAAAACATGCTATATTTCGCACGCATATTTTTTATAAAGTCATAAAATATTTGTATCATCATAACTTATTGTGGGGATATTTCGCATGGAATATAATGATGCACACAATTCTGTCTAATCACTGAAATACAATTCGCCAACAATACTAGTTATATTTCAATTATTTATCAATTCAGCAGTGCAATTTATCGGCGAACAATGATAAAGAGAAAACTGAAAAAAAATCAATATAGGTTTTTTTATACACTCAAAATGTAAACCATCAAAGTGATGCCAAAGAAAAAAGGCTGTACTTGACAATGATATGTTAAAACAATCCGGATATATATATATATATATATATATATATATATATATATATATATATATATATATATATATATATATATATATATATATATATATATATATATATATATATATATGTATTGTTTATGATGTTAGATAATTGTATTATGCAAATAATAACATTGACATACATAAATTTTTGTTACATATTTTAAGTTATCTAATACTTTCACGATTTTCAATGACTACTCCACTTGCCCATTCAAATAAAAAAACTTATAGCTACGGCACTTGTCTTGGTAACTTATCTGCTATGTATATGACCAAGGTTCTAACAAGTGCACCCTATGGAGACGACATTTCGTGGAGCATAGCGGGATACGACATGTCAACAGCTCCTGACAAACTATGTTCAATCACGGCATGAATTTACAAGGCTTTTTCGACCTTGGACCACGGGGACCTTGCCTATATGTTAGTAGGCTTGTTAATCTTCTCAGTTTGAGTCCGCGCTCACGGCCGATCATATTGCTCTGCGGAGCTACTTTTTGCCACTGGCTTTCATCACCTAGCAGTTGGTAACTCGTAGAGACACGTTTAAATGGAGTTTTAGCGCAATATTGCATGAGAAAGTCGCCTGGGAGACGAGTCCTGGAGGCCAGAACCATCTGGCGGGGTCGCCGCGGGGGTGAGGCTTATGGCCATGTTGACGTGGGTTTAAAACAATTAGAAAGAAAAGGTGTCAATAGACAAGTGTCAACCCACCAAGAAATAACGGTTTCAACATGGCTACAAGACCGAGTTACTTGACGTGTTGGAGGGTATAATTAACTAAACCGCTCGATTGATTTCTTATATACTGAAAACATATTCCATGAAATAAATTCATCTAACTTCAACAGGACAGTTTTTATAACAAGAGGTCGTCATAGTAAGAAATAAACACACTGCCTTGTAACTTGATTTAAATAAAACTTAAACAAATGATGTTTGAAAGACCACACTTAGTTACATATCTGCGGATAAAGATAAAAATGACGTCATTATATATAGTGAATAAAAGCAACCTGAAACAGATGAATGAGTTTAAACTGCTATTTTCATATGCATCATGTCAATATAAAAAACAAACAAAAACAACAACAAACAAACAAACAAATAAACAAACAACAACACAAAAACAGCACACACCCGCAATCCGTCCAAACGCGAATTAAAGTGATTTGTTACCTGTCCCATAGCTACAGATCTGTTTTAATTTCATTATACCACACATTAAAAACAATACTCAGGTAACGTTTGTTACTTTAAATTGATAGGTTGAAACAAAAATACATTTTCTTTATATATCGCTTTTCGATATCAGATATAAAAGTAGACAAACCACGAAACGATCAGCTTCCCAAACCCTTCTTCAAAATTGCTAACAAGACAGCCGTAGAAGTTTTGATTGGAAAGCAACATTTGCATTAATAAATCATCATTCGTCGAGAATCAATTAAGCGATTAGTACCGGCTTTGAACCAAGAGATAATCCCAGAGCTACGCTATGATGGGAACCAGACCATGAAAGCGCTGACGTTTTGGACCAAAACCAACTCGGACCATAATTCGTGCTACAACTTGTGAATTACCGGAGACGCGCGGAGGTTTATCGATAATTATAATTTAATAACGCGTTTATCACCATGAATATTAACGCATTAATGTCTGTCGTCATCATCAGAAATATTCGTTAATCAGGAGAAGTCTTCAAAAGAATGGTACATAATAGCAAACTGCTTTTAATTACCTGATTGTGTTGAATTAGTGTTCCATGTATCCTCTTTGTATTATCTGTATTTTTATTTTAAAAGAAAGCATTATTCCAATATTAGAAATGTCTGTAGGCATACATTAACGTATGCAATATATTAGTGGTTAAATGGTGCTTTTCTCTACGGTTATGATATTCCCTCGTTCCAAGTTGATGCAAATATCTTCGTAATATTTGTTATTTTATTACAATTATATAATTAATCAAAATATTTTATACTAAATAATCATGATAGATCTTATTTAAGACAACGTTTCTAGCATTACAATGTGATTGTATTTCAAAGAGCATCATGAGTCTAAAATTCAAAATTTGTCAAATAAGAGAAAAAAAAAGATGACATCGTAAAGTGAAATATTAATTACAAATCATGATTTAAAGAACAAAATATTTCCATAAAGCTCGTATAACTAACTACTCGATGTTGATTGTGGAAAAACAGCAACAAAAAGGTCAAAAATCACAAAACAAACAACAAACAGCCCCAAATAATTGTATATTTCAAATGCAAAAGAAATCTAAGCTGCATTATGATAGATAAATTAAAATGACTGAACATAAAATATGATTGAATATGTACAGAAAAACAACGATTTGAAATGAGTCGGTTTATGCCCACGGTACATTTGTATTCGTTAATACAAAATACAACCGGTGAGTACAAATGGTTTTAAAACCTATTTTCAATTAAATACGAGTCAGCAAATACGTTTTTCTCTTTAAAATCGTTTTATGATGTTTTCATGCCATGAAATAATTCGCCACAAAAGTTGAAAGAATGTCTCTATGTAGAACGGAATGTTCCGTGAACGACCCATACGGTCCCGGGCTAATGTAACGTTATATAACGCCATCGCAATACACATGTAGGAATTCGCTTAATTACCTCAAAATGTTTGCCTTACAAGCCAGCGCAATGCAAACAATGTCAAATATGACACTCTTTGCAACTTAATTTACCTTCAATGTTGAAATCTTTATACCCGGTTTTATGGCATGTGGCTTTCTTCATTAGACTAAATACTTGCGCATAATGAAAAAAAGCAAGTAAGCGCCGAGCGAATTTATATGTAAAACACATATAACTAAAATATAGCCATCAAAGAAAAACACGCGACCATACAAATATTCTCTCATGCCTGGTCCTGTACACTATATTTTATGGAGGTTATGGAAAAGTCTTGTAAAAGGTAACACTATTGTTGATTTAACGAAATGGTAGACATAGAGCACTTGACTGTAGCATTGTCTGCCATCTTCGACTTCAAGGTAGAATGTGATACCAATATTTATTGTTAAAACAGAAATTAAGTATTTATTATGAACATATTTGTATTGAAGTTGATAGACTAGTTTAGTTTACTAGACTTTCCTGTTAAATACGAGTTAAGTTTATTTAAATACTTTTTGTTCCTGACACGATATATTATAAATAATGATTATTCCGGCAGTTTGATATTATGTATGTATTCATTGACAGAGAAAGTTTACCCCCACCCCTGTATTCGATAAAAGATTCTAGTTTTGTTAACGGTAAAGCAAATCAGTTGTTTAACGTACGTCTACCTTATCATTGTGCCTTAATGTTCAATTATCTTTCGTGTTTTTTTAAACCCTATTCAGTTGCAGTGAAACAAAGAATATATAAAGGAAATTAAAGTTTATGATGAATATAATTTCAGGACTTTTCTGGTATTTTTCATGATTTAATATTTTATTAAAAAAGAAACAAACCATGTTAACTGTAATTAGACTGATTGTTTTAGCATACTTAATAGTTCGCCCCTGATCGGGAAGACAAGTTGTCTTGACACTTCAAGAAACATTTTTTCTGCCTGATACATAGAACACGGTTAGACAGTTATCTATAGATTGATGACTATATATTGGACATTTCCATATGTACAGCAGAGCACAAGAATTTGAAAACAAACAACAATGTCAACAATTATACTTTTTCGTATGTTATCCACATGTTGGACTTGGATGGTAGTAATATCAACCGTGCTTTTCGGGAGACCGATGGAATTTTGTTTTTGTTGACTTAGTATAAAGATATCAAAAAGTGTGACAACACTCTTGAAGTCTCGATGCTTCTCAACAAATGATTGTTTACGAAGCAATTTTTCATCTTCCTAATGAACATGTCGCCTTGTGTTACCGTCGTCTTGTGACAGACAGGAAAAACAAATGAAGGTCGACCAATCTCTGCGAGTCGTTCAGCTATACTGTGGTATGCGACTACGGACGGGATTATTTGGATAGCGTTCTTAGAAATGTGCGAAACCGTAGTGAAGACAAGTAAACACTCGCAGATAAACACACGGTGATGACCTGCCTGTTGTCATCAGTTTATGGCAAAAACAACAACAACAACAATATGTCTACTAAATTAATATTAAAATTGTAACATATGCATTACACGTCAAATAAACTATGTGTATTCAATGTACAAATATTATAATAACAACTTACCATTCCAGGGTTTTTAATTTTTTGTTTCATCTCTGTGATTTTAACATTTACCATTTACCCTTTTTGCCTTTGTCTAGAGGTAGTACAGATTTAAATATGTGTGGCAATTCTTATAGGACTTTTTGTTATTTTCCTATTAGTTTGAGAATGGGGAACACCGCAATAAGGCTAATTATCAGCTTATGAATATACAAAATTGAATATAGATGAAGCAAATGTGATTTTTATTCCAGAAATTATTAAATCTTATGTATACAAGAAATTTATCAACACTCATATCAAATGATACTATTGATAAGGTTGCCAGTTCGAACATTTCATTACAAATTATTCTGTTATGGACTGCTAGGAGGACGTTCTTGTAAAAGGGTTTTCAGTAATCACTAGCAAATCATTGTTAACTCATAGAGTAATTATTTTTTCATGTTACCACCAAAGATATAACAAAAATATTTATTTAACAAGCATGTTTAAAATTACAACACTGTACATCAATGTCAATAATTGAACAAACAACAGTTCTGGCATCTATCTTAAACAACACATGTTAGCTGCTAATTAAAGCCTCAAAATACTTTGAAAACCATCTGTACTATGTAAAGTCTAAAGGTAATATTATTTGAGTCTTAATCCAACACACCAAACGTACCACAATGATTCCACATGTTGTTGTTATTGCAAGATATACTTTTATGATGGTGCTTAGGATCTATAGGTCTGATTAAATTTGACAAATCAACTCAAGTTATGCTGACAAACAGTGCGCAATGATGTAATAGTTAAAGAAATCTAAAATATACTAAAATCGCCACTGGCCTTCTACAAAACAACAATAAGGTGATCGAGAAATTTCTGTTGTAAACACTACCCTTAAACTGGACCATCACAAGATAAATTAGGAGAGTGTTTGTGAGTTGATTAAGAGTTCTGTTTAAATATGTTTGGGGCAATTTAAAGAAATAAGACAAGATTAAAACAAACAATTGTGAATAAAATGTATATGAAAAATACATCAACATTTTAAGCTCTACATGAGTTTGCCAGGGAAAGACCACATCTCCAATAATTCTTATTATTTTTCAAATATCTTCATCATGCCATATCTCAGAAATACAGTGGAATTAATAGTCTTTAGCACAGTGTAGATGCAGTTACAAAAAATAAGTTCAGTGACAGTTTATATTGTTTACGCCGACGATTCTTTTTTTCCAGTAAATTTTGTAGAATACGTGTTTGCAGTAAATCAGATTAGCGAATTTACTTGTCAGCTCCTGTCACATGTTCCAGTCTTGGCCAGGGCGAGAACTTTTATTTCAGGAAGGTCTTCTAGCTGACCTGCGGTATACCGGTGGTCTGGGACCATCCTTTACCAACAATGTAGCTGAATGTTGCAAATACGACCAGAATTACGTCGATTCGATGTTACAATAAATGCAACAAATCAAACAAGATTTATCAGCTGTATAAACCTGTTTCAAGATATTTTCAATTTTTAATCTTTTATAATATATTTCTATAAAATGCATGTTGTTTTGTTCGCCGATATAACTTTTTATGGCGTAAAAATATTTCACTGTTCTCAAAAATCTACAAAAGATGATCGGAGTTGGTAGTGCGAAAAAGAATTCAGTATAAATTAGCCTCAGAACGTAATAAATAAACTTAATAAATAAATCCCGCTATACATGTTTGCATCTTAAAGAAACTGAAAAAGATAATATAGATTTAAGACTTAAAACAAAGCTTCACAAAACCGAAAACATGTAGTGTGCATTTAATCATACAGATTAAATATAAAGAGTCAGTTCTGTAAAGTGTTGAGGATCTCGAATGTTTCCTCCCTAAGTAGTCCCCAGACATGCGTTCTATTTATTTTTCAATATTTGCCGCAGAATTTTACCACAAGAAAGAATGAAATACATTTAAAGTATAATTACAATGAATTTATAAATAAGTTTTTCAATGTCTGCCGGTCTTATTAAAAATAATACAAAGATACGATGTTTCAATTAAATAAGCAGATCTACTTCGTCAGTAGGAATTGTCAGCAATGTTGTTCGGGTCTTTCGATGTTGTTGTAAGCAGATCCGGTACACAGCCTCTGTCTGCGAACCCATCTCATATACTACATTTTCTGCATTACTGTCGAGGCGAGGTGAGGGAAACATCATCATACATCAATACGATCATATGTTTGATGGATTCATAAACAAACCTTCAAAAACAAAAAATATCGAAATAAAAACTTGATCCGCCAGCCAGCATTCTTCTCCCTAAAACACAAGGTGTCGTCCTATACAATCAAGGCTAAATAACCTTCTGTCAATCAACATCCATGCCATTCGCTGTCTGTTATATTATCGAACTTAATATTTCGTTTCGTAAAAAAGATTACAACAAAAGACTTATAACTGCATTTCACAATTCAATGTACCATATAAAATGGGTATTCATATGGCATATTTTTCCTTCAAACCATAAACTAGGATATTTCAACATGTACCATTGTGATGGCATATTGTATCATCGAGTCAAGAGTCCCGAGAACACATGTTGTGACAGTATAACGTGTCAACTATGATGTTAGTCCAGCTATAATTATACTAAAGTTAATACAGATACAACAATATAAAGACAAGGGTGCAATAGTTTGTTTAAGGTAAAGAAATTAAGCTAACTATTACTAGTTTCGTGGTACCCTTAAAAATTATAAACTCTATTCCAACCATGTATCATTCGATATAGAAAATGGCATGTGCATATATTTTGATTTGTAACATATCGATTTTGTAATATTCTTACCCTTTTTTGTCCGATAAAATCGCACCCCCCCCCCCCCCCCTCCCCAATATTTTGTGAATAAATTAACTCATTTATATGTTATTCTAGTAATATAGTAATTATAAAGCCATGTCTAAAATTAATTTCGCTAATTTATGCCATAGACAATGAGATAAATTTAATTCTCAATTAAACAAACTGTTATTGCATTGCCGTCTGTGATCCATTTCGTGAGTAATTATTTGTTTCACACAGAATGTCTTAAGCACTCAGGGAATTTGTAGCTCACTGTTTTCCTAGGTTTATTATTTTCTGTATCCTTTAAAGCGACTCATTAAACTACTGAACAACTTAACTACCAAAACCTTTGACCCAAAAATAAATATTTCGATATAGTTTTATAGAAACATTCTTCTTATTGCTAATGGTATGATAAAATGTTCTACAATAAATATAAACTGGTGAATTCTTCCATGTTCAAAATGGCATAATCAGTCCACAAATTAATGCAACGATATGTTAGGAATAAGAAATTTATTAAGCATTGTATATTGTGATATAAACAAATATTTTTCACACTTTTGCGGTGACGATATTCGCATAAGTCAGTGCTGGAAAATATTCAGTAAGCCTCAGTTTATTGATTTTAAACTCACAACACACTAGGTTAAAATAGTTTTGTATGTTTTATGTATGCAATAATAACAAGAATGGCTAATATATGGCAATTAAACACTGTCTTTTATTATACAATAACTACCAAAGACACATATGTATGACTCCTAGCTATTTGACACACAGAACAAAAACGTTATTATTGAACCAGTAGAATACCGCAGGTTTGTTTTTAATGACTAAGGGTGCAGGAGATATTGGCCTGCATGTTGAATGTTTTAAAATATAAACCAATAAAGAATCACAGATAGATTAACGACTGGTATTTTCCCCCAAATGTTCTAACAGATTCTAACTAAAGACAGTAGTTACATTCCAACACAAATTAATTTAACTATTATACTTGTAAGACGGACATGTACAAACGATTTTTATTTTGCCTCAAACAATCCGCGATTTGAATACTCTGCCAGATTTAATAGTGACTAGTGATGTGTGACCCAAACAAAACATTCAAAAAATCTCTTGCAGACTCATGAAAAATACGAACAGCATTACTAACTTCAATCCACCTACCCTCAAGACTTGTTGATCCCTAAAGCGATTATTTTGAGTTCATATTAATATAAAGGAAAAATATAGCATAGTTTGGATTATACAAAGAATCTATATAATATAACCTAGATTTCAAAGTTACACTATGTCGATAGGTCAGCTGAATACTATTCTAACTTAATTCAGAGACATAGCTATTATATCTATAAACACTTGCAAAATTACACACATTTAACCAAGTTTAAATAACTCTGCAAATGCGAGAAAAGCTGGTTTTATTATAACGCAAGGTCAAACAGGATATTTCAATTCACTACTGAAAACATAATTTGATTTTTTCATTTCTTGTAAATTATGAAAATCTAGTTAGTCTTCGTTGGCCCATCGATATACGCTTCTCTTTAATATTGGACGTAACGGTCATCGTTTGCATTCAGGATAGTATTTATTTCTACTACATTCTTAGTTTCAGAAGATGGGTTCTTATTGTATTCTACATTTGAGAACTAACAAATTCTTATGTTATCTTTTTATCCTAGGCTAATAATTTCAAATAAACAAATATTTAATCGCCTCCTGACTACCCGCGCGGGAGGCCCGTTTGCATATCAGCATATCAGCAATTATTAGTATATGGCAACCCTTGCCTGCACTTGTCACGGAAATACCAGAGTAAGTAAGAGCAGGTAGACGGGGTTCGCGATAACGCCAGCAACTATTGCGATCATGACAAGCATTCGTTAATATGGCAAATATCGCAACAATCAAAGAGGAATTCGTAGACCTCTTGAATTGCCCTCAAATGTATATCAATCACTAGAGGGACTATAGAAGCTGCATAGAGATCTGTAAGCGAGAAAGCCAAAGAATGGGAGCAATGTGTCCATGAAAATAGCGGATTCCTCCCTACATTCCTGCGGAGACGTTTGTCCTATATATATAAAATCACAGTGAATGCTTGATATGTCAATAGTACTTGCTTCAGAGCGTCGTTTTCTGGGGAAAGAAACATATATTCACTTGTGTGCAAGGTTTGCTAAGAGAGTCACTTGAAATTATTGTGAATACAAGTGCCGGCCAATGGAGACCGGTTTATTCCTTGTCACACCATTTATTTATTGTATCTCTGGAATAACGTGTACATTGGATTATATCAGTTGTTGTCAATACAAAAAACAACAACACACACAACAATTGCTGATATGCAGTTGTGACGCGGGTGTCATTTAATTAATAGGCACGTGTTTGTGACTAGTGTTATTCATATTGTGTAAGTGACGACTGATGAGTACAAAACGCGTGTGTCTCTGTATATGCTGAAAGCCGTTCGGATACTAGAATGACACTACAGCGGACGTTTGATATAGAACCATGGGATTGTATGCCTGCACTGTGGATGCCGTCACAGCTGGTTTTCATGTCGACCTGCCATAATGTCGAGGTTGTCATAATTTTTATTGGTAATTTCTTATGGATATACGACACTTTATCATAACTTAATAAAATGTGACATAAAATGACATACGCGAAGATATTGGGAACAAATATGTCGAGGATAATCTGCACATGTATTTGCTATAATTCGTCTACCTAATATCTGAGCATTGGTTATATAATTTCAGAAATAAACAAAAATTAACATTATATACAAAAACATGCGATGTGTATGCTCTTAGCCTGGTAATTATGCTCTTTATTCAACACAGACCAGTATTCACAATGTCAGCCCGGCACTAGATCACAACGTTAAAAACTCCAGACCATTTAATGGAACGTTTATAACGATAATGTTATGGAAATGTTAAACAGTTATATCTAAATGATATTGACAAGTTGGGATAAAAAGGAAGAAAAGCCGTCACTACTTATTTTGAAACATATGCAAACCTTTCATCAGGCATTGATCCTTAAAATAAAACGTATAAATTCCAACGTAATTTAAATTTAAAATTTCTACCTTTATTAATGAACGTTTTATAAATCTGAATTAGCACGATGATGGTGGACAATAAGCATTCCTATATGGCGCTTCTTTCTACATGACCGAATATTATTCATATGGTTACGTAAGGTTTGAAAAATTTAAAGGCATTTCTTGCTTGTATTGGGCTTATAAACAGCTCAAAAGTGTTAATTTTCAATTTATAACTGTCTTAACAAGAATGAGAAAAACATATACTTAACAAAACCATGGAAACAAAGTAACTTAATAGTAAATAGTAACTAAGAAGTAATAATTGTGATACATATAAGAAATGACAATATCATCATCATCATCATCATCATCATCATCATCATCATCATCATCATCATCATCATCATCATCATCTGCAGCAGCAGCAGCAGCAGCAGCAGCAGCAGCAGCAGCAGCAGCAGCAAAACAACAACAACAACAACAACAATAGTAATAGTAATAGTAATAATAATAATAATAATAATAATAATAATAATAATGATAAAAGTAATAATAATAATGATAATAATAATAATAATAATAATAATAATAATAATAATAATAATAATAATAATAATAATAATAATAATAATAATAATAATAATAATAATAATGACAATAATAATAATAATAATAATAATAATAATAATAATAATAATAATAATAATAATAATAATAATAATAATAGCATTTGAATTTAAATGTTTAAATGTGTTCACGTTGACATATAATTATAGTTAACATCACGTTCGGCTAGAAACTACTCAAATACTAAACAAATCGAGAATAAAACGCATCCCACATTCATCCCCAAGCCTAAAGGGTACTAAAGGGTATTATAGCGTGTTTCCATCAAGGAGTTTTCTTTAATTCACTGCGCTTAAACTTACATCAGCAGTGATTAAATTTATAAACTAATTATGCGAACTGTTAATGCATACTAGGTCAAAGGTGAATGGATATATTAACAAAATGTATTTTAAAACAAAAAGCAGGTTCGCCGAAGGATTTTTATCGTCTTTAAATTGAGGTCAATTACCGTGTAAGAATTAAGTAACTAACGTTGATATTCAAGCTTTAAAGTTTCACGGCTGAATAAATTAGTTCATTAAGCTGAAAACTTTTGACAACTTTGGATTTATAATGATCATACTTAATGGACATTTAATGATTAATATTTTCATTATAAACGCAAACTGTCCATCGTCAGATAAGGTGGATGATGTGTTCTAGACGTCACTTGGATTGGCTTGCTCATTATTTCTTATTTAATTGACTCGTAAATGTCTCAAGTCAGATGGCAATTACCAAGACATATTTTTTAAAACATGGAGATCCCCAGACGTCGCCCTTGCAAATAATAAAAAAACAAACAAAAGAAGCATTATGTTTATAGTTTATTGTAATTGATGTCTGTAAGAATAATCAGTCAGAACACACAAATGTAGGCCGAGGCAGTTATTAGGAGGTTGATTAGAAAAGAAAATATCACAACTTTGACAACAGATTTACACAAAAGATAAAATGCTATTTTTTAAATAATTACATAATTCCTTTTGTAATTAAAATAAAATAAGTAAAATATAATTCGGCTAAAGGGCGTTTCTCTGGTTTAAGATACTTTTTAGTTTCAGTTGTTGTCTTGACAACGAGTTCAAATAAAATCGAAGAATATCAAATCAAATATTCTCTAATATATATATATATATATATATATATATATATATATATATATATATATATATATATATATATATATATATATATATATATATATATATATATATATATATATATATATATATATATCGTTCCTCGAACTTAATTTTTGAAATAAAGAAAATATTTCCATTTTTAAAATCGTATTTGATACTACATTCTCCTTAAATTCTAATTTAACAAGCCATTTCTTTAATTAGACTTTCAAATACAATACACAAACGGATTTTAAAGCAATGTGTAAATGAGACATCATTCAACAGTAAACTTTTTTGACCAGTTTCCAAAAATAAGAAATAATATAATTAAGAACCATTTGAATCTATGCTGTTCACCTCGCCACACATCGTCTGACGAATACAACTTCTGTGACTAATTTGTACTGGCTCCGAATTATCAGTTCGAAAGATTCACACAAAAGAGCCGTAAAATGATGAGAAATTGTGTTAAACTTGATTGATTAAATCGACTTGATAATGTGTGCACACTTAATAAACTGTTATATATTCTAAATGTATGATTACAGTTTTGGAACTATTTACAGGTAATATTACGGTAATTCGGGTTCTGCTAAAATACACAATCAGATAACGCACTGCAATGGTTATTAAATGAATTGACCAGTCGGACAAACCCAGCCCTGGACTGGATTTAGTGATGTGGGTGGTTCTACCCGACGATAAAAATGTCTCGTAGCGACAACTCCATCATCATGGCTTCTCGTCCCTCTGACATTTTTAAGCCGCTTTTATTGTTTGCAATTCTAGCTTGAATGCGAAGAATGCGTTTTGTTTTCTTTCAATATTTAGATAGTATATAGTTTGTGTTTGTTTCTCATGTATTGGACATTAGGGGTCTTTTCCCCTCACACACACCGTGGCAACCAACATAAATCGTGTGTTTTATTAGCAAAGAAAGACAAACACATATACATGCCGGTTGACATGTTACAACAATGGTCCTCGTGGCTGTCAAGACACTATGTCGCACTGGGTATATCAGCGGGATTTCATGTCACTACCAAACAACATGTTCGTTTTATGACTGTTAGATATTTTCTAAGTTTCCGAGTTTATACTCTTGCAAACGTCTCTTTTCGTTAAGAAAATTATGTTGACGTCTTAATAGTGCTTCCTCTCCGCGGACACGTTTTATTCATCCACATAATTTTTCTGTGGTCCTGATGTCGCTCCAAACTCTGCATCAGAAATTCCGCGACATTTCCAGACATGCTTGCATCGTTCGGGAATTGCAACCATGCGCACTTTAATGAACGAAGGCTTCTGGAATATGGGGTACTAAAATATAGCCTCTATACTATGCACATGTAGTCATTTGTGACATGATCTACTCACTCGATGTTGTTTTTTTGCATTAAGTAAAAAGGAATTTGTAAATAGGGTTGTTTGTTAGTTCGGTCGGTTAATGAGACATGGACCTTGAGGGTTGCACTTGCAAATTGTTGCCAGAGCGACCTTCAGGGGAGGTCAGTGAGATGGTGACGTTAGATTATGTACATGTAAAAATGGCAAAGTGACGACCGCGACACTAATGTATCACAAGAGCATTCATTTATAAGGATTGTCTTTTAAAATTAACTTTAACATGACCTTGCACTTGTAAGTGCTACTTGCTCCACACAATCTAATGTATGTCTGTAAAATAACGAATTTTATTTAAAGTAATGTAAAATATGCAAGTTAAGTCACGGAAATAGGACATGCCGATAGACAGACGAATGAACAGACAGTGCTTCTGCCGTTCTTGGTAAAATGGTATTTCCGTGTTTTAAAGGTGTTTTGAAATTTAACAACTTAACCCTTATTACAAATATTCTGAATTTAACCAACGAAGTACCTGTTTGGTTTGTTTTAGTTGTGCTATTATTTGGTCCTAAATAAAAGGTAACAGCAAACCGTTTTTCCCAACGAGAATATTACAGTGTATTGGGAGTTTCCTTAGTTCGTAAAGAAATACCCTTTTGAGTCCGAGCTAAAGATAAGAGATATCTATAAGTTCACATCGGGGAGATAAATATTGATGGATTTTTGCGTCTTTATTGAATACAATAGTAACAATGTTAGGTTTTCAGTTACATAATGTGTTTATTACACTTACTTTTTCGTGAAAGATGATGCTCTATAGTTTGCTCACAAGTCGCTCGTTTATATGAAAAAGTGTTTTTTAAAAGCATTTGCGGTTTCCATCAAATATGTAATAATAGTGACACTCTTTCTGTTGCCTCAGTCCTAAAACACTTGGTTTATAAATAAACCCCAAAAACGAATTGTTATATTATAAGGGTTATTTCAAGACAAATGGTTGAATTTTAATGTAACTTCTGAAACGAATTTCTTAATTCATAAGTATATTAATACTTTTTGATAACTTCTTTGATAAACAAGAAAATATAAATGGCCTACAATTCTATATTTCATTTTACGTCAACTGCTATATCACTGTTCTACTATCTGGCACTTTAAACAAAGAAATAAATAAGTGCCTGTTTTTTAACAGCTGCATCGTGTTGACAATAGAGGGAAATAATTGTTTCACTTTTTTTCTATTTAAGAAATCCGTCAAGTCTCGATGTCCGTGATATCCGGATATGTGTTGTTGTGATGAATGGCTCCATTTGCTGGGTGCCGAGTTCCCATTAGTCAAACGTGAGCCGACCCACCCCCGGCCGCCCGGTATTATCTGGGACCCCGGGATACCTTCAGCGGTCCACCGACACTCTACCACCCGCACACTCTTTGTCTTGTCTGCAAGCGCTAACTTTATAATATGTCAAACCCGCAAAGTAATGTATACCAAGCATGTTTGTCAATCAGACCGTTTGCAACCGTGTTGCATGCCTCCACTTGTTTTGCAGGAACCATATCTAATGTTGCAAGATTTAGTTTTTACCATTTACTTATAAACAACAGATTTACGACTAGGGTTAATTCTACAATCGCACAGTCTTTTTACTTGTGTTAAAATAAAATTTGACAAACTGACGTCTTAAATTTGTGGATTTTAAGTAATCTAGTTATGCGCGTACTCTGTTATCGTGTATTGTTCTGACAAAGCTTTAAACAGCTTACTTAAGAAGAAGAATGGTTTCTGAATGTCTCATTTGAAGGTTTCGTTGTAGTTTTCTGAAATTGTAACTGTAGTATGAATTTCACATTTTTTTTCTGGTATGGTTCAAAGTGGTCATTTTATCGGAATGTTACGGGATTGTGCTTAACGCATGTCGCAAGTAACTAAAACGATTGATTTTTAATACTTTTTCATATTCCATTCAAATGCGTATTTGATTTAAAACTTTTGATATAATAACTTCTGATTTCTTACAAAAATGTTTAATGTACTGTTGAAATAAACAGTTATTTTGGCATTGAATTAATAAGCTATTGTATGATAAATAACTATGGCTAATTATGAGGCTTCATTAAACATACCATAATACTACCATATACGTATTTTGTAATTGTAAAACGTTGCGCACTTTTTATATACAAAAGGCTTTGGGCAGAGTTTGTTGTTCTAATGAACCGAAATGCAAATTGTTTAACTTGGGAAGGAAAAATGCTGAGGATATTTCATGATAGTTACAGTTAGGTTAAACTAAGGTCATGTGATATTTCCCAGCATTTTGAATGTTGGATAAGAAAGTTGATCTATTATTCCTATTATGTTATTCTTGCACCATGATTTCAACGCAACATTGACTTTTTAATGACGTCAATGTTTACTTAATAATGTTTCCAAATGTACCTTGTACAAGATAAATGCCAGCAAAACTGCAGAATATCCTATTGGTAATCAGCTGACATTTTTAAATAAACATAGCGACTATTTTCCAAATCATTGTTTGAAACCGAAACGGAATATAGCATTTAAATTTGCTTTACCCTGAAATACCTTCTTTGTACTGCTTCTCTTTGTGATAAAATATCCGCGACTGATACGTCTCTATAGCGACCTTCCTTATAAAATATCCGCGACTAATACGTCTCTATAGCGACGTTCCTTATAAAATATCCGTGACTAATACGTCTCTATAGCGACCTTCCTTATAAAATATCCGCGACTAATACGTCTCTATAGCGACATTCCTTATAAAATATCGGCGACTGATATGCCTCTATAGCGACCTTCCTTATAAAATATCCGCGACTAATACGTCTCTATAGCGACCTTCCTTATAAAAACGTTTTCCTTATTAAAAGACGATTTCCCCTGTATTGTTCATTTAATCTTTAAATGCGTTATCATCATGGTAAAACGTATTTGTATAAACAGCTTATCTGTGTCAGTAATAAATACTTAAAAAGGTTTTCATCACATGCATAAGATGTTGGCTTTTTAAGAAATTGCGCCTTAAATCATTCAGCAAACGAACTATACTTGACAAGGGTCATTATTTCCAGGTTTCTGCACCAAAGCACCTGTCGTAGGAATCAAACCGCTCACTGAGATCAGATATGTTGCATTTTCCGCCTGACCACGTTTGGTTATAAACTGGTCATAAACTGAGTCCGTATTAGTTTAACTGGATAATTGGGTCTGACAGTTTGATGGTCAACCCGCGATCGACTGACCAGGTCCTGGGTCTCACCAGGAATGTTGAGCTGCAAGAATCGGGAGGCTGCACGTGGTCTGTGCACTTAGTTTTGTTTGCTTTTATATTAGGTAACGATATATCTGTCAATTTTGCTCCGAGACGAAAACAGAAATAGCGTAACTTTCACCTGTGAAAGCATGTCGTGAAAACCCTACCTTGAGTCTCCATATCCTGTTTCATAACTCTGTTACCCTGCGGACCAGTCATATACATGCTTAACAACAAGCCGGATGGCTATACCACTAACATCCATGTTTTATGCGGTTCGTACCCTGAACCGAAGCTCTCACGACACAGACACTTGATGGACGGTCTGACAGCAACCTGAGCCGGATCTTGAGGCTCTTGAATCTGTTTCCATGGAAATAAGTTTGTAGAATGTTATCCTAAATCAAACTGATTTATAAACCTTTTTATAATTATCATGTTACAACTCATCAATCAGTCAGAAAATAAAGAAGTTATACAAATAACTTGTAGTATTGCGGACAAATCACTGGAACATTTGAATGTGTCACAAAATGTTAACCGGAATCTGGATATGTTTTACAAAGGGTGTTATCATTTCACGGCATTGTACAGGACGGGTATGGGGGATATGATATCGTTTCAGATAAACAAAAACAATGCAGCTTGCCGTGCACATCCGTGTCTTGGCGATATGGGAACAATTGTCGTGGTTACGATTATGATAGCTGACGAAAAGTAGTTTTACATTCTGTATCTAAAGCATTCCTAGAATGCATTTCAAAGTCCGTGTTGTCAACATTGTAATCGCTCGAGATTTGCTTTCCAGTCGACAAACAATGAAAAAGCCCTGCCGAGTTTTAACAAATAGATGCTATGTCTATTTCCATTACATAAGCATGCGAGCAAGATGCAATTCCGTGATCAATTACTACACAGATAGACACAACAATATTGAAAGATAAAACACCAAACAGGGACTGTATTATTTATCAGGACATAAGGTTAACAAACAACATTGAACTTGCTCACAATTAAGCTGTTTCCGTCAAGTGTAATACATGTAGTTTATGGGACAAGATTATTTTTTTTCCTTTAATCATTTTTACCTGTTTATTAAAAAAAGAGATTTTTTTGAATTTTAAAGTCCGCATAATCATTTAGATCTAAAAGGAAAATGATATTGGCGCATTTAAACGGTAACATTTTCAGTCAAATTTGGTTATATAGCAACCTGTAATATTCGGCTCGCGTATTAAATCAATAACGAGTATTTGAATAAGTAACTTTAAACAAAACAAAAATGTAATTTCGCTCTATCAGATTACGTGTTTTTTCTTCAAATAACAGGCTAAAGAACTCTTGTTTAGTTTTTATTTAAACATAAGTATAACTGATTACATAATAAAAATACACTTTTCAATAACTTATATAAATAAATATAGACAACTCTTACTTTATTTTCATGTCTATTTATTTGAAAATTATGATGTTCATGTAAAAAATTAAAGTCCCAGATAGATGACATTAGTATGAGAATAAAAGAACATTAACATGCACATGTAGCCTAACTTCTTTTTATATTCGTGTTAATGCATACAAAAGGAATTTTATAAACACACATACACGAGACATTAATAAACCATTATTCGAAATCTAACGACGTCCCAAATATCTTAAAGGATATTCAGACTGTCATTAAATACATTTACAATGTTTAAATAACGGTGATAAAAGCTTAAAGCATTCATGAGCACTTACAATCAATATTATTTTGAAACTTTCGTTTAATTACATTATCTTTCGACCAATGGTGTTAGTTTACCGGTTTGTCGGGTCGATTAGTTCCTTCAGTTCCGTAGATAAGATCCGATGATCGAGGGGTCAGTTGGCCCCATTATCCCCTGGGATATTAGCTACATTCCAATAGGCGGAGGCCTGATTGTTATGGGCTTCAAGAGATATGTTAACAATAATTGCTTCGGGCAGTTTAAGTACGTTACATCGCGGGCCGAATGGTCTTCAGGGGCGAGCTACCGCGCGCAAGCTCTGGTCAATTCTGATTAAAGACACGTTGTTGCTGTGGTGAGATGTCAACAAGAAGCAACAAGCCACCATGTTATGTCTATGGCCACAGCGGTGGTGTAATGTGGCACTAAAAGCTCTCCCCTAAGTGTCCAGGAAGGATTGTAAACACGGCTTACAAGAACATTGACATCTGCTCTTAGAAATTATGACCTGACCATTAACGTGTTTCAATAGTTTATTTGTTTAGCTGAAAGAAACTTATACGAATTTACAAGAGTATAACGAATACGAAGCGAACTGACCGTATTAAAATGTTTATAAAATAAACAATTCAGGAAGTAAAATATCTTTGCAAACAGTCTTTCAATGTATATTGTAGCCAATTGTTATAGGCATGGCCAAATAAGATATACAACATTCATCTCTCCTGTCGTGCCCTAGTCGTGCCCTGTATAAGTGAGACGACTTAAGCAATTTCCAAGCCCTTACACAATAGGAACAACTTTTTGTTTTGCCTTTATTATGCCAATTACGGATACAGATAAATCCACTGTCTATAATAAAACATTTGGATTTCATTACCTACCATCTATTCACAATATTATATTTTGCTTTGTTTGTTTGGATTGTTTTTCCAAAATTCGATGGTTTCCTTCGTGGATTTTATCGCATGACGTCATTAAATTGTTCTTATTAAACGTCATCATTTGTACTGTTTGTTTTTTTCCTTCAAAACTACTCACTCCTTTGGAACATTTATGTTGCTGAGGATTTTATCTTCTGCACATATTGTACATATATTAATAGTTGGGGGAGTGTTATCTTGTAAAATTGCACTTTCGTATTCTAGATAATTAATAATAATATTCTAAACAAGTTTTATAAAACTATATTTGTTATCATTTTTTCTTTAATTTACAATATTAATTCATCGCAAAAGTTAATTAATTGTTCTATGTGAATATGGCATCCATGCATTTCCCAGACAAGGGCCGTTGTGACTCTTTAGATTTCTAAACTACCGTTCGCCTGGGCGATAGGATTAATGCCGACCGTGAAACATTGATTCACTCCCCGTTCCCCAAAGGTTCTCCTCCTCCGAGAGGTGAGGTCAGGACGGTAGCCTGGATCGTAAATTCACATGTTTAACGACGTCCATCCCCACCAGGGGTATTATAATATGGCATTTATTGTAGAAGGATTTCTTTGATTCATTATTAGCTTAGATAGATTAATAAAGACTTAACTTGCGCCAATAAGCGTCCGATAGATTTGCATAAATGCTCGCACTGGATGAAATGGAAATTTATGACCAAAAGAGCTTTCTTCCTTCGACCACCATAGTCATAAATGTATGATTTATCTGCGATTTGGACATTTCTCACGATGTGAAAACAGTAATATCATTTGGCTCTTTGATAAAACTTCTAGATGAGGCCATCGACGCTAAGACAAGAGCAGTTGATTGCAAATGGTGTCCTGAACTCACGTTTGTGGTACTTTTGGTAAGAAATTCAACTAAGAGATATACAATGCTGGCTGTTTGTTTAATTGATTAAACTTCTTATACGTATAACTGGCCTGAAGTTGGGTATTGGCTGAAATATAATAGTTTCCAAGAGTGGTGTGGGAATTCCCTTAAAAAGCTTGTATGGCGTTATGTGTATCCTTTTTAAACTAGAACATTATCACATAACAGTTAAATTTATTAAAAACAGTTCTTGTACAAGGTGTTACCTCTGATGGGGGTTCCACTTGCAAAAACAATACACTTCATGATATTATTGTAATTGTTTCTTGCTTTCACGGGACAATTTATTGCTCAGGAAATTAAAATCAATAACTATGGAAGATTGAAATAAACGTTGAGCAATTTCAAAATTGAATCAGATATTACAAGCTTTTGTTTAAATGTCTATCAACGTGTTTCTACTTAACTCGTCTTGTTTTATTGTTAAATAATATTGACCTGAGAGTTAATGTGGTCCGAACTGTTTCGTAAACGTTGGGACAGATTTCGTAAATATTCGCGATCTAAATTAAAATGATTTCGTTGATGATCAAAACTGCAAGCAGTGAAAACTTTTCCAAAGTTTATACAAGAGCGTTTGTCGAGTGGGTTATCCTGATTTCAAAATAAGTCGAAGCTTTCCTCATTTTCTTTTTTATTATTTCGAAGGTCTAGAGAAAACCTTTGCTGGCGAATACAAACTTAATTCATTTATATAATTATTTAAATTAAAGTATATTTTATCTCTTCATTCCTTTCTACTATTTTGTTTCTTGTAATGTTTTATGACATTCATGATTATTTAATAAAGAACATTAAAATATTATATAGCTCTCCTGGTAGTGTCCGTTGGAAGTTGGAAATTGTGAAATCATGTCCGTACTGTGGTTTTCTGGGCAAGTTCAAAGTGATTTCTTTAAAGGATAAAATAAATTAGCTCAGATAGATTCGAATCTGTGAACCTGAGACAAATACTGACACCATTCGACCATCCAAGCACTTGTATAGGTTGGGACATAAAATAAGTGTCCATTAAGGTGATTGTGCAACGATAAACGGAATACACACGTGTTTCGCACCTATCAGTACACTAGTTGTAACGCCCAAACTTCGTTTTCTAACTCGATATGTAGTGTTGGACAAGGGTGAAGAAACACCATTCAAGTTTGGCGCCGGGGAGGAAATCTTGTTTGAAGTCAACGCTTATTCTTTGACGGTGCATATCCTCGTCAACGTTTGGCTTTTAGTATTATATGCTGGTGCATAAGGGAGACATAATACGCCATTATGTGTTTTTATAAGACGCCCTTTGTTGCATTGTAACTGGAGTTAATGCATTCTACTCTCAGATTTCTGCCAATTAATTAACCCCTATTTTGAAAATAAAATAAATAAATATGACTAAGATGTTGGCCAGCATTATAATTGTTTTGTTTGTTTACAGTTGTAACAGTGCTTTAATAGAAATAAATTTTGACAGTTATGCAATATCAATCCTTCGCATGTCATTTCAAACTACTAGATGGCCGTTGGTACGTATAGAATGCTAACTTGGCAGTTTATAAATCACAGACAAGGTCTAGAAAACCGGAGCCATGTTCAGTTTCCTATGGCCCATCCTGCAAGCCATTCTGTAGCGCCTGGCCCTATTAACATTTATCAACAATTGTAAATCTTTCACCAACTACCCGACTGTCTCGAGTAAAACGGAACATCTCGAGGCTTTGACAAACGTGCGAAAAAATGTGAATATTTGAGACGCCTCTAGTGGCAAAAAACACGTCTTCAAAACATTAATCTTACAATATTAGCATTAGAGAGAGCGACTGCAGTCGCGCGTAATATAGATATAGAGGTAAATAGGTTTGGTGTACAGATAGCCACCGAGATGAAGGCACGACAACACTTATCTTGTAGGGACGGTTTATGTTGTTGCTTCCAATTTATCCGATAGCTGATTAACTATGTACATGGGTGAATACTTGATTGCTGCGGTGTAGAGGGAAATACATTGTTTTTTCTAGGATGTAAGAACAAAATTCTCAATTGAAAGGGGTCAGGTTACAATATGCCCAATGCGTCTTTGTACTATATCTAGAAATATATTGATAAGCCAGGATTCCAAACTTTTACTCCTAAGATGATAACTCACTTGGTTCGTTTTATGCCTAAATTGTATAACGATGAGTACCGACGAGTAAAACTGCATATTTTAATATTATACTTCTTACATATAATAGTGCTCTAATTGTAGAATAAAAGTTGTGTCAACAGTATGTTTCATAATTACACATTTTCTACATTGCTTCCTAAGAATTAGGATTATGTCTCTAAACGTTACTAATATACTCGCCATATGGCTTCTAATTTAATTTCGAACAGAAGACTAAATAGTAACAATTCGAAAATAATTTGGTCAGTTGTTTATATTGATTTATGAATTGCTAAAACACTTCGCTTTTCTCATTATCATTTGCGTGACATAAAATCATACATACTTATCATATAACGACATTTTTGTTCGCTTTTTTCCGCTTCTGTAATTTTGTTATTGTTCAATAAAAAGGGGAAGAAACAACACATCATGACGTCTTGCAAAACCATAGCTATGTGTTTAAATTGTATTAAATCTGTTAGGACGTTCACCAAATATATGTCGCTCGGGAAGAATTAAAGTGACGTTAAGCTTATGTGCCAATGAAAAAATGTAAATGTTGTTAGAAAATGAGGCGCAACAACTTTATTAACCATGGAAAGTACTCAGAAGTAAATTATAAGCAGCTAATAACGCAAGGATTGATTTGTTTTCACATTGAAGTCACAGTCGGAAGCCATTTCGTGTGATAGATGGAAACATTTCATTTTGTAGATCATAATATGCAGTTGTAATCTCGTTTACAGGAACATTTTTATGGTGATTTTACAACTATTGTTTGCAAAGTATGAATCCTGTGTGTCTACCTAAAAGTTGGATCCCTCTGGATGCAATGTCTTTCACTGATTAGATGCTGTCTAGTGATTGATTGTATGACACTCTGGGAGTAGATAAACGTTATATGAGATTTAAATATCCAAATAAATAAACATTAACATGTTTTTGTAAAGGAGAATAACATGTTAAGTATATATAATAAATCTATTTTTCTAAGTAAAGTTATAAAAAAAGTAAAAAAGAAACGCGTTTTACAAAAAAAAAAAAAGATTCATGTTGTGCTTGTTAGGCAATATAAGCATCGCTTCGAAAAATCCTTATTTACAGGTACCTAGTTTCTTGTTTATAGTAGTAAATGTAGATCAGTTGCGATACATGCCTATTACACTGTCACATTTTAATTATGAAATACTGAATCGTGCATCTTCAATTTGTTCAAAACAATATTCTAATAAAGACTTCCCGTCTTATGGTAAGTGCAAGTCAATATGTTGTGGAATGACACGGCGTCTGCATTTACAGTCAGAGGTATATCATTGGTAAATTGGTTTTCTTTGAAACAGACAACCAATCAGACAAACTAGAAATTCTCCAATAAATAAATCTCTTTAGCGCACTGCTGTTCAAGACTTCATGGAAGAGCATTGCAATCTCAGGCTGCACGAGGTGTCACGAGGCTTTACGAGATTTCACGCCGACGCATCTCTAGACGGTTTTATTTTCCTTGAGTTAACCTGTTTGTTTATAACCGATAAAAGCTGACAACTGGATTTATTTTTACATTTACTCCACGTTATTTATTAGAACGCTTGTTTAGGTTACAGGATAGGAGTGAAAATAATGCAGGGTGTCAGCTTTAAGCGGGTTGGGATTTGGGAGAGATTTTCAAACAGAAAGATCTACAATAAACTATGTAAAATATGCCGATGTGTAAATGTTTATTTTGTTTTGGTCAAAAGATAAATAAAAGTGTTTCTTGTATCGAGAGTTTGTTATATTATCTTTATTCCAGACTAGCATGACTTTTGCAACAATTGTGCTAAACAGATAATTAATTATACCTTGTAAATTCTTTTGGTTCCACAAATCTCTTCATACGACTTCGCTATCAACAATAGAAAATATTTAACAATTATATAAAAACATCACTATGCATATGAAGGGTTTAACAAAGGTAAAATTTAACAAGTTCTGAAAGTATGTAGTAGATAGTATTGCGGGGTGTTATTTGGAAGTTAAAGCGACCTGGTCACGGATTGGCCAAATTTGATTTTTTTAATTCTTATTAAAAGAGTAAAGGTTTGTTGAATCAGTACGAACAATGAAATAAAACGTACATTTGATTACTATATTATACGTCTCCATGTTGTCCTTCAAAGATTTGTGTTCATTATTTGGGAGCTTCAAACGCATCGAAACGCTTCTAACTATTGTTTAAGCCGGTTTTAGGTAAGTATTTCTCCGAACTAAGCATTTAGTCATAAAAACACACAATATGGTGATGGACTCAATAGTAAGGCAATAATTCAATACATTTAAAAATCAAATCGAGTAGCTCGAGTGTCATGTATCTCGCAAAACTGTGACCAAGTCGCCGTACCTTTGTGTCAAAGCACACGCTTCATAAATTACAAACTAACAATTTAATTTATAATTAGTTATAAACACTTTTTTCAATATAAACAAGCTAAAAAAACTATCGTCATTTTCAGTAGCTAATAAATAATCATTGACTTTCGAATCATCATTAAAAAGGAAGTTCTCTGTTGGTGCAAATTTGTAGTTTCCTTATTACAGTTATAAAGTAACGAAATAAAAACATATTCTAGCAAACATTCTTTTCCGCATTTATTTTCGGAGATTGCTGTAGCAATAGCGGTTAACTCGTACGATGTTTGATTAACAGTAAATTAATGGTTAGTTTACAGTGTGAAAGAATTTAATACAACCTCATTACAGCTACAAACAGATTTACAACTTACATAAAGCACTTTTAATGGTTATACCTCCCCACCCCCTGAATATATATTCAAAATATTAACTATGCACTACGCACACCGCTTTTAACTCAATATAATGTCCGTTCAGTAATGCATTAATCAAACTCCTTTCAAACACGCGTGTCAAATCATAGAACTGCGTAACGCTTGGTCTAACGCACGTGATGTCGCCTTCAAAACAGACTCAGATTGAGCCATCAAAGAAACGAAGGAAAAAACACTAGTCAAAATGTTTCACGCTGCCTATATTTTCATATTTCCCAATCCTAGCATACTTTGCTTCGACATAAAACGGCGTAATATTCATTTCTGAATACCAACATGTGAAAACATCGAGTTGAGTTAGTTTAACGTTAAAACTTCATTAGGGTTGGTATGCGTCTTTCCAGTAACGACTGCACGCAAAACAATTCCGGAGTTACGTGGTAAAATGCCACCGCCTTAATGGAACGGTGTTTTCAATTAGCCCGTGGATAGACTTTATATAAAGAAATCACCGTTAATATCCATCGAGAGAAATGGTCTTCCCCGCACAAAGCCGGGCTCTGTCAGCAATGCACACAGCATTAGTCGCGGACTACTTGCCTAAGTCCCGTATCCAGAAACCACACAGACAGATGCTATCTGATTTCAATATAATGTGCATAATCGGACACCCGTGTTTATTGATTAATATAAACGGTGCATGGGTCTCGCAGCATGCACGTGGCTTACATGTATCGCATGTGCACAACTAATGTCCGAGTGAAAATAAACATTTTTTTTTTTTAAAAGAACAGGTCGCGAGTCTCTAACGAAACATTAACCGATTCTTTCCTTGGGTATCTAAACATGGCTTCCGCTAGAGACGGGTCAGATTTCCACATAGCACTGGAATGTAAAATAGGTAAGCTCCGAGAACATAGAATTTTCTACCAGTAAGCAATGCTTCTGCGGCTGTTTCTGAACACTGATTTGATAAAAGAGCATCACAAATCGTCAAGTTTGTTAATGTTATTGATACATTTTTGGTGTTGTTTAGAACTTCCATTGGACATATGTATGTCATATAGCCGACATTGTCACATTTGTCACGTGACCTGGTTGTTTGAAGTGCTATCATCGATTTGAACAATAACGAAGAGCATGAAATTCAGTGACGTTTAAAGTGCGTGTCCGAAGAGCCAAAGAGTCACATGACATACTATTTAATACATTTTATCAAATAACGTGACGCGCATTCTTTACTAAAACCCATTATGTATAATAACTCACTAGTTATCGAGTCGCATGTGTTTGTTGACGTGAAATTATTTTATTATGTCGGTTTCTGCACCGTAAGGTTTAATCCAAAGCTATAATCTTACAAAAACTGCTGATTTATAAAAACAGAATCCAACATTCTGTTTATTGAATACTTAAAAATAAATTAGCTGGATTTGAAGATACAAAAATCGACAGTGCCTTGTTTCACATTGTTTCAGTCTTATTTAATATTTTCTGTATTCAATGAACACTCAGGTCAGATCCTCTATTTAATAAACGGTTTGTCATGTTACAAATATTTACACTATTCGATGAAGACGTTATTTATTTAAGATGCCGAAACACGATCTGAAATCTGCAGTTAAATTTGCCATATAACCCTGCTATCAAATATTTTTTTAAGAAATCAAATATTTTGCTAAAACGTTTCAATAAACAAATCGTCTCCCCAGCAATTAAAATAATTACTTCGTATATTTTGTGTATTAGCACAAAGTCCAGTATTTTAGTGCTGTAATATAGACCCTTGCCATTGAAACATTTGTTTTGAAATTGCTGAATATTTTCTTTTTCAACTACATTATTCACAGAATATGCTTTTTACAAAAATTAACATTTCTTTTACAATAATAGTTTCTCTGCATATACATTTTGGAAAAGTGTCTAGAAGGGCGAAAGAAAAGCCGCATTGAAGTTACGTTAAGGGAATTGAAAATTATTTTTGTTTTAACACAGGGGAGGCCGGGCTGTTCACAACTGTAGCGTATCAATCCCCGTTTTCTCTCGTATGGGTGTTTAGGAAAGGCTTGTGCAAAGCCGGCTATACGAGGGTTTGCCCAAAACTTCCTACACGTTTAAAATAATAATAATAATAATAATATATATAAAATTACGGATATTTTGATAGACGATACTGACAAACCAAATAAGTTGGCCGAGTCCTTCATACGTTATTGATCGGCGACGGATTACCATAGGACACAAAAGGCCGAACTCCCGTAATTTTCAGCAGAATTATCGAACCTGTCATGTTCTTTTATGGTAGTTTCAAACAAATTTTTATATAAACCAAATATGAATTATTAAGTCTTAGGGTCTTTCAGAAGTCATTCATCGGAAACGAAAATCCGCATACGAATTTACGCAAGCAGTGTGGTTCGCTTTTATTCCTCCGTGTTTATTCTTCGAACGACGGATATATAAAACTATAATTGTTTAGAGATATATTTGTAAATTAATAAGATGAATTAATGAATTCACATTAAAATTATCTCCTTTTATCGAAACTATGCATTGGCTAGCCTTCTGCACTTTTTGGCCATAAACAGACTCCCATTTACACTATTTTTACCGTTCTTAATAAAATGTGGTATAAAAATACCTTTATTGCTGAATCATAATTTCAAATCAATGCACGGACCGAGAAGAAACGTTCCTTCGAGATATTTGTCAGCAGGTTTATATGTCTTTATAAACAAATTAACGGCATTTTACTATAACATATATGTTATCTAATATTATCGGTTACGATGCACAATAAGTTAAACGTAAAAAAAACAAACTTAATTTCTTCAAAACCGTCGTTTGCTTTAATACCATAGGGTCACTTTACCGTCATTAATGCATTATAAGTTATGTTTTACTTGACTGACGGGCTGCAATAATATGTCTGATTATCAAAGACCTTCGCGTTTTCAGTTAACAAATCTCTTCAAAGACCTAATGGTGGAAGTTATTGCAGATAGTGCACAGTACGGTTGTCTTCATTTAAAGGCTCTCTATGCCCAACATTTCGAACCACTTACAGCTACATTTATGATTCTCTCTAAAATTATTTAACAGTTTAAGAGCCTTTTTTGAAATTCAAAGCAATATATTTAAATGTCCAATGTTTACGGCTGCAATGAACTATGTATAAAAATACTTTCATTACTATATAAACTAGTATGACAGAGACAAGCGCACATGCTTTCCTGATTGGCTAGGTTATCGTTATCTTTTCAAAAATCTGTAATAGTGGCATTTATAGAACTATGAATAAGGTACTTCTTTCTTCTTGACTTTGTGGACGGGGCTTAAATAAGAATGTTACCACGCGCAAAGACGCTTTTCGTTTGATCAAGCTTGTGTAAGAAGTCGCAGGGTTTGTCTTATAAAAATAAAATAAAAGACATTAAATTATCTATTGTAAAAATGAAGTGGTTTCAATTGATTCTTACTGTAATGTAAATATAAGGAAAGAATAGTTGATTTTCAGGAGCATCGGTTGATGAATCTTGTTGGGCCGTTTTAAGTATATCGTGAAGTCCTTCGAACTATTTAGTGGCGGAACACCCCAGAGAGTGCGTGGCTAAGCATTCATAGGAGTTACACGTCGGCGACTCTACCACTAGGCCACGGCCGCTCCAGGTAATTTAAACAGACTTAGGTAGCAATTGAAAGAAATAAAATGCCTCTGAAGGATTTTAAATTTTAATTCGCCGAAATAAATTAACAAGACATATTATTTGATCCATTGTTTAACAAAACTGAAAATGTGACTTAGTTATATGTTCGTTTTTGTCATTTTTAAGGTAGTTTATCCAATTAACCGTTCTAAATGTTTGTATTTTAGATTTTACAACCAACCAACAACTGATGTTATAGAGCATCGAAATGTTTTATTCCACTACACAAGAATCAATAATCATGAATGAATTATCATGAATAACTACTTAATACAAATTGGACAATAACCACTACTACACAAATACATATAAACCAAAAGTGTCCAGAATTCACCCAGATCTACTGATAAGTATGTATAATGAAAGTCAAATGTTTTAGTTTAAAAATGACTGTTCCAGAATGAATTGTTATAAAAAATGCAGTTGCATAATAATTTTAACTTAGACAATAAAGTTTGCCAATTTGCTTCATGTTAGAGATACAAAGTCATTTTTAGAGTTACTTTTTAAATCAAACAACCTTTAATGATTGGAAATAATAACAATGATAATAAGAATGAAAATAATATGAATAATAATGGAGTAAATATAATAATAATAATAATAATAATAATAATAGACAAAAATCACAATAATTATCATTTTTATGGACTGTACAAATTCACCAATGTACAAAAATATAACAAGAGATGCCATGGACATGCTTTCTCCGAAATGATATTTGTATAGTGAAAGGTAACTGCGTTGTTCCTTCAAAATAAAATAACCAAAACATTTTACAAGCCCTAAAACTAAACTAATTCACTACATTTTATAACAAGAGGGCTCACCTGATGACACAGGGTTTACGTAGGCTCAAATCTGGCATTAAGTAATTAAGACTTATTTACTTTAGAAATCTTTGGTGAAGATTGGACCATTAGTGTGGCCATTGGGTTGATAACATTTTCTAGAATTTTACCAAGTAACCTACTGAATTCACATGACTCACTTCAAAACATATGTAAGATTTCATACTGGCAAACATGATGGTCAAGTTTGGTGAAGACTAGGCCATCAATGTGGCCTCTTAAGTGTTTTCACAAGCTTTTTCTAAAATTTGACCTAGTGACCAAGTTTGATGAAGATTGGCCTATAAATAGGGCCCCTAGTGTGTTTACAAGCTTTTTCTAAGATTTGACCTTGTGACCTACTTTTTGACCCCACCTGACCCAGTTACGAACTCATCCGAGATTTTATGCAAACAAACATTCTGACCAAGTTTGGTGAAAATTGGGCTATAAATGTGGCCTCTAGTGTGTTCACAAGCTTTTTCTAAGATATGACCTAGTGACCTACTTTTTGACCCCACGTGACCCAGTTACGAACTCATACAAGATTTCATGCAGACAAACATCCTGACTAAGTTTGGTGAAGATTGGGCTATAAATGTGGCCTCTAGTGTGTTCACAAGCTTTTTCTAAGATTTGACCTAGTGACCTACTTTTTCACCCCACGTGACCCAGTTACGAACTAATCCAAGATTTCATGTAGACAAACATTCTGACCAAGTTTGGTGAAGATTGGGCTATAAATGTGGCCTCTAGTGTGTTCACAAGCTTTTTCTAAGATTTGACCTAGTGACCTACTTTTTGACCCCACGTGACCCAGTTACGAACTCATTCAAGATTTCATGTAGACAAACATTCTGACCAAGTTTGGTGAAGATTGGGCTATAAATGTGGTCTCTAGTGTGTTCACAAGTTTTTCCTAAAATTTGACCTCGTGACCTACTTTTTGACCCCAGGTGACCCAATAATGAACTCATCCAAGATTTCATGCAGACAATCATTCTGACCAAGTTTGATGAAGATTGGATAAAAATTGTGGCCTCTAGTGTGTTCACAAGGTAAATGTTGACGACGGACGACGAACGACAGATGCCGGACGAAGCGGTATCACAAAAGCTCCCCTTGAGCACGTTGTGCTCAGGTGAGCTAAAAATGACAACAGCAGAAATTTAGATCTATATAAAATCACTTATCCACATTTAGGTAGAAAGAAAACATCAAATATCACTTTGCATTTATATGATTCAGTCATTCTGTTACCAGATACAGCATTTCTGTAGATTTTTAACATTAAAATCATCTAAACACTAAAAATAATCCATATGTCCTAGATATATTCATGTCAAAATCACATGTACAGGACAAATTGAGTGTGCTACAAGTATATCTGTTGTTTGGACACATGATACAATTATCCCACCACATCGTCTGGTCCAGTGTTTATTTAATTGGAGCACACTTTAAAGATTCACAAGTGACCAGGCCAAGTTTAGACATCATGTTGCTGCCTTGCCACTCGGCTACACAGTCACTGTTTGTTCTCAAATCAACCTGTAACCATGGAATCAAAAACAAATATAAATATAAATAAGCATAAAAATGTGTTCAAAAACTTAATAAGGCATATAAAGAGTAAATTATCATTAGATGGTTATTATAGCTGTCTTGTCACTTTGATAAATATATTAGTAAGAATCCATATCAGCATTTATCTTAACATAACATTGCTAATAATGCAGTATGTTTGTGTGGTTATTTATCTGAATAAAGAATTAACATTTACCAATGATTCTTTTAAAAGAAATGCTAATTCTAGATCACAGTACCTGTAACTTTTCCCAGATTTTCTTTTTTGGGTTGAGCACATCATCAGGGTTTCCTTCACTGTGACCGTCGAAATAGACCCTATCGCCGGGTGCACTGCCCTCTGGAGGCATCAGTGGTTCTACTGCCCTTGGCTCCTCACTAGAACACATACTGTCACATTATAACAGACAATCAAGACACCAAACTAACACAAGGAGAAATAAAATGATGCTTCTTTATATTATTGCTATATAACAGTTAAGCAGGTAATTGTCTACTAGTTGTAGGGTTTGAAATCCAATCTCAGTCATCTGGAGTTATCATGTCAAACAGTGTTAGTATGAACAGATAAAGGTTCTTTACTGTGACAGCATCCTCAAATATCTGACATGATACAACAACTGTTACCTTGAGACGTGTCCTGAAACTACCCTTACAAAACTGTATGGAAGCAAGTACCCATTTTTAAGACATTCTTATGTGGTAACTTTGTCTCCTGTATTAACAATAAAAATTATTGGCATAGTTACCAGAACTTTCTTAAAAATGACAAATACACTAGCCAATACTTGTAGAGTAAGCTCTCTCTCAAGAAACTGTGTAAAATACATTAATTGGCAAGCAAGCTACATTTACTGTTATATGTATTATCAAAGATGCCTTACTTAAGCATTTATTTTCACTAAATTGGCTGGATCTTTATTTATTGTAACCCAAATTAGCTGACTCTCAGTTGTAACATAGCTCAAGCTCTATCCTTATGTCACCCTTTTATTATTTTAATAGAAGAATTAACTCTTAACTTGTTAAGGACAAATTGATTTGGCTAAGGCAAGTAAGGCAGCTCTAAATCAAGAAGCTTCCAGCTTCAGTTGGGAGCTGTTTCACCTATGTTCTAAACTATTTGCTGCAGACTGGATTGCAAGATGTCCAGTGACCTTAGTATGTAGTTGTTAGCATTAAACATAACGTTTTGAGTTGGTCATTATGTATAAATTCAGCATGATAAAAGATGGTGTTTCACATTTAACATAAAATGAGATGAAGACAGGTACGCACACTGAGGCACACATAAGCATCGCTGAGGAGAGGATTCCACGCATCTTGACTGGTTTCAGGTTGCACATAAACACACACAGTCTGTCCTGGAGCTTCTCTGCTGGGTACAGTCCAACCAGTCCACTTACCACCGTGCGGGGCTCAGATTCACCCACGTCAACTGTCTCCACAAATAATGATTCAGCATCAGGGTGCTGCATCATAAAAGTAGAAATGACATTAATATAAAGAAATACAATGTATTATGTTAAATCTCTTACTTTTGTTAATGAAATTTTTTAAAGGCAAGTATTTATAAATTGAGTCTTTTATTTTTTGACATTAAATGAATAGATGTAAAAACAAAAAATATATATATAAGATAATGCAAAATGGTAAATAAAAGAATTGAACATATGGCAAGTTTTATAATAATATTGCATTATTTTGTGATTCAGTGCCTGACATATACAACAATAATTGATCAAAGGGAGACTACTAACCTTGTCTATCTTGACTATCTTGCCAACCCTTAAGTCCAGTCTAGAGGGAGATAACTCATCTAAAGCTGCTGGCTGGGTTCCAGGATTACCTCCCTCTATAAAAAGAAAGGGTTATGGTTGAAGAATTAAATGTTAAATTTTGGTTTATCTTGCACACCATTAATCTAGCAGGAAATACTTAATATCTACCAGCATTTTTATCTTTGGAAGCAACTTCCAAGACTTAAAATGTCAATAAACAATTAAACATCTTAATGCTTATGCCAGTTTTTGCCATTATTATTTTATGAAATGCAGATAAAAACATTTGAACAAGATTGTTAAAAAGATATTTAAAATGAAAGTAAATTTAAATTGTCAAAATAATCTATGCTATATATGTACAGAAAATGAACACAAGACTCACTACTTTTCTTCTCTACTGGGTAAGCTGAGGAGGTGAGTTTCTTCAGCTCTGGGGAGTTGAACTCTTGTCTGATGGGCTCCAGTAACTCGTTCAAGTAAACCTCAACTGCTGCCTTCAGGTCGCCCGGGTGGAGCTCCTACAGAAATCAATGTCATTTTAAGAAAAGCTGCATTGAGGATCAATAATTAAACTACATATGCACTCATGATCCTGCAGCAACCAATACAGATCATTGCATTTTAGCGAGGAGTTCAGACTACATTATATGACTAAAATTTCTGAAATAAAAATTACCACAAAATGAAATTCTCTACAGGATCCTGCAGTTAACAATAGCACACAGCACACAATGGTATGGGGTAAAGCTGCACTGACAGGACAAGTAAGAGTGTCCTCTAGAAGCAGATATGGTGCTGTTATCATAGTATATAGCAAGGCGTGAACACTTGGCATGTTACCACACCCTGTAACATCCCTGTCACCAGACTGATCAGTGGTGGAACTATCCTTGTAATTGCTTGATTATAAACAAACTATACCATGATTATTTGGAAAATAAAAATGTTGCCACAGATCTTTGAATCAAGGGCTACTGTACCCTGAGTCCGACACTCTACCTATTGCATTACTAGATCCTGTCTAAATTGTAAATTCTGAAGAAGGTTGAATTTTAGGAAGTTGATTATATTTTAATTGTGAATCCCACAAAAACAACATGTATATTAAGTAACTACTAATACCTCTTTTGCGAAAGCCTCCTCCAGCGGCTCAAAGCTTTTAAATTCTAAATTGCCACCAAACTCTTCACTTCTGTTAATTTTGAACACTGCAATAACGAACAAAGAAATCAATTTTGATTTTTTTTTGTATCATGTTAAATGTTATAATTTCTTTCCTTTTACAATAAACAATACTGAAATTTAAATTAATAATAATAATTAAATATCCCTTCAAAATGTATGTTTTGTTCTGTTTAAATTACTAAAACTGTCGAATAAGTACACATTATAAATTTTTTTTACTATCTATGTAAAAAGAAAACTTAATAATATAAATGCCATAAATAGAAGAGAAAGAAGAAATAAAGTAAGAACATGTAAAATATTTTATGCAATAAATTGGTCAATTACTAGATATGCTGGAGTAAGGATATCATTCACTTAAATATATGAAAACAGTCCTTCTTACCCCCAGTCTTAGAAAGTGGGAAGAGCACATGTTTACAGAAAGACAGCACTCCATTATCAGTGATGTTTCCTGGTTCACAGAAAGCTTTCTTTAATTTCTTCTTCACTTGTGCTGGGCTGTCTAGAATATCAATCTTTGAGTCTTCCTCTGATGAACTCATCTTGCCGCCAGTCAGGCCAGGTACTAAGAGAAAAGATATTGCTCATGTGAGAGTGGTATTAGTTAATTTAGAATGAGATTTGGGTTTTGCCGACATTTTTGCTGATACTGTGCAGTGACATTTTTATCATTATAACACTGCGGCACTTATGAGGTGCCCAGGGATTGAACTCGACCATAATACTGACACCTACGAGTCAGGCATAATGCTGTCCCCTTAGCCCCGAGAGTTTGGAGGGGAAGCCACTACTACCAACTTTAAAGTCTATGGTTTGACCCGGCTGGTTCTAATTGAGAATGATATTGGTCATAGGAGAGTGATATTAGTGTATTAAGTGAGAAACTGGTCATGTAAGAAATACAGGTTAATTCAGAGGTATAGGTCATGTAAGAGACATAAGTTAATTCAGAGATATTGGTCATGTAAGAGTGATATTGGTTAATTCAGAGGTATTGGTCATGTAAGAAATATTGCTTAATTCAGAAAAATTGGTCATGAATGAGATATTGTTTAATTCAGAGGTATTGGTCATGTTAGAGTGCTATTGGTTAATTCAGAGGTATTGGTCATGTTAGAGATATTGGTTAATTCAGAGGTATTGGTCATGTTAGAGATATTGGTTAATTCAGAGGTATTGGTCATGTTAGTGATATTGGTTAATTCAGAGGTATTGGTCATGTAAGAGATTTTGTTCTATTCAGAGATATTGGTCATGTTAGAGTGATAATGGTTAATTCAGAGATATTGGTCAGGTTAGTGATATTGGTTAATTCAGAGAGATCTTGGTTATGTCAGAGTGAATAATTAGGAGACGACTTTTATGTTTGAACAATCTAATATCTAGTATATTAAGGTTTTGGGTGTAAACGCATATCAATTTAATCACAAAAGCTGAGAACTGTGCTTACACTTGTCAATGAGTGGTCGAAAGCTGCTTAAATAGCTTGTCACTTTCCACCAGTGCATTAAATGTTGGTGGATTATAAATCTTATTGAAATTGCTTTCATATAAAGATTCCAAAGATAAGTGTGAGAATATGCTTTTGGATTACAAGCAGATTTATACTAATGATATTGCCATTTTCCAACATTATTTTGGGTTTTAAAAGGAATTTGGACCTTCTTCAGGCAAGTGGACAATATATTAGGACTGGGATCACCTTTGACTTTATTTGAGATAAATTATTCATTGTTCAGTTTCTTAAATAAAATATAATAATTTTTTAATGTGTTTGTTTAATAAAATACAGTGTTGTAAAATTTGTTGCTGGCTTTTACTTCTTGCACCACTGATTGTAACAATATATTATCGACGTAATCATGGTAAAATTCTTCTTGTTTTTAGAAGCAAGGAATAGTGTTAGAGTAGTAGTTTTAAAGTTTGATACATAATGGGGTTAGATTAATGTATCTCTTCAAACCTTAAATGTACTTTATGCCAGTGTTTACAGTGATGAGTATAAGACAAGGAATTGGTCAACAACAGGTTTACTTGTTAGATAACGTAACAGTCAATAAAATAACCTTAAAGTTTACCAAATTTTAATACTTATGATAAATAAATGTTTTATAGTTATATTAAATCCATACATAAAAATTGACCAACATATGTTGAAGAAATAATTAATTCAAAATCTTCTAATATTAAACCTTGTAGATGTCATTAGCTAAAAGTTGAAACCTATATGAGGTGCAATCGTAGGATGCATGAGCCCCTGATCATGGGATTCCGTGGTTTGAACCCCAATCAGGTTGCCGCTAATTTCCTTGAGCAAGAAATTTACCCTGAATTGTTCCACTCCACCAAGGTGTATAAATGGGTACCTGCAAGTGTTATTTGGGAAGTTAAATGACATTTTAGTCACTCATTTTAGCTGCTACTGCATATTCTTGTATCTAAACTGTAATGCTATATCTTATATTAAAGTGAATTTACCCATTGGGTTCATGAGATGAGCCCTCTTCTTGTATCCAAGATGTGGCATATACTGAAACAGAAACCAGATGTGAGGTTAACAATCAGCAAATAGAACAGAAGGATGCGATATCAAGAAACAAATAAAAAGAGTAATTGAGGCAGTTTTTTTACTGTGAAAGGGGTGCCAAAGGTCAAACAGTTTGGTCACTGACATACAACAACTCTACATTCCGCTGATATTCAGGAAATTTTTGAATCAACTCTGATATTTGTCTGGAGTTTTCATCCACCAATTATACCTGTAATTTGCATTTATGATCAAAATGTGTTGTTGGTGTCACTTACATTATCAAAGCAACCATTATTTAAAAAATCACTATAGTTCTGGAGAATGTAACATAAGTTTGCATGTGTCTATTATATATGTCAAACAATAGTTGTGCCTATAAATACATACTACAAATATTGTATAACAGAAATCTGATGACATCTGATAATGCAGTGTGTTACCTTTTCCGCAAATGTGAAAATCTTTCTCTGATCAACTCCACCAAACTGTGCATCTACTTTCAGGTACTCCTCATCTAAAGCCTACAACACAATAAAACAGTCAAGCGCCAATCTTGAAATGATTTTTATTTCATGACAACATTTACTGTTACAGTTAATGTATTCACATTTTACCTCAAAATGTTATGCTTGGCACACCTTCAGGTGTGTATCTGTTAGGCTGTGAGGTAATGTATATAATAATACAGACATTATGACTAAGACATGGCAGTGAGATGCCAAACTAATGATGTCTTATTACAGAATCCAAATTTGTGAACTGAGTTAACTTAGCAGATATTTCATGTAATTGGTCCACTTTATGCAACAGTTAACATGAACATTAATACCACAAACAGTTAGTGGTCATTTACTAATTAAGATTGTTATGTACCTGGAGTCCAGGGTAGAGAAGACCACTCAGCAGGGGATGGTCCACCTGTTTTACCACTTCAGCGCCTGCCTTACGGGCATCATGTTCTGTCACCAGAGATGATAACTTGTACACATCCAGTGTGTACTCTCTGTAATTGTAAGATATACAAACTACAAACAAGTAAAATATTTTATTTATTTTTGCCAACTTAACGATTTATTTAGTGTACATCAAAGAAATAAATTCAGATTAAGATAAAATATTGACAGCATCAAACAATGTAATATTAAAGATTATCCCAGAACACACACCTGCTGAGCTGAAAGTCAGTTCCTTGCACAAAAATGAGTTTCTCAAGTGGAACTCCTATAGACTTCAGCATGGCCTTGATCACTGCCTCGTAATACTTGACACGGAGCTGTAGTAGTTCCCAGGGAGCTTTCATGTTGTCCAGGTATGCATGGAGGTCAGCAAACAGAATTGTCACCTGAATAATGTAAGGATTTTAATACAACACTTTTCTGGGTGGTTTTACTTACAGTTAACACCAACTAAGTTTTTTTGAAGACTTTTTCTAAAAAGAATTTAAAATCTAAGAATTCTGGACATTTCAACAATAATTTAATACCAACAAATGATAAAACAATTTGAATGTTCAGACCTCTATTCTAAAGGGAGATGTTGTCATTAGTAAGCAGTTATTCAACACTACTTCAATAGAAATACCGTATTCACTCATGTAATGGCCGCACTTTTTTACCTGACTTAATCGTTAAGGAGTTTTGGGTGCGGCCATTCTTTAGGTGTAAGGCATTGGAACATTTTTTCTAGAATGATTCTGCCGATTTTTGGGACACCATGCGTATACTTCGTGATATAACTAGATGAGCTCTCTAAATAGGAGGTCGACGGACGATATAAACGAGATAGCGCCGTTCTATGCTTTTCCGGTAGTGATCTAATTAAGTTCAAACATTTTGTTAAAAAATGCATTATATTATTAAAACAATTATAATATTAAAACACTAACCAACGTGAACATATTCAATAATTTATAAATTACTTCCTAGTTTTATCTCTTGTATCATATTTCTGAATGTTTGCATCATCAATTTCACCCAGCTAAATTGTCACATGCATACTACCATGCAGATCAAAGGATTTCATAGCAGAGCCGATAAAACAACACAGCTTTGATACGAGCCGACAATCTTTTTGAAGTTACATTTTATAGACAGGAAATATCGAACTCCATACAGCCTGTCAATAAAACAAAACCTCCATATGAAATTAACAAGACGGTTGATCAAAATGGCGATATAGCGGAGCTCCGCTGTATAAACTGTGCAGCCTTAACATTGAATTAGGATTTTTTCTACAAATTTTGAGGTCATTTTGGGGGTGCGGCAATTAAATGGATGCGACCTTTACATGAATGAATATGGTATGTTTGATCCACATGTTTGTAAACTCCAAGACATACCTCACATCCTGCTCTTAAAAAGTCCGCAATTTTACTCATAGGAACAAAATATCCAACATGAGGTTTTCCTGTTGTTGCTGTTCCCCAGTAGACTTTTAGGTCCCGTTCCTTCAGTATCACCTTGATCCGGTCCTCACCAAGAACCTCCTGATCAATATAAATATAAAAAATATATATGAAGAATAAAAATCACAATGCATTTCGCAGTATTTGACCATATAAAAACTTCTGTCTGTCATGTTTGTAACAAGAGGGCTATGATTGCCCTTAATCGCTCAGCTGATGACATAGGCTTTTTGTAGGCTCAAATCTGGCATCTAGTAAATAAAAGTTATTTACTTTAGAAATCTTTGGTGAAGATTGGACCATTAGTGTGGCCACTGGGTTGATAACATTTTATAGAATTTTACCAAGTAACCTATTGAATCCACATGACCCACTTCAACACATTTCAGATTTCATACTGGCAAACATTCTGGCCAAGTTTGGTGAAGATTGGGCCATCAATGTGTTTTACAAGGTTTTTCTAAAATGTGACCTACTTTTTGACCCCACGTGACCCAATAATATACTTATCCAAGATTTCATGCAGACAAACCTTAAGGGGAAGTGAGCTGGTTGTAAGTGAATTCCACTCCCTAATTTATGGCTCACTCCCTTGACACTAGGGTCTAGTGATGTTGGTTTTCTGTATTGTTTACCATAAGAAAAGTTATCGTTTCAGCGTGCCTCTTCCCTTAACGAATTATAAGTAAGCAGGGAAGGGTTGCACCTTTAGGGAACTGTTTAGCTAATGAGCTGGGTAATTAATAGTGAGTTAAGGATGATAATGTAGACCCTTGTGTTATTATTTTAATTTTTGATGTCTGGATGCCCGACCGCCCACTAAACCATTGTCCTTGCCTTACATATATAATGTATATGTCTAAAAGAAGTCTTGGCTGGTGGTATAAGGTAATGCTTGCCTTTGCTTAGTAATCAATAGAAGAATATGAAACATGCCTAAAATATGTTAGGCGGCCATTACCTTATGAATTTCCTACACTAACACACACATTATCCACGCACTAAAGGGTCTCATACACTCAAGCATACTTACCACTACACAGTCTATTCTATGCATTTCTATACTATATACAGCCGTGGAAGGGATTTTTTATTTTCCACTTTCCTACAGTGCATAAACATTGTTAACAGGGGTAGTCATGCATTTTATAGCATAACATCAATGTGATAGTCAATATTTTTTATTATATTACATAACCTACACCAGCCGGAGGTGAGGGCCACACTTGCCTGTATCCTGGCCCACGGTTTTGTCTGGCCACGGGCATTCAGATGGACTCCGTCTGGCAGGAAGTAATCTGCTCGGTCTATCCCCTTAATTTTAATACATAGATTGCCAAACACTTTTCTTAGTTTGCAGTTGACCTTTTCTCTTATTTTCTTGTGTTGGTGTTTGGCAATACCCTGACTTCGCTTTAAATTGAGCCTGTCAGGGATTAGGCATACTAGCACCCTCCTGATCCCCCACCCATAGATTGTATCCACTTCCCTCATTATATATCCAAATAACTGATAGTGGGTGGTGGTACCTATTAAGTCATTCCTTCCAAGCAGAATCACCACCGTATCAGTTCTGGTCTCTCCGAGGGCCTTTCACATGTTGTCCGAGATGGACTTTCTTTGAACTTGATTCCTGCGCTGCTGCTGCCTACTGCCTCTCCAAGTCTTCTTACAAAACTGTCACCGAACACTGTGCAAGCCATTGTGTGAATGATGGTTATACAGTGTTCCTACCCCTTTAAGTACTTTCTTGTTTGATTACTATTCACTACCTGATTCACAGTTTTTACTAGTTTGTTAGTGAATACTATTAGCTTGGGAGTTTGCAGTGTTGAGTCGTGTTCCACTTGGTGCTGTTGATTTCTGTTGATAAGCTATCTATATTTTTACTGTACATGATTAGTTGTCATCCTAAGATTGGTATGCTAATTAATTGGTTCCAATGTACATTTTTGGGTAGCCTTTGTTTCTACGGACCCCTTAGTGGGCTCTGTTTATTCAGCGAAACCTGGTTCTACATGGATTTAATATGGTGTTGGTGTCTGTTCTTATACGGGATCCCTTTTTACTTTATGCTGGTGACTCCAGATTGCCATTGTTATTAGGGATCCCTAGGGGCGCCCATTTATTTGGCAATCTTTTAATTTTAATATATAATAATAGTCTAATCATGTATTGTTCTTTGGTGGGTTTTCCAGAGTACTTATAGATGGGGGGTATCAGGTGCCTTTGTTTTTACAGGGTCTTAAAGAGTCCACTTTTATTTAGCAACCGGCCTTCTATTTGATTCTATTTGTTGTGTTATATTCTTTTATGTAGCAGCCTAATGGATTTATGTAATATTATACTATATCGTATCCTAATTACATTTATCCTTCCCTTATTATTAAATATTATGAACATGCTGGGTTTGGTATTTATGTTTTGAGAAACGGATTGACCTACGTAGCGATAACTTGTTCCGCTGATTTCTGATTGGTCAGAGCGATTGGTATGTTGTTTTTTTAACTTACGGACCACAATGAACACACTGTAGATAAATGAGATTGAATGGAAATGAAATTAAATGAAATTATAGATTTGAATTAAATACTGTTTGTGTAGTTAATGTCTTCTAGATATTTGAATAACGCCACTATAATTGATTCTGCTTTATCGGGGGCAGAAATAGTAGGATCTTTCTATTTATTATTGTTATTCCTAGTTTGATTGTAAGTTGATGTTCTATTGCTTGCTGCCCACACTGGAATATCACGTGTTCAAATGATTCTAGTTCAGCACAGTGAGGGCAGCTTCTTGGTCTAGTTTTATTCTCCACAACTAAATAGCTTGATCCGATCCGTAGTCCTGAATATATCTTATTGTATTTAGTATGAGGATGGTATGTCTTGACTTTTGTATTATGGTCTCCATATTCGTAGTTATGCGTTGATTTATATATGTTAAATCTAAATTCTGCTTTCTTTTCATAATGATTGATAATGTGGCTGTAGGCTTCTGATTTACTTAGTCCTATTGGCAGTAGGGTTCCATTATGGGCACCTTTTTTAGCTAATTTATCTGCTATTTTATTACCTATGATTCCTACATGGCTAGGGATTCAGAAAAGATGTATTGTAGTATTGAAATTAGAACCAGTATCAGCAGTAATCTTATATATTTTGTAAATTATTTCTTGTCTGTTCGATCATTTAATTTGTTGTAGGGCTTGTAAGGCGCTAAGTGAGTCGGTGTAGATATCTACGGTACTATTGGTTATTTTATTTTCATATACCCAAGAAATTGCTTCTTTGATGGCTAGTAGTTCTGACCAAGCTTAGTGAAGATTGGACTTTAAATGTGGTCTCTAGTGTGTTCATAAGCTTTTTCTCAGATTTGACCTAGTGACCTAGTTATTGGCCCCACGTGACCCAGTTATGAACTCATCAAAGATTTTATGAAGGCAAACATTCTGATCAACTTTGGAGAAGATTTGGCCATAAATGGGGCCTGTAGTGTTTTCACAAGCTTTTGCTAAGATTTGACTTAGTGACCTACTTTTTGACCCCATGTGACCCAATAATGAACTCATCCAAGATTTCATGCAGACAAACATTCTGACCAAGTTTGATGAAGATTGGCCTATAAATGTGGCATCAAGTGTGTTCACAAGCTTTTTCTAAGAGTTGACCTAGTGACCTACCTTTTCCCCACATGACCCTGTTATGAACTCATCCAGGATTTCATGCAGACAAACATTCTGATCAAGTTTGGTGAAGATCGGGCAATAAAATGTGGTCTCTAGTGTTTTCACAAGTTTTTCCTAAAATTTGACCTAGTGACCTACTTTTTGATCCAAGGTCATGCAGGCAAACATTCTGACCAAGTTTGATGAAGATAAAAACTGTGACCTCTAGCGTTTTCACAATCCAAAATGTTGACGACGGTCGGCGGACAAAGCAGTATCACAAAAGCTCCCTTGAGCATGATGTGCTCAGGTGAGCTAAAAACGTGTTAAAAGTACACACTAACCACTCAGCCATCCAGGCAGATATTGTATATAGTTGCCATTCATTCAATTTTGCTATACTTGACTCAATCTGAATGCCTCAACATATTTTGTTAAATGACATGTCCAATAAGTTTGTATACTGTTATTAAATGAGTAAAATAGTAGGTATTAATTGAATATGGAGAAAAAAGTATACACTTATTGGGTGTTTAGAAAAAACATCATGTGTAAAGTTTTGCAAAACTCAAGCACCAACAGCTGTCATATTTCAAGAAAACATATTAATCAGATTGTTGGTCATACACCCAAATAACAGCTTCAAGCACAAACATCTATTTAATAAATTTGATTATTTAATTTACTAGGATAATTAAGCATTTATATGAAAGATAACTTAATCACTGGTATATGTGATCAGCTATGGTTAAGCAGTTAGTGTAATTAGGCCTTGACTCTTTGGTTTGATTTGAACCGAGTTCTGTTAATTAACCTCTGGCAGGATCTTCTAGCTAGCATGCAGTGTGTTAGTTGTTTAAATCAGATATAACTTTCTAATGTCTTCTTTCACTAATAATAAATGGATTTTATTGTATTGTGTACATGACTTATAATCAATAAATAATCTAAGAATTCAACCATTTACCTTTACTAAACAGCAGCTTTGCCGTGTTTCTCATAGATTCCACTTGTTTCAATTTGGGCAAAAGACTTCTGTCAAGAGTTGGAGACCTTAAATCTGTTCAGTTTGAATGATTCTAAATCTTATAATACTGATATATTTTTATTGTTATCAACTATCCCCCGAAATAGTTGTAGTTACCATAATTAGGACTCACAATAACTTTGTTAGTGTGGCTGATAAAACATAACTTTAAATGATAAAATACCTGTAAATTTCTTGACAATAATGTCATCTTCTCATCCACACCGAGTTCTTGCTGCTTCTCTGACATGATATTGCCTACAACAAAGTTAAAACATGTTTCATTTAAAAACTCATTTTTATATTAAACTAGTCTTCAGAATTGACAATTTACTTACCCCTTACATGGCCTTATAAATAGGCTATACAATGTATAAAAGGAATTGAAATGTCTTGTTGATACAGGGTTAGGCTGTTTGTACCCTGTTACTTTACTGCACTCTCACCATGGGTTGGGAACCAACTGGTGGTTTTCTTAGTGCTGATATTATTATGCTTATTATGTGCCAGGCCATTTTTATGCCATTTTTGGGGCCGAAATTCAGCCCCATTCCCTTAATGAAAAAGTATATATATTCCCCCACTTTCATCCCAAATTCCTGTGTCAAAAACTGATTTTTTATTACATTCTACATTAACAACAGGATAAACGTTGTCATGTAATTTAACATGACAAGCGAAAAACGTGGTGACCTTTAGTGTCTGGCAACAGAGTTGTGTTTTTTTCTAATATTTTCATCATTAGTAAAATTTCCCCTACCTGAAAATATTGCCTTCTTGAAAGGACCCACCACCTTTTCCCCCCAAACCCCTCAAAAGGGCTGTGTGCATATATAAACTTCATTAAACACTGATAAAGTATTTTAACAGAACAAAAGAAAGAGATATGCTAAATTGCATCAAAGTAAACACACCAACTTAGACTGAGGGTCTGAAAGTGAATATCAGGCAGCTATGGAGGTTGGAGGTTTTTGTCTCAGGGAAACCCTACTCCTGGTTTACATCACCCCTTGTCCCTTTTAAATTAAAGTCTAGATGTAGCACTTAGTATATTACAGTATGTTTTTTGGAAAGCAGGGTTTTTCCTGGTGGATACAGCACACCAGTCACAGGTAATAAACTGCCTCTAAAAATGCGCAGTATATTATTTACCTTCTTAGATGTTACAACAAAACCAACCTTGATGACACAGAATGATATATAGCAAAACCGAAACCAAATGATGCAATACGTCAGCAACTGAGCAAGTCTGGGATGAAATATGTCAGCAATTTCAACTTTAAACAACTTAATCTCATTCTGAATATCAATCATACAAACAACTCACCTTTAACTGACAAGAACCCTGTTGAAATGTTGGCAACGTATGTTAAATTAACTTTATTACCTAAATTGTAAGAAGCCGGAAGCATGCGTAAATATATTTGGATAACACGGGTTTCATCGTGGTCAGGGGAGGTAACCTTTTTATTTACTTTTATAGTTGCTTATATTATTTCATCGAAAATTGTTTAAAAAAGAAAAAACGCCAAATATTTTCGAGTAAGAACAAAGATTAAAATTGTGTTTTCGTGCCAATTAACCATTTGTTAATTTATTTGTGCATATAATCAGCAACAGTTTTAGTCATGCTAAAAAGGGGAGGCAAGATATTTTTTCCGGAATTCAAAATGACTGTGTATTGTTTCTTATATTTAGTGTAGTGCGCTCCATATCCACCCGTTGTCAACAGACCCGACATACTAATAGTACCACGGTCAACTTTTAATCAAAGATCAATATTATTTAATATTCTGTTATTTTACTTATAATAATTCAATTAATTAAAGCTCTTTTTGCTCAAATTAGCAGTACTTGTTTTCCAATGAAATGTGATCTCTGTAATTATGACTTAAAAGTTGGTATCATTAATGGATTTAGATGCAAATTATTGGGTATATGGACATCTGGATCCAAAATCTTGGATCATGTTTCAGGACATTTCGGACCACATTATGAGACAACCCGGTGTCACAGACTGATGTTTCTGCCATGCTTAATTTTCACTGTTGGGCACATGCATCATAGTGCTATTTTATTACTATGTGTGCTGAAATTTCTTACCATTCCCACCTGGTGTAAAAAGTGTTTCATGATTAATATTTTGAGACTTAAAACACCATATTTAAGGTACTGAGACATTTTCAATATATTTTTACAGGTTTGACCGTATTGGTGAATATCTATCATTGTTTGCTCTTGGAGAAACAATGGCTGTGAATCGTCTTTTAATTAACCCACATTGTTGGGTATATTTATGCAAAATGATGCCTTCCAATTAGGAATGAAGAAACATTACCTTTTCAAAATATACTTGACTGTTGATGTTTCTATCAGGCCAATCTCTTTTATCTCTACCATATACATGTATCAGACGTTTACTTAATATGGAAATGTGCCGGGTAGAAATATAAGCACGCCTATACACAAGGTGATGTTTCTTTCAGGCTGATCTTTCTAGTTTCTTTCAGGCTGATCTTTCTACCTCTGCATATATACATAAAATTACTTGTTTACTTAAGGTGAAAATACAATACTAATAGTCATAACTCATATATCAGTAATTAACAGGATAGAACTAATAATAGTAATTAAACTAAATTAAATGTGTGAATAATGAAGTAATTTAAACTTTATTTATTTGATTGGAATGCCCTCATTGGCTGACCTATTTGATTGCATTGAAGTATGAACACTATTATAAAGATGAAAATAAAGAACAACAACAGTAGGCTTTATTTTTAAAACATAATTTTAATAATGATCTTCTAGTCCAGTATGTCTGGAATGTGGTCCGAGATGTTCTTATGTATGGTCTGGGATGTGCGGTCCGAAATGTTCCTTGTTGTTTGTGGATTGTCCCTCATTCAAAATATTGTGCCCAAACTAAGTGCATGTCAAAGTTTTCTGACAAAAACAGCTTTACTAAACATCTCCTGCCTTGTTTCGTGTGGTTGGCTAAAACATCCACAGTGTCTTTTTCAAGGGGATAGGGTGCTAACAAAAATCCTCCTGGACACAATAAATGTGTAGGTCATTAACAATTCTGTCCACCTTGTACAAAAACAGGGGGTTGTTTTGGCCTGTGATGTGTGTGATACAATTTGTTTTTTTTGGTGTTTGGTTTCAAAACAGGTTGCCCCATTAACATATATACACATGGTACAATACAATGAATTGCTGCTAGTAAAGTAAATTTGGGAGGAGAAAAATCCTGTCAATTACTGGGATCGAACCAGGGACCTTCAGTTCTGTAGGTAGACAATCAACTCGCTCAACTACATCACTGAGCATGGCTGTTGGGTGTGCCTATATACAACACACTACACTAGTAATAAGTAACACCATAATTTAATGAAATTAACATTGTAATTAACAATGTAGTCACACAAAATTTAATTGTTTTTTTTTTTCATGATTAATTACACCTTGCACATATTCAAAATTCCTTTTGCTCAATTCAGATGCTAAAAAACACATTCCAGATCAAACACTACCATCCTACACTTGGGTGCCACTTTTTAGTTTTTACTAAAAGCATAAATTGCACTTGGGCCACTAGTCCCTGACACAGATATATAAATTAGAATATTAGTTTTGTATATGCGGTAAAGCTATACACATGAAGACAAAGTAAAATAATCTATCTGGATGCCCTCCCCACATAAGAATTTTTAGGCTGTGAAGTTAGTGTTTATCAAAGTTAGACTCTCAGTTGTAGAATCAGTTTTTATATTCATGAATACTTCAGGTGGCTGCTAAAAAGACCATACTAGGATGGCGCTTCCAAGTTTCATCACAGGCAATGTTGTGTTACAACTGATGTTGGGCTACATCTTCATGGCAAGCGGTTTTATAGTCAGCTTTCTCATGTGTATTGGAATGGTTATATGGCCATTCAGTAAGACATGGTATAGAAAATACTGCCATATGCTATCCTATGCCCTCTGGAGTCGTAAGTTGATTCTCAATTTTATACAGAAATATTTTCAAAGCATTTTACAACTATCACAATTTTCTGTACATTTACTACAAATTACTTTTTTACTGCGCTGTTTTTGTAATACATTTCTAGTACTTATTTTTTTTCTATGTAAAATATCCTCTTCATGTAAACATTTTCAAGATATTTTTCTCTGTTATTTGTAAATCCTTTTCAGTATGAAAGTTTACAGTTTTAATATGTTTTATGGATGCCATTGCTATAGTGAACTAGTTGGAAGCATTGAACAAATTAAGATCCAAGAACCATAGGTTGTGAAGGAATTGTGCTGTTGCAATTTCCTACTTCTCTATTAAGGATGGTATCCAACAATTTGGACCAAAGAATTTTATCTAAAAAACTAAATAAATCATTGTTACCTGAAAAGCATTGATGCCCATGATCTGCATGAACAGGCAAGCTTAAATCCTCACTTGTCATAATAAGCAGATATTTCCTATCTGAGACACACTGCAGAGTTAGCTATTATTAAACTAAGAAATCCACTTGACAACTTACTTTTGAGATTACATTATCTCGTCATGCGGGTAATCCCCTCAGATGTTGATATCCATTTTAAGCAGTGAATATTTATAGATTTGCAAAGAATGAAAATTGAGAGTGATTTCTTCACAATTTGTCCTGTCTTTTAAAATAGAGTGCTTAAAATTGTCTGTACTTAGACTTAAGTATGAACTTAAGCAATAATTCTGCATAAATTCACCAAAACAGTGGGGAAATATTGTTACATGCATTTGATATAGACTAACTATCGGATACCACATTAAGTGTTTTCATACTATTGCATTCAGAGTTTTCCAACCTGGCCCACTTTTGGTGTGACGCCCATTGTGACCTTTACATTGACCCTGAGGACCAGAAGTACCTGGGCCATGAGCACTGTGTTTGTATTGTCAACCACACGTTTCAGATTGACTGGCTCATGGCATGGATGATGGCTGAGCGACATGGCATGCTAGGGGTGAGCTTTTTGGGTACAAACACTTTTTTGTTATGATCATCGAGAAAAGGATCAGTCGCTACATTTTTTAGAATCCTAAAAGGCTAGAAGCAAGTTTTATACATTTGATAAGTTACGACAAAGCCTCCTAGCAAAATTTAGCATAAGCAAACATAATCAGTCCTAGGTAATGTGTTTCAACTTTTTATTTTCATATTATACGTGGCGGCTGTCTACCTTGTTATATCACGTATTTTAGTTTTTACTGATTATATTCTATTGTCATTAAACTTTAATTTATTCGGCGCTGTATGACCTATCAAGTGTCGATGTGCCGTAAAACCCAAAATACAAATACAAATATTACCTTGTTATGCTCAACTGCACAGTTGGAGAGGTGATTTTGTCACTCTCTCACTCAGTTCAATTAGACAATGATTGACTTGTCAGGACTATGTGATGAATTTACCTGGAGCAACACACAAACCAGTAACCTGTTAAGATCTTTTCTTTGTCTTGATGTTTAAATTCATCTGAACATTCCTTGTTTAATCTTTACGAAAACTTAAATATTTATGTCTATTACAACCTCGTAAATCCATGCCAGTATTAGAGCTTATTTTCTTTGCAATTAATTGAAAGATTGGTGTAAATTCTGTTGTGGCTGAGCAGTTACTTACCACCTTGTGACTTCTCAACCCTTAGGGAGTAATTATAAGCTGAACCTTACCAATGTGACCATTATAGTATCAATGAGATGTAACAAAACCAAAATAAACAAAACAAAATCTGTTTTAAATCTTGTGCACCAACCTTGAAGAACATGATCATGTCCCATTAACTTTGATAGAAAAGAACAAAGTAAGTTTAAGCAAAATTTGAAATGTATTTTACTGTCATCTTCAGAATACGAAGATCTATGGCAAGGAGATCCTGAAGTACATACCAGTGTTAGGTTGGACCTGGTATTTTACAGAGAGCATCTTTCTGAAGAGAAACTGGGAGGAAGACAAGAAAATACTGACCAAGAGCATCAATGATATAACCACTTACCCTGATAATTTCTGGGTTACTGTAAGTGAATTGTCCTTCTTTAATCTGCAAGTAGGTTCTGCTTACATGAATATCAGTGTTGAATGAATAATGATGGCTAATATTAATTGTTTCAGAATAATATGTGTTTTTGTTCTCCTAATAAACCTTTGGACCTTAAACTATGTCAGTTATTGTTCTCCTAATGAACCTTTGGACCCTAAACTATGTCAGTTATTAAAGTATTATCACAATACCACTAAACAATAATATATTTCAGAATTTGAATGCAAGCAATAATTTCCTTAAAAGTTTCTGTTATGTTATGTTGCTGTAAGAAATTTTATTGTTGCCACCTTTAAACTCCACACAGTGCATGTAGGTGCCCTAGTTGGGTAGTTCTATGCAGCCATTTTTTAAGTGCCTTTCTCCAACTGTAAAGCAGAATCTTGCCAAAATGAACATAACTATTTCATATTGTGTTTTTTTGTACTGCATTTTCTGCCCCACTTATATCAGGTTTACTGATACAATAATTTATGAAAACTGAGCTATTACAAGAAATCAGGATCAAAATGAAAAAAAACTAGACCAATAGACAATTGCATTTATTTGATGGGCATATGTAACAACACTATCATGTTGATGGCATGCACTCTATTTCTCACAGTCTGGCATCATTACTTCACTGGATCAAGTAAAAATGTTGATGCTAACAAAAAAAAATATTGAACATGATACTCTGGCTGTTATTTCATTTTTTTTTATTAGGGTGATTTTATATTGACCCTGTTGTTTTGTCTCTTTAGTATTGAACTTTGCCTTACGGGATTGGGTCAATACGACAGACCTGTACAAAATAACTGGGTCAATATGAAATCCCCAGTCTATGCGAAAACTTTTTTCCCTTCACAGGACATGATGACTGGTAAACACAAAAAGTTTACCAGTCCCACCAAATTTTTACCAGTCACAGTGTTTTTTTACATTTTTTGTAACAACAAATTGAATTATTGATCTTAATTGCTGTTTTATTACAAGCATTAGAAATACTTACCTCTAAAGCATAAATTTAAACATATTGATTAGGTTGTTTTAGACCTAAAAAAGTAAATACAGTGTTACTGTATAAGTAATACTGTATAAGTGTTTCTCAAAAAGGTTTGTCACAACTATTTTCTTAGCCTGATGTTTGACTTCATACTCTCGGCCAGGCATATTCCCCTCCTAATATCTACATGAAAGCAATGAACGGCCTGCATCTGACACTTACAGTAAAAGCTGGGTGGGGTTCAGCCTTTTATTTCCTGTCATTTTTCCATATGAGTATTTGACACATTATGTTACTTTGCAGCCTCAATTTTCATGTCATAGTAGAAATCTATCGGACATGTTTGACTGACTGCGGACATTCACATTGACTGAATCCCCCCATCAATAATAATATATTATAATGTCAATGTTATAAATCAAAATGGTATTAAATCATATGATTTTTGTAGTATAGTACAACAGTCTACCATTGTGAGGGTTTTACATTGTCTCCTACTATATTCCTTTCAACAGCTGCTGTTGTTTCCAGAGGGAACACGGTGGACCCCAGAGAAACATGCTGTTTGTCAAAAGGTAGCCAAGGAAAAAGGCTACCCTGAATATAAACACATGCTGCTGCCACGAACAAAAGGCTTTGCTCTATCAGTACAGCTTATGAAAGAAAAAGTGAGAAATTAGAAGTAACTATTTGGCATCTCTGTTGGTATAAATTAGGAATGTTAATGAGTACGCAATTACTTTGTTGATAAAATGCTAAAACTTAACTTAACAGATATCACTATTTGTGTACTTGAAAGAAAAATGATAAATATATTTTCAATTGAAAAATAAAATTAAAAACTAATTGAGTCGTAAGATGAATTTTTGAAGTATTTTAACTATTGTGTTTCTGGCTTACAACATTTATGTACCCCTCCCCATCAGTGTTGTTATATAAATGAATGACGTAATGTCGCATATTTAGTAGACTGGCCTTCTCCACCTTGAATAGGTGAGATCGAACCCCTAAAATTATTTTTTTACCTTCAAAACAATTGCTTGCTATTGAAAAGGCTGATTTTAAAGCCTTTGTCATATAAGAAACATATTGTGCAAACAGTGTAACAGTACTGTCAACATGTAGGCAACTTAAAGGAAATACATAAAGCCACCATGAAGAAGATAAGCATACTTATCGAACAGTACAACATTGGCTAAATGTAGCTTGGAAAATAACAGTGATAATGAAAATGAGTGAGTACTTGATAAGAATATTTACCAAGTATTCAAGTACTGATTTTAGTACTTGTTGACATCCCTTATATTAAAACAAAATACTTTGATATTGTAATGACTAAAGTATTCACTATATCCATGTTACACAAAATTGTCCTTTTTAACATACTATTATAATTATGTCCATAGTTATTGTTGCTGTGTTACTTGTAGTATACATTATACATATGTGAGTATGTCTATACAAGCTTCTAAATTGAAATGCTTACAATCCTTCTAATGAAAGACTGATGTATCTAGAAATGCTGTTGTCTACTAGGAGGCTGTTGAGACTGGGCCCAGGTGTGTCTGCAACATTTTTCATACCATCATCTACTTGATACAAAATCTTCTTGCTATTTATTCCATTATGCAGTCTGTTTATCAGCTGGAATTGTCTCTTTAGTACCAGCTGTGATAGATGTAACTGTTGGTTTCCCTGGCGACGAACCCGAACCCACGTTACTGGATGCAATTGCTGGGAAAAAAATAAGATGTGCCTTGAAAGTCAAGTAAGCAAAAATGGTTTTCTTGATAAAATCTTGTTGATTAGTTGTGATTGGTATTTCCAGCCATCAAGTGCTTAACATCTTCATCCACTCATAAATAAACTGTTATTTTATAAACACAGGTTTTAGTGTCATTTACTTAAAAATATATGTGATAATGACTCCTAAGTTGTTCATCTTCGATTTTCCAATATGAATTGAATCTAACCACTCATTTTCTGGAAATCTGTCTTGCTCAGTTTTATAACAATTCTGGTCCACTGGAGGGGCCAACTTAACCGACTGCTACAAGCTTTTACAGTTGGCTCAGCCCTCCTATACATACGTGATGTTGCCGACAGGCAGTATGGAAGTCTACCTAATGACTGTGCGATTCATTACAACAATATATTTAATATGTTTAAATATGGTTAAGGTAATATTTTGCACATCTTATCTCATTCTGTTATATAACCTCTCCTAGTCCACTGGAGGGGCCAACCTAACCGACTGCTACAAGCTTTTACAGTTGGCTCAGGCCCCTCCTATATATACGTGATGTTGCCGACAGGCAGTATGGGAGTCTACCTAATGACTGTGCGATTCATCACAACATTTTATACATGCAGTTTTAGTATTTTTTACATAGTGGGTATTATTGTCTTGTATCTATCTTACATTAGTTTACTTGTTTGCCAGCTAACCTCAGCCATTAAATGGTGACATGCATTAAGTGTTGCATCTATTGTCAAACACTCCTTTAGGAACTTTTTATTTAAAATGTCATTGAACTTATCTGTAATTTACTTGAAATGTTGTTGTTAAGGCATTTATATCTGAAGGGCACATCTATATTCTTATCCAAATGTTGATCAGTTAAATAGAGTGAATGGGATTTGTTATCCTTTGTTTCCTCAAAGTCTGGTTTTGTATTTTGATTAAAAATATAGTTAAATTTCTTTTTTTATGGATCTTCCAGGAGATACTTGGTTGAAGACATTCCTGCAGAAACTGAGGAAGCATGTGGTAAATGGTTAAGAGACCTGTTTAAACAAAAGGTAACTCTTTAATAAGTTTCATTGTACAACTATTATTTATTGATGTTGAAATACTGTCTTAAAGATCCTTTCTGTCAGTTGTATCATTTTTTAAACAGTTCCCAATATATTTACAAAATGAAAAGCAAAATGAGTTTCAATCAATCGAATAGAATCATTATATGAAAAAAAAAAGAAAGAAGAAAAATGTGCCAGCATGTGGGAATTTATCCAGCGGCCTCAAATATTAAAGGCCAGGACTGATAAATAGACTATCTGAAAAGTTTTACACATTGCTTTGTATAAGTTTTGTATGGTTAAGCTTGACTGTATCTGAAAAAACTGACCATTTTTGTGGAAAGAACAGTCATTTGACATGATTTTAAAATAGCATGCATTTATATCAGTTTCTAAACCCTTAAACCAAAAGTACTGTGTGCATGATTCATTGAAAAGTCAATTTGAAGGAACAAGCATCTGTTTGTGGATATCAAGGCTTCCTTTAGTTTGCTACTTATTCTATAGGTATACAAATAACTTAACAAGACTGAGCATCATCGGCATACTGCACACAGTTGTGTTTTTAATACATAATACAGTTCAATGTGTGTTAGAGTTAATCCCTGAGTCAAAGAGGGCATCGTTAAAATGACCCTATCAATCAAGATGGTAGAGGGTTTTCTTTGTTGTCGTTTTGGCAGGTGTACTTCAGTAAAACCTCATTAAGACAGACACCTGTGGTTCTTTATAAAGTGTCCCACTTAGCGAGGTGTTCCTCTTAATGAGATTTTACAAATCAATTCATTATGTAGCTGCTTGTATCTCAGCATTAATATTATATTTAAATGTTAAATTATAACAACTATTTAATGAAAAAAACCCACTGCTAATTGATTAATGTATACAACTTATGATCTGGTATCAGTTTGTAAACATTTAACAAATCCCATAAATTTATGATTACTGTAAATAAATCGGTGATGCCATAATTTAAAGTTGTAAAGTGTGCCCACAATCTTGTTCACTCGAGCAGTGTTTGCAGGGTAATAAACTGATTAATGACACTTGTATAATTGGACTACCTGATTCTGTCCTGCATAGCAAAGATTAATAAAGGTGTGAATTGGTTAACTTGTTCTGAAATAACAGGTCCTGGGTAAGGGGTGGCCGGCTTTCCGAGGTTGTGGGACATTAAAATATAGAAAGAAAAAAACAGGTTCTGGAAAAAGTTTCCTGCGTAGCAGGTTGCCCCTTTAGTGGGTGGTCCTTTAGTGAGGTTTTACTATAGCTAAATATACTAAGTAAAAAAATTATATATTTGATTTAATTTTGTCTTCATTTAGTGTACTCCATTACATTTTTACAGAAAACTGAAGAAAGATAGCAGGCACAGTTTTCATAAAAATTTTGTTCCAGTAATAAGCATGACGGTGTCCATATAAGATGGATGCCCTTGATATCAATCTGAGCACCAAATTAAAAACAAACATAGCCTGTCCTATCTTATTTCTTTACATAATTTAATCCTTGGTCTGAATAAAACAGGCTGAAGCAAGTAGTGTAGATCCAGATCAACCATTTATTGCTGGAAATTGTCTAATCAGCATCAACACTGTTTATTACAGCTTCATGCGATATGTTCAGCCCCGTTTGAATGTATATGCAGTAGCCAGTAGGGTTTATTTGTAAATTTAGCAGGTTTTAGATGTTGTATGTATCATCATTCTTGTAGGATGATGACCTGAAGTTCTACCTGCAGACAGGGAAGTTTGAGGGACTGCCTCTGGTGGAAGTACCACAGAGGAGGTATGATCTCTGCTGCTTTATATTCTGGGCCATCCTTACGTGTATACCACTGTTCTACTATCTACATTACGTCATCTTTGCCAGCTCTCTGTCACACCAAGTCATCTTTGTAGCTGTGTTTGTAGCACGTAAGTACAGAGTATTTATTCTTATTTTTACTCGTGCTTTATAATTTTTATTATAACTCAATTTTCACCAAAGCACTATTGGATAAAAAGAAAAGCAAAGTTCGTTATTTAGCAACAATCTAATATCACACAGATTCAAATATCTAAGCTTTTCACTCCATCAAGAATCCATGTCTGTCAACAATTGTATTCATCTTCATGAATGATCATAATGTGATATAAATAGTTTTAATTCCTGCTTAGGCTAGGAGTTAAATACAACATATGACAATGACCAAAACCCACCTGTTGGTTTGCATATTTTGGATACTGTATAAAATTCAAATAAATTTGACTAGTAGTATTATTGATGTAAGTTGTATTATGTCAGATAACTCTATAAAACATTCTGATGACCGTAAACATGTTCATGGTTTTCTGTGAAGCATTGTCAGCTTATACTTTTAGAAGTGTAAATCACTTTTTAAGAAAACTTGTTTTGAAGGTTAAGTAATAACTGGTTTTTGTTTTATTTGGAGATCATTTACAGTATTAGGAGACATTAAAAGTATTTTAACTGTTTACTTATTGTAATTTAATTTTTATGATTTCTTGTTTTTCAGTTATATTACTTATGAAGTGGATGATACGATTTTCTGATGTTAAACATGGAACATCGTATGGCCTCCAACATCCAAAGAAAACCGAGTGAATATACACCTATTGTTTGCATGTCTTGGGGTAATTGTTTTACAATCAATGTTATAACAACTCTTGAATTTCTGAACAAAATATGTCAACACCTTTTCATTGCTTTTCCGTGAATTTTTTTTTATCTTGCTATGAATGTTATCATAGTTCCTGTGTCCACTATTTTAAAATTTTTAGTCACTTCTATGAGGAATATCTGCTGATGTAAGTTATATAACACAGCGGCCTTTTAATGTCAGACTTACTGTCTTTTTTGTAAGCAACCTGGACTTTGTATTCATCACAGCTAGTTTTCTTTTATATATATTGTATTTATATACCATTGTTTCATGCCTTATTTTTGTGAATCGGACAGAACTGTTGGCCAAAGGTGAAGGGACTGACTTTTAATGTTTGTTCGAGACCGAAGGCAGCAGTTCAAAATGTAACTCCATGATACCGGCAGGTGGATCATTAGCACATAAACCAACTTTTAAATATGATTAAGTTTTAAAATTAACAAGAAATGCAAAAATAACTATCACTGAAATGATTCCATGAGCAGTTAAACAATTCATCCAATTGACTGATATTTTACAATTGATAACATTTGCTTGTTTCACATGACACTTTATACAGTTTTAAATATTGGCTATTTGTTATAATATGAGGCATCAGGCAATGTTATATATTGCCTTTCCTTTGAGGTGACATATGCTGCTGGTTCTACTAGGGCAGAAAATGTTGGCACAGTTGTAGACAAAGGACATTTAACCAAGTATTGGTAATTAATAGAGATGGAGAGCAGTGGCTATTCCTAACTCAGTGGATAGCAACAGTAATGCAGCAAGCATTAACAGGAATTCTCACCTGTTTTGCAAAATCTTTTTGCAAGAAAAGAACAGAGCATACTAAGATAAATAATGCAGCTTGCAATTTTGATATGTTACTAAAGTAGCCAGCAACAACAGGAATTTGCATCTGTTTGGTAAGATCTTTTTCAAAAGAGAACTAAGCCGGGTTAACAATGTAGCTGCATTTAGAAAGTTGTAGCACACTAAAAGGAAGCAAAAGAAAAGTAGCAGATAGTCTGGTTCCCAAGACTAAAAGGAACAAAATGGAAAGTGCAGATAGTCCGGTTCTCAGTGTATATAACTTGCTTTAAGAACATGCTCTCTGTGTGCTTGGATGATGTACATTTGTGATCTTTCTTGTCAATAATATGAATTCCATTATGAAATAAAGCATGTGCTTGTTTACAGATTCATTTAAATTTTAAATGATTCTGAAATCTGGGTCTAACTTTGCTACATTTGTTTGATTATAAGTTCTGCCTTCTACCTCATGCATCAGGTAATAATATTTATTGCTAAACAATGAGCAGAAATAGTGTAGATCTGTTTCATACCCCCTTTAGGAGCTTTCTGATTTTGGATCTAAATAATATGCATTAGCCATATCAGTTTGTGCTAATGGCGAATTGTTTGAAAAAAGAAGCAAGACAAGTGTATTTTTAAGAACCGTATTTGATACTCTACATCTATAATAGGTAAATAAGAAAAGGTCCTATCAAAATTTCCACAGATATTTAAATTTAATCTACCTCTAGACAAAGACAAACAATATATATAAGGCACTTTTAGTTTGATAAGACTTGCTTCAAATATTTGATGTCAGTGGTTTGCTAGATAACTACAAGGACTGTAATGACAGTTACATGAAAATGCATAGCATAAAATGGATTTTGAATTTTAACAATTAATATATAGATTCATTACTTTTATTTACTATTTAAAACAGTGTCTGGAATTAACTTTGGGATCTTTCTATACTAAACAGCTCAAGTATTGGTATACATAGTACTCTAGATAGATGAATGGAACCTAAATCCTGTTTACTGGTATTCTACAAGTTTTACCATATCCTTTAGTTTTGCCATTCAATTCCAGAATGTGCATATATTGTCAATAACAATTGGAACATATCTCTAACATGTTCAGTCTTGTCTGATTTTTATTCATAAAACAATGAATTATCTCATAAAATGGCCTTTTATCATGTCATACTTGCCTACTTATAAGCTTGTTTTTATTAACTTGTACATTCAATATGTATGTTCTGTCTATCTTTTGTCAGGGACCAGTGCTTACTGCCACATTAATTACTAATATTTAAGAGATACATATTTGACATTTTCCTTGAAAAAACTCCTAACGATGTGTTGCTTACACAAGTTTAATGGACTTTTTTTTCTTTTTATTACAGTTAACTATTATCAATGTTTTACAGCCACAAATTAGTGTGAAGGATTTATCTAAGACGGGCTGTACTAGTCTGTATAGTTTTTGCCCAATATTAAATATTGGTAATTTTAAACAAAAATTGTTAAATAGAACTGGTATATAAAATGTATCACTAGTTTACTACACACTGTATTTACTTCTGTACATCGTTCATTTTTACTGTTAATTATTTTTTCTTGGATTATTTTCTATTTAGATCTACCAAAGTAAGCCTGCAAGAATACACCAAATGTTTATTTACCCACTGTGCTTAGTTGTGTTTTGGTATAACATCAGCAACTAAAAAGATTTGTGTGTACGATTGTGTAGAATCGAAGGAGCAGCAAAGTGAACAATATTGCTCGGTGTGCACTTCTGTCTATGCCATTTACCCTTCTGCTTCCTCCTCTGTATTTGTGAGGGTTTATAATTGCAAGTGAATATGATTTAAAAGTACCATTGATTTAGTATGTTCTTTATTTTCAAAACAATTGCATATTTCCTTCAGGGAATACAATACCATGATTTCAGTTTTAACTATTCATTCTTTGACTGTCTGTTAGACATTGTGATGCATATACACAGAATTATGTGTACATGCTTATGTTGACTTAGTCCATGCCAGGTACTTTTTACTTATTTACATCATTATGTTAATTCACTCTATATGAAGGTACTATTTTTATATATGTACATGCTTACATTTACTAACTTTATCAGATGGTACTCTTTACTGTGCTAAGTATTAGTTTGCTATTCTTTAATGTGTTTTGAGCTTTATTATTTTTTGCTTGTATTATTTATAGACTGTTTTTATGTATTTTAACCTACTTTACTATGCACAATTTATTATATCCATGGAACAATTGTCATAGACAAGTGAACACTGGAAACCTTGTGTTATATATATGTGGTTATGCGCGAGAGCTTATCTATAATTGAAGTTTTCTCCCTTGATATCTAGTAAAATGGAACTTTACTTGTATTTATACTGCTAGTCTTAAATCTATGGGCCAGGAGAAGACTCTTTCTATCTAAGTTTTCCATAAGAGGGTAAAAATTCATATTATTTTTTCAAGTAGTAAACTGATATTTTTTATCCTTGTATTTTAATAAAACAATTATGTCTTGGCATTTGTTATATGGAGTATTTTAATCTTTATAAACTAGATGTATTATTATTGAAATTTATTGTAGATAGAAAGGTTTTGCTCCTGGCTTAAGTTAGAATAGTTTTCTGTTGACCTATCGAAATGTACTACTTTGCTTATTTAAAGTATTTTCTTCACCTTAAACTACCAGTGAGAACAATAAAAAACAAAAACAATTGCTATCAAAGAAGTCTGTTGTTTTATCCTGAATTCCACAAGATACTTCTTATTAACATAGTTTGAATTTCCTTACTCACTTTGGATAGTCATGTTTTGAAATTTGTATAAGACTATCAATTCAACTTTATAGGATGTTCAGATAGAAACGGAAGTTATGGCTGCATGTAAAAATATTAACAATATTTTTCACAATTCTTGCGGGTATATGTTTTCTTTTGTTTAAAGAAGGGATAACGAAAGCAACCTCTTCTATCTTTATTTTCATTTGTTTTATTTAATCACTATTGAAATAAATTTTGTCCTAATACTCCAGTAATTCTTAGGCATGGCTTGCAAGCCAGTTCCAAAGTTTAGATGTTTACTGGAAAAACTGTTGACAGATGACAATTCTGATAAGAAAAAAACTGTTTGAACATGTGTCTGTAGGTTGCACAGGTTTGTGTTTACATTAACATTGCTAGTTGATAGAAGGTATGGTACTACCTGTGGTAAACAGTTAGTTTGATTAATGGAAAAATTAGGTACAAACACCCTAACTCTGATGATCTCATTATAAATCTCTGATTAAAATATTTGGTTTAAAATAAGTAAATAGGACAGTAAAAAATTTCAGCCTGTTTATCAGTGCTCCTACCTGAATAAAAATACTTTAACAAAATATCAAAGGCTTAAACAGCAACAGTGGCATTGTGCCATAGAACTACTTAAATGGATGTTGAAAACTGAACATGATGATATAATGTCTAATGAGGCAGACCTAAGTAATTAAAAACCTTAACTGTACTCTCATGATGCTTGTGCTTTTTAAAATGGGTAATCTGGACAAACTTACAAAGAAATGACAACCAGGCAGAGCAAGTGCAATATTAATCATCATAACTGAATGATTACCCAAGTCTTTGATAAAATAGTATTTTTTACTTTTCTAAATTATATGAAAAAGTTTTGAACATCTTGCAAATAAATTTATTTATCCTAAATCTATGTGTTTTCCTGGCATTATTACATTAATGTAACAGTTTTCATAAATAGCATATAGAATTGAGGATTCTGTCTTCAGCTTTCATATTCATTCAGATGCCATTACCATTACATTAATCAATTTAAAACTAAATTATATTTAACGTTTAAAACAAAGAAGTACCTAATACAGTGAGATTTCTATGCCACCTTATGACCATGTTTTGGTGCTGTAAACCAGAAAGGATTCTGATAATGAATAATCATTACATGTATTCATTTTTAAATAATCAAATGCATTTTTACAAATTCATGAAGTGGTACAAAACATGCGGGTACGAAATTGCAATTGCCTTATGCAATGGTGTCATAATGTTGACCCTAGCCTGATATTATGGCTACCTAAATGTTTGTTCCTTGGCTTCCGTTTTTTGGGAAATGCATCAACATTTCCATAACTCATAATTTACTGAAACAACAGCATAAATCAACAACTAGGTCAGGCACATTTGACCATTTCTTGTTGTAAATGCCAGCAATCACTAATGACACAAGCAATGTTCAGTTATTTATGTGTAAAAGATTCTCAATATACCACACACAACTGTGTATAGATTAAACTGATATTTCACATTTCCAGTCTGCTTCAGAATTGCCAAAATGGCTATGTTCTTTCCCACGCAGCCTCAATTAGTTTCTGCTGTATTTTCTAAGCAGACGAATTCATTTTTTCGCACTGCATATATTATTCTTTATATTTCCTATATCTTTACACAAGGTAATTTAAGTAGGTACAAAGCCTAACTTACATAAAGAAGATATATTGCTACATGTTTTACAGTGTATATCTATTCTTGAAGCTGACACTTATTAATTGTCCTACAAACAACTTGATGCTGCATTGTTTGGTGCAGGAAGTAAATACAGCAGGATCCCTATATGCCATTGAACTTCACTTGACACCATAAAAATCATGTGATGCACCTGTAGTCTTTTATAAAACATTTTATTTGTAGTGTTGACAAAAGACAACAACAACAGTTATATAATCCAGGTTTATTTGAAAAACAACAGTGTAAAAAAAGATGCATTCCCCTGATCACTAATTAATAGCACAAAATGAGCATCCAGCATGTTGAGAATGTTTAACCTGGCCTTACATCTAGAACCCTGCATCCCGCCATTTCTATATCTGGTCAGAGATGCCTCTAGTCACATCACAGCGATTCACCTGAAGCCTGTTCTAGCTGATCATATCACATACTTCATTATTGGTAATTTGTTAACTTCATGCACAGGTGACAAGGCATCGCTACAGATGAGAGCTGCCTTATCTGGATCTACACTTTTTGCTTAAGTCTAAGCAAATTTTCAAAGAGTTAACAATGATGCTATGAAGCTTACAGTTGCTACTGTATTTGGGAATACCAGTTTTACATTAGACTCTTGAACCGTGTCTAGATAGGGGGCCACACCATTGGGATCTGTCAGAATGTGGAGAGGGGCCTAAAAAAGAAGGAAACAAGTTTTTTTTAAAATAAACCTCAATTTTATATTTAACTATTAATTTATTCAATGTGATTTTCATATTTCTTGAAAATTAGAGCTGCAAGTGTTTCTACTCATTCTCACATTAAACAAATTAGTAGGACAAATGTATCTTATTATTAACTGCCTCATACAGAAAACTTACAGATAATAGCCAGTCTTCCTGATAAAAGCCTCTTCTAGCATCAAAGTAACACATCTTGACTAGCATGTGTGTTTTTTTTTGTTTTGTTAAAGGCAATTAACAAGGCAATCATTTGGCATAGACTGATTTGATCCTCTTCACTTAATAAGTTACTGCAGCAAGATTTAATAGTTCTAAATCCAACTTTACACTATATAGAAAAACTTGGATGATAACAAAATAAAATAGAATATTTTAGAGTTTCTTTCACTTGGAATCACAAGACTAATTTTCAAGAACATCCATTTTAGAAAATCCATTTATATTGCAAGAAGGTCACCATTTAAATTTAAAAAATATTTATACATCGTACAGTTAGTGATATCCAAAGTTTTAGAAATCTGTATAAAATAAGCACAAATGAAAACTTTTATCAGGTCAGACATATGTCCTAAAAATCCTTGTAATGGTATAAAATGTAAATTGGCCTATAAATTTTAGTTTATCTTTACAAATGAAAACTCTTTTAACAAGCAATGTCTAGAACTAACATTTGCCTCTGCACATGTAATGACCTTAAATTTGACCTTGACCTTAATGGTTGCACTTGTAAATGTTATGTTCAAGTATAGGTTCATAAAAGGTTTTGTTTGTTTGTCCTAGCAAGCTATTTTAGTCATTATAGTGACATCTCGCTACTGTGGTGGAGGAATATCCTAGACAAATGTCTCAGTAGAACAACCAGTACACTGCAGGTCAACTGGAAGGCCTTCCCACATTAAAACAGTCACCCCGAACAGGAGTCAACCCACTCAGTGACAGGCTAAGCAGCCAGAAGTTACAAGCCAATGACTCCACTACTATGCCATGGGAACCCCATGTTAGATGTGAAAAGCTTTATTCAATTACAATTAGTTGGTTTGTTGGTTTGAACGTCCCACCAACAGTATTTCAGTTACACATAGACGGTAGTACAATAAATAATATGGTTGTTATAATTCAAGATACAAAATTGTGACAGATGTACATACATATGTATGTACACACAGAAAGATGGACAGTGTGACTGCTATATACATATAATGCAGCATATAAACTAGCAAAAAGTCTTACATAAAGTTTAAACAACAAACAATGATACTGTACAAACCTTTATGTCATCTACTTTTTTCTCTTTACAACAGAAGTGTCGAAGTATATAATTTTGTTCAGCCTGTAAAATAAATAAATATGTTTTATAAAAAAAGCTATTTATAAAAGGCCATAAAAAGTGGTCTTGAAAAACTGAAGTGAATGCAAATAAAACAGAAATAATGGCTACAAAATTGTCTCTTTTTTCTAATGTTTTTATTGCAAAAAATCTTCTCAAAATTAAGAAGAGTACAAGACTATTAATGCCCTAAATAAAACTTTATGAGAAATGATTAAGGCATTGATGTGCACATACTATGGGTATATTTGTATTTATGCATATTCTACAAGACTGTTCTCAGCTAGCATGTTGTGGTAATCAGTCAAATCAATTCAGTGAGAGTCTGGAAAACCTAGAAAAATAAAAATCTAAATAAACTGTCATATTAGAAACATTTTTCTAACTGACATTGTTTATGATGTTATAAAAAACGAACTATTAATTAAGACATCAACGTAGTAACAAAAAACTGTTACCCCAAGTCTAGTTAATGTTAATAAAAGTTATGATTTTTGTTTAGACAACTTTCTCATGATCATTTTGCCATTGATTTGGTCAGCAGTGATGTTGATCTTAGTGGATGCTCATTTTTGTAGAATGTAGGACGATATAAACCAAATGTAAACTAACAAGATATCAAATGTAGTCATACCTGATGGTAAAACCTGGTATCGACAAGTTTCACTATAACATTGTCGACTCGCATAAACTGTCTCATCAAGATGAAGAAACTAGTGGGCATCACACGCTGTTATCGGAAAGAAAAATCAAAATCATCTGGAGTAATATAATAATAACATTTTTAGAAATTTCCTATGCAAGTGTATTCATAACATTTTCAAAAATTTATTTGTAAAGAAACTATCAGGATGCAACAACTAAAGCTTATTGAGTACTTATCAATACTTAATACAATACAAAATAATGAAAGAACAAAACATGCTCCTTGCTAACTTATAAATATGTTAAGGTGATCAAGAAGATAAGGAAGCAAATCATACTCACAATTTTTACATTTAACATTGATGTACCATTGTCTGATAACTCATCCTCAAAGAGGAAAATATCTTCATAGAAGTGGATCTTTTCTCGTACTTTTAACCGCTCATTATCTATTTCTTCCTTCGTTTCTTCAACCTGTAACAAAATATAACCAAACTTTCAATCCAACATTTAAGGTTCAGACTATATAGCTCTGTGTATTTAGCAAATGACCCTTTCTCTACAATGTTTTAGTCACTATCAATCATTGATGACCAGTTTTATCAACAGGCCAAGAACGCCCATCGCATGTTACATGCTTTCACTGCAGGACATTGTGTACTGAACATTCGACATAAAGACAGCAACAAACATACATGCCTTAATTCACAATCATATGAACTGTTAATAGTAATCAGATGCATGTGAACTCAAACAGCTTTCTCCACACACCCATTACCAGAAATGATAAGAGATGCCAATCATAATTTAGATGAAACTCTATTGTTGGAGCACGTCAATCAGTCAAGAAATAGAAACAGTTAAATGAGTAAGCCCACCAATCAATGAATTCTTATATAAGACTTGGCTAGTAGTGGTACAAACTCTTGTGTAGATTTAATCTCACCCTGATAGCCAGAGTTAGCGATGCCGGTTGATAAGCAGACCAACCATTATATGTTTAGACAATCCAGTTATGGTAACTTATGAGCATTATTTAATGACTATCAAAATGTTAGTTAGTACAATATATACTACATCAACAGTGGATTTCCAAACATTTGAACAGAAGCAATGACACAGAGGTTATTATCTTGAATTAAAACCTAACATGAAAAAGGCTAGGAGGTAAGCAAGTCTAAGAAAGACATGTTTTACTGACATATCTGTGAGAAAATTTGCTAAAATAATTGATTTTCCTTTAGATTAACTGATGGATACATCTTTGAGTTATACATGATGCAGTTGGCAGTAATGACAAGCAGAGGTGTAAATATGATTATACAGTAAATAACTAATGTTAGCCCAGCTCTACATACAGTGAACTGTTTCTCATCGCTGCTCAGTAACGTTCCTTGATAGTTGGTGGTAAATGTCCAATCAAACGGCTTCACAACCTCCTTGATGTGCTCTGACCCTGCCCTGTTTGTTCAGAATAATTAATATCAGGATGTTTTATCTATGAGACATCATAAAAGGAACAGCTATATAAACATTTTGATGTGAGCATTGATGTGAGGATATGTATCCTTGGTGTACTTTTATCCCTTAATATGCAGAACCTTGACAAAACGCTATGTGTTTCAGCCAACTACAAAGCTTTGGGGTCATTTTATGATTGTAAGGATCATGCTATCAATAAACAGATCAACATGACATTTTAGAAACATGTACTGTCAGCAGCAGTGACTTCCTTAAGAATAACTTTACTAATCCAGACTGAGACAGCGAATGATATTTCACCTGACATCACTTCAAGATAGTGCCCCAGGGTCAATGTGATATGTTTATGTAAGACCTTGTGTTATAAAGACATGTGAATGACATTTTCTTCATTGTTAAAAAATGTTACAGTATGTTTAGGTTGATACTCTAATTATATTTGATAATGTGAGCAAAGTCCACACATTTTTTTATAAACCCTCCACCCTTGTACATTTGTAATTGAAATTTTGAAATTTACCTTGCATCCAGCCAAGCTTGTGAAACAGCCACTTTTAGGGGATCTGTATGTGCATTTACTGTTTTCAGGGCATCCAAGGCATTAAACTTGACACCAAACCCTTCATCATGCTGCAGGCACAACACATTGTTGGCAAATATCATTTCAGGCAGCTGTGGGAGCTCCAGCTGCTGTTCAAATCTATTGAAGGAGGAAAAAAACTCTGTAAGACACTCTTTCAAAGGGTCTTAAGTAAATAAGCCTATTTTTTAAAAGAAGTCTAGATGGAAAAAAGCATTCTTCTTAAGGTTATATATGGTTTGGAATTTCATCATCAAATTTGGTGCAAATAACATTTCAGACACATTATATGGCATATATAATGGCTGTTTGTCCATATTTGTTAACATTATTTCAAATGAGTGAATAAGAAAAATTTATAAAATCTTTTTGCACTGGGGAGTTATTAAAGATTTAACATTACTTCGGTTGAATCCCAAAATGTTCTGATCAGTTATGTAAGCATTCATATTATCCCATAACCGGCATTTACCGGTACTTTCATCCGTGACCCTTAATTTGTAAATAACAATGGCAGCCAGAGGAAGCACAACCCAAAAGAGAGGAAGGCCAGTTTTATCTTATTTGGAAAGAATGAGGAGCATAATCTCGTAGAATGGAACAGCACAAATCTAGAATTCTCCTCGGATCGGAAAAACACAGAATGAGAAGACACTGTTTACTTTTGGAGTGGAAAATGACTGATGTAATTATCCGCTATGATCAACTATAGCTATGAAAGCAAATTTTAGGTTTTATTTATAAATATTATTCTGGTTACTGAGAAGAACAATGTTCTATTTAAGCCATTTTGAGCATTTAAACATTCGTACTACAAGATCATATAGGCAAACACACAGTATTTGGCAACAGGAAAAGGTCCATTCTATGATTTAAAGGTGTGAGAAAGATCATTTAAACTGATGATTTCTATAATCACTGATAAATTAATTTATTAACTGTTTATAATTTTCGAAAGTAAGCAGTTATTGCTAAGCTGGTTGTGTTGATGCATGTTTATAATGCTAATAAAATAAAGAACTTAAATAACTGCCCTGAGTTCTTAAATGTGTAAATTTCCTAATTGCTATATCAGAACTGTCAAAAAAAAAATGACTACACTTTATTATCAAATATACATACACAAAATTTATTAACAATATAAATTCTATCTACATTTATTATTATACATACTAGCTTTTGCTTCATTCCTGATAAGATTATAAACATATTAACACAGGAATACTTACTTAATTAAAAACATAAGCAGTTTAAACTTTATTGGGAATAATTTACATTTATTTCATTATTGACCTTCCACTTCATGGATAGACAGAGTACTTAAGTAGTAGCTTCACTGGGTACTGTAGCAATTAATATAATGCCCAAGGCAGAACATCTCATGTCATGAATCAATGTGAAACCTAGGACCAGCACTTTTTGCATTCAATGCCGTAACAACTTTTCTATCAACTTCAATGTTATTTTCTTTTAAGTTATGAAAAAAGGAAAAGACTCATACCTCTCCCTGGCTTCTCCTTCTGACTCCAGAATGTGTGACTTGGTTGCCGTGACAGTCCATGGTCCAAACTGGAACCTTGTGGTCAATGGCTGGGCTTTAGTTCCAACTGCACCCTTTACAGTGTTTCTAGATTGCATGGTATAACACTAGCAAGATACACAAACTGAAATCAAATACAACAGTGTATGGTTATCTCTCGATCTTATCTTAGATTGATTATATTATTGTGAATGATCTATATTAATTAACACAAAAAATATTTTCTTACCTGATGATAAGTGAACTTGTCAATGTATTATTTATGCAATTTGGTCATGGTATTATCAATACATGTATATCTGAAACCAAAGTGAAGGTGGACTCTTACTTGTGCTAGATGCGTCCATCTTGAATTTTTTCATTTAGAGTGGGGCAACAATGGGAGTTTGTAGTGTTGTAAATAAAGGTGTTTTTTTTTTATCTCAATATAACCATTAACAGTTTTCAAAGAACAAAAAGGAATGCAATCTTCCCCATTTCAGTGCAGAAGAAAAAATGTCCCTTCTCAAATAAGTTACAAGTTCTTAATTGAATGGAGGAAAATCAGCAATATAGGGATCAAAAACAGCTGGTACCATCCCCAAAGTTAACAGCACAAGAGTAGGTCATAAGCTATATGACCTTTTTAGGTTATGTCACATCTTATCACTGTCAAGACTGGGCATCTGTATACTTCTGTGAATGGTTCTTTCAAAGTTTGTTACTTTATGGACTTCTATTACAATCACTTTTACATCTACATTTTAAATAACATGCCTATCAAAATTGACATTTCTATTTGGTCTTTTAAAGCCCTACCTGTATTTGTTTCTATAATCATACTTCTTTCTTTAGTATAAGATTGAAAAATTGTACATTATCCACAGGGTCATTCTAAGGGTATGACTTTTGAGCTTTTTCTGTTTGGACAGTGTCCAACTTGTGAACCCATTGCTGCCCCTTGTTTTTGCTGGTAAAAATATTTGGATTGCCGTTTTTACGATGTTTTTACCTGTGGCTGGATAAAGTTGTGGCCAATTTGACTGTAACTCGCTTTAAGCTAATACATAACTCTAATAAGCAAATTAAAAATGCACATTGCATAGGATATGTCTAAAGTGGGATTTACTAAAAATATAACCTCAGAACCGAGGTAGGTTACAATTGTATATAATCAACTGTTCCGATAAAATTTACTAGTCGGTTATGACAGACAACGCATTTTAACAATACGGCAAGTGTCACTAGTACTAAAATACCACAATATCCGAAAACGGTATCCGAACTTACTGCCGCAATATAATTAATTAAAAAACGATGACAGCATGCCAATGAACGATAACAACTTACACTAATTTGGTGACGTGGATTGAGATCTTTTGTTTACCATACCAAAAATGTGTTACACGTATGTCTAAATTCTAATTGGTCAAATGTTTACATCACAACCGATATTTATTTAATCCTTATTACAGGGGAAATAACTGTACTCAGTACTGTAAAGTCGAAGCCGAGAAATGCGAGTTACTCAGTTAGAAATGCATACGCAAAGATTAGGCTATACATTATTTATCAGTCACTTTTAATAATTTTTCAAGGCATCGAATTATACTGTTCAGAATTTTGGCCTTAATTTTGATCTGCGACCGGGGAGGTTTTCCTTTGGAAATATTAGTCGTTTTGAACCGGAAATCAGACCGGTTGGAATCGGATCGTCCAGTAAACTGGGCCGCTTTAGCATTGTGAATACGGTCCGTGAGCGCTCATGTAACGGGATCGTGTGACCAAGACACACGGACGCCACTGTAAATTGACCGTCTTTGAAAATGTACCTCCTCGATCCATGCTGACTAAGAAATTTTGGTGCCGTAGAAATGGGACCGCTTTGTCTCTGGCTGTCATTGTGACTGGGCCGACCTGACAAAGAGACGTGTTTGAAAAGCTCCTTACCGGATAAACATGCAGCTTATATTTGCTTTAAGCAGCGATTTTGGCTATGTTGTCATTATTTTTGTTTTAGTTTGGATTCTTATAAACTGGTTAGAATCCAGGGTACTGCAAGCCAGGCTAATATATAAAGTTGACGTAAGTTCTTGATCATAATTTTATCTGGCCCTTTCGTCCTATTTATTGACCTGACGCATCCCACTTGTTCTAGAAATTGACCCAGTCGTGACCCGTTAGCGTAGGCTAACCAGTCACAGAAGTAGTAGCAACAATGGCGTCGTTTGTGTTTGAAGTAGATGGAAATTATGGTTATGTGGTGCTTGTTATTTTGGCTTCAATCTTTATGCTGCAATGGCTTGGCATCAGGGTAGGAATGGCGAGGAAAAGATACGAAGTGAAGGTAAAACAGGAAGATTCATGGTGCAGGTTGGGGTATTTATCAGTATTGACGATCTTCAATCATGAACTTAGTTCTGTTTTCATGTCATTTAAATATGACCAACTGAAGATCGCTGTTGTATTTAATAATTATACATTTCCACTGTGGGATGTGTAATGCCGGTTTACGGTCACCTCGGTAAATGACCACTTCGGTAAATTGATCTTATTTTGGAATTTGTCTGGTCGTTTCAGTAAATAGGTAAACATATAGTATAACATCTGATTGAGACAGAGAATATATAGTTTCCATGTGATGTCATCGACACTGATAAGGCAGTTTAAGGCAGCCATCTTTGTGGGCAGAAGCTAATGCAGGCCGAAATCGAGAAATATGTTCTGTATTAAACTCACCACTGTGTTTTTATTTTTCAGTCTATTTTACTGAATATTATATCAAATTTAACAGCTTTTATAAAGTATTTTAAATATCAAAACTTTATTTTGATAGTTTAAAAGGTTAAAGAAATACAACCGAAAATGATACACTGTTCATTTTGTTTTAAGTATGAGCCAATAGTTTTATTTATTTCTGTGTATTAATTCTGTGTATATATCAATTGTAAAAATATTGTATTCTAAAAATATGAATTTCAAGAGCTTTCCAATGGTGTATAGCTTTTAATTTTTGGACCACAAATGAAGAAATTGCAAGTAAATAAAATTTACCCTTCTATACAATGCATATGAAAATCCCTTGAAGTTACCAACAAAGTTGGCGGCCGAGATAAGGGATTTTCACTGATGTGGAAACTATCTATTGGGAATGTCCATGTGTGAAAAGATTTTCACACCTCAGCCTGAGACAGATAATTTAATCTTTTATTAATTTATTTATGTATGTATTATGATCAATCGTATCTGTAATGCTTAAAATTAGGAGGTGTGTATTTATGAAATATTGTTATTAAACAAATAATTGATTGGCGAACTGTTACCGATCAAGGGCGAACTGAGGGGAAGTGAGAAGAGGGCGAAGTGTTATAACACCGTTGATGTTGTACCCACTCTTACAAACTAAAAGTGAATTCAGTTTTCTTAAGACTTGTTTTTTAACCCATTATTAAGCAAACGGTTAATAACATTTGGTGAATGAATGAACTTAATCTGTTTATTTCATTATAATTTAAACAGTAAACAACTTGCTGACAACAAGCATTGGCATTTGTTATTATGAGACATGTTGCTGTATTCTAGCGCAGTTACAGGTTCTCGTCATTTTGCCTCCATTAAACCCATGACAGCTATCGGATTGGGTACTTGGCACTTCACTGGATTGTCCAGCTTGTAGTGATGTATGGTAGGCAGGCATGGAGGGGGAGTGACTACATGTTGATCAGTGTGGATTATAAATCTACCTGAAAGAGTACATTTATCACTCAAGAAAGCAGACTATTCAAAGTGGATTCATTTTTTTTGACAGTCTTCACCTTAATTTTTTCAAACCACTTGCCCCTTTGGGCAAGCCACTGGGAAAAATCAATTGCATGAAATTGATTGCACTAGCCTTAAAAACATCATTGAAAAACATCAAGCCGGGGCCTTCGTCGTATCTCAACCAAGGCCAGTCTTTCTGCCATTGGGTTTTAAACAAATGCTGTCATTTGCCTTCATACACTATTTATTTTCTGATTGATTTTGTTTGTTTGTCAAGCTCAGATTTTCTTCTTTTCTTTTTTTTTGAGCTCCTTCGAAATACTTCAAATTCAGCATATTATGATGTTTCCACAACGAATCCTATCACAGTAAAGTTTTCAAGTTCGGTATGACATAAGTACGCAATGGAATTTCATTTGCCAAATGTAGTTGGAAATCAATTTAAATCTTTTTAGTCATATTTTCGTATGTATTATCTGAGAGTTACTTATTATATGAATATATAAACAGTAATTGCAAGATGAAAATTTAATTATGAATTCTTTTTGTAAATATTACAGCGTTGCAACTGAAAATCACCATGTTGTCAATTTCATAGTGTCAAAAAGTGTTTCAGTGATACAGAGCATGCTTTAAGACGGCTTAATCAATTGGTTTTTATTGCAGATTTGGGGAAATTTTCCTCATTTTTCATAAATGTTAACAATAAATCAGGCGTTTGTTTACGGATAAATCACTTGCCCGATTAGACAAGCATTCAGGAATTTTAACTTGCCAGAAATCAAAAGTACTTGTCCCGGGCTTTGAGCAAGCCAGTTACGACGAAGACTGTTACCTTATCATATAAAATATCTTGTTGTCTCAATTGGCTTTGTGAGAATGTTTTCCCATAAAGGTTTACCAACTAATAATCAGTAATTTAAGTTGACATTTTGATGTAGGGACCATAGAGTTATGGATTGAGTTATGATAAAATAACATTGTCTGAACATCATCATTTAAAAAATTGATTAAACAGATATGTAGTAGAAGAATTTGAGACCGCAAGTTTGCATCAATGTATACAAAAAAGACTCATTTAAGTGAGGCCAAAATAACAAAGTTTCGCTGTATTTTGGGCATCTACTTAATGAACGAAGATATGAACATCAAACTTTAACAACATGTATTATTATTCTTATGAGCACAACTATAACATTTGTTTGTTTGAATATATGCTATGTCATACCGTTATCTTTCTGTTTCAGTACCCACGAATGTACATTGAGCCCTATGCACATGTCTTCAACTGCATACAAAGAGCTCACCAAAACACGTAAGAATTTTAATAACTACAGAAGACAGTCACTGAGGTCCAAAGGGGTAGCCCCAACCCCATCAGTATATTTTGCAAAAGTGAACAAATCCCTATCAAGTTCTTTTGCAACAGTGCACAAATACCTGAGCTTATTTCACAGTGTTTGACAAATATATACAGTATGTAAATAAAGCTCAGTTTCTCTGTAGTTTATTCGCTATTATAATTAGCAGAACTAACATTGAGATGTTGGAAACTGTAGATGCTGTGGCAAATGGGTAAACATAATCATTTCCACATAGAATGTCACTAATCAGGCAAAATTTAATCAGGACAGCAGCATTTGCACTAAACATCTATTAGAATAAAGACCTTCTGCATCCATACTGGAACATAAGGCAGCACCAGTCATGTTGAACCTGGTCTATGGCTGCTTGCTTGGAATCTCTCCAAGATATTTTGATTCTAAAGCAGAATGATATAATGCTGTCTCATATTGATTGTAAACAAGAATGATATAATGCTGTCTCATAATGATTGTAAAGCAGAATGATATAATGCTGTCTCATATTGATTGTAAAGCAGAATGATATAATGCTGTCTCATATTGATTGTAAAGCAGAATGATATAATGCTGTCGCATTTTTATGGTAAAGCAGAATGATATAATGCTGTCTCATTTTTATGGTAAAGCAGAATGATATAATGCTGTCTCATATTGATTGTAAAGCAGAATGATATAATGCTGTCTCATATTGATTGTAAAGCAGAATGATATAATGCTGTCTCATATTGATTGTAAACAAGAATGATATAATGCTGTCTCATAATGATTGTAAAGCAGAATGATATAATGCTGTCTCATAATGATTGTAATGCAGAATGATATAATGCTGTCTCATAATGATTGTAAAGCAGAATGATATAATGCTGTCTCATATTGATTGTAAAGCAGAATGATATAATGCTGTCTCATATTGATTGTAAAGCAGAATGATATAATGCTGTCTCATATTGATTGTAAACAAGAATGATATAATGCTGTCTCATAATGATTGTAATGCAGAATGATATAATGCTGTCTCATATTGATTGTAAAGCAGAATGATATAATGCTGTCTCATATTGATTGTAAAGCAGAATGATATAATGCTGTCGCATTTTTATGGTAAAGCAGAATGATATAATGCTGTCTCATTTTTATGGTAAAGCAGAATGATATAATGCTGTCTCATATTGATTGTAAAGCACAATGATATAATGCTGTCTCATATTTATGGTAAAGCAGAAGGAAATATAGTGCTGTCTCATTTTGATTGTAAAACAGAATGATATAATGCTGTCTCATTTTTATGGTAAGGCAGAAGGAAATATAGTGCTGTCTCATGTTGATCTTTCGAAGTCATGAGGCACATAAGAACATAAACAGTGTCCTTTTTGTTACAGGCTGGAAGTCTACCCTCTATTTTTAGTGCTGCTTGTCTTTTCTGGCCTTCTGTATCCAGTAAGTATCTGTGTACTGCTTTCATAATACTCGTTGACAATCTAATTCCAAAAAACAACAACAGACATTTTAAGTAATGTCAAGTTAACATAAAGAAATGAATGAGTAAGCAATAAAGAATAAATCCATACTAACAAGGACATATTATAGACAAGGCTTGACATTAATGACTTTCATCTTAATGCTGCAAACTTTAGTTAAATATTGTCAGAGTCCTGTAGGTCTCCAAACTGAGAGTATCCAATTCCTGGTCAGTTTTGAAACTCCTTAAAAAGCATTTTAACAAAGAAAAAACTGTGATGTTGTTTTATGGTAAAGATGTGTTAAGGTCAAAATAACATTTAAAATAGTCTTTATTTTAGAATCAACATAACTAACTGCTTATTATTAGATAAAGGGAAACATCTATAATATTAATGTATACCAGTGCTACATACTACAACCTTTCAGGCAACCTTTAATCCAAAAGTGTTTTAAGTTATGAACTTAGTAAACTTAATAATTAGTATACCGTAATTGAGAAAATATCAAACATGTTCAATTATAAAATAAAAATTTGTTTGGAAATGTTAAGAATAAGCATCTGGCAATAATTGCTATGATTTCCCAAAATCAATTACATGTGTTTAACATATTTTATAAGAAATTTGCCTTTTGACAATGAATTTCCTCAAACACTTATCAGTACTTGAGAAGGTTATGAATTGTAATGTTTATCACAACAATTCTTTGCCAGTTTCATTATCATACATAGTTATTATCACGCTCTGCAAATAAGTTATACATTTATAATAAATCATTAAAAGTTATTGGTTATCAGTTTATATATATTTTAGAACAGATTGCCCAACACTAAGTACAATGGATATTAAGGATGGTTTCTGACAATTTTTACCGGTAGTTTGTAATGTTTTAGAACAGATTGCCCAACACTAGGTACAATGGATATTAAGGATGGTTTCTGACAGGTTTTAGATTGTAATGTTTTAGAACAGATTGCCCATCACTAGGTACAATGGATATTAAAGATGGTTTCTGACAGTTTATAGATTGTAATGTTTTAGAACAGATTGCCCAACACTAGGTACAATGGATATTAGGGATAGTTTCTGACAGTTTATAGATTGTAATGTTTTAGAACAGATTGCCCAACACTAGATACAATTAATATTAAAGATGGTTTCTGACAGTTTGTTGATTGTAATGTTTTAGAACAGATTGCCCAACACTAGGTACAATGGATATTAAGGATGGTTTCTGACAGTTTATAGATTGTAATGTTTTAGAACAGATTGCCCAACACTAGGTACAATGGATATTAAGGTTGGTTTCTGACAGTTTTTACCAGTAGATTGTATTGTTTTAGAACATATTGCCCATCACTAGGTACAATGGATATTAAGGATGGTTTCTGACAGTTTATAGATTGTTATGTTTTAGAACAGATTGCCCAATACTAGGTACAATGGATATTAAGGATGGTTTCTGACAGGTTTTAGATTGTAATGTTTTGGAACAGATTGCCCAACACTAGGTACAATGGATATTAAGGATAGTTTCTGACAGTTTATAGATTGTAATGTTTTAGAACAGATTGCCCAACACTAGGTACAATGGATATTAAGGATGGTTTCTGACAGTTTATAGATTGTAATGTTTTAAAACAGATTGCCCAACACTAGGTACAATGGGTATTAAGGATGGTTTCTGACAGGTTTTAGATTGTAATGTTTTAGAACAGATTACCCAACACTAGGTACAATGGATATTAAGGATAGTTTTGACAGTTTATAGATTGTAATGTTTTAGAACAGATTGCCCAACACTAGGTACAATGGATATTAAAGATGGTTTCTGACAGTTTATAGATTGTAATGTTTTAGAACAGATTACCCAACACTAGGTACAATGGATATTAAAGATAGTTTCTGACAGTTTATAGATTGTAATGTTTTAGAACAGATTGCCCAACACTAGGTACAATGGATATTAAAGATGGTTTCTGACAGTTTATAGATTGTAATGTTTTAGAACAGATTGCCCAACACTAGGTACAATGGATATTAAGGATAGTTTTGACAGTTTGTAGATTGTAATGTTTTAGAACAGATTGCCCAACACTAGGTACAATGGATATTAAGGATAGTTTCTGACAGTTTATAGATTGTAATGTTTTAGAACAGATTGCCCAATACTAGGTACAATGGATATTAAGGATGGTTTCTGACAGGTTTTAGATTGTAATGTTTTAGAACAGATTGCCCAACACTAGGTACAATGGGTATTAAGGATGGTTTCTGACAGTTTATAGATTGTAATATTTTAGAACAGATTGCCCAACACTAGGTACAATGGGTATAAAGGATGGGTTCTGACAGTTTATAGATTGTAATGTTTTAGAACAGATTGCCCAATACTAGGTACAATGGATATTAAGGATGGTTTCTGACAGGTTTTAGATTGTAATGTTTTAGAACAGATTGCCCAATACTAGGTACAATGGATATTAAGGATAGTTTCTGACAGTTTATAGATTGTAATATTTTAGAACAGATTGCCCAACACTAGGTACAATGGATATTAAGGATGGTTTCTGACAGTTTATAGATTGTAATGTTTTAGAACAGATTGCCCAACACTAGGTACAATGGATATTAAGGATAGTTTCTGACAGTTTATAGATTGTAATGTTTTAGAACAGATTGCCCAAAACTAGGTACAATGGATATTAAGGATGGTTTCTGACAGGTTTTAGATTGTAATGTTTTAGAACAGATTGCCCAATACTAGGTACAATGGATATTAAGGATAGTTTCTGACAGTTTATAGATTGTAATATTTTAGAACAGATTGCCCAACACTAGGTACAATGGATATTAAGGATGGTTTCTGACAGTTTATAGATTGTAATGTTTTAGAACAGATTGCCCAACACTAGGTACAATGGATATTAAGGATGGTTTCTGACAGGTTTTAGATTGTAATGTTTTAGAACAGATTGCCCAATACTAGGTACAATGGATATTAAGGATAGTTTCTGACAGTTTATAGATTGTAATATTTTAGAACAGATTGCCCAACACTAGGTACAATGGATATTAAGGATGGTTTCTGACAGTTTATAGATTGTAATGTTTTAGAACAGATTGCCCAATACTAGGTACAATGGATATTAAGGATGGTTTCTGACAGGTTTTAGATTGTAATGTTTTAGAACAGATTGCCCAACACTAGGTACAATGGATATTAAGGATGGTTTCTGACAGTTTATAGATTGTAATATTTTAGAACAGATTGCCCAACACTAGGTACAATGGATATTAAGGATGGTTTCTGACAGTTTATAGATTGTAATGTTTTAAAACAGATTGCCCAACACTAGGTACAATGGATATTAAGGATAGTTTCTGACAGTTTATAGATTGTAATATTTTAGAACAGATTGCCCAACACTAGGTACAATGGATATTAAGGATGGTTTCTGACAGTTTATAGATTGTAATGTTTTAGAACAGATTGCCCAATACTAGGTACAATGGATATTAAGGATGGTTTCTGACAGGTTTTAGATTGTAATGTTTTAGAACAGATTGCCCAATACTAGGTACAATGGATATTAAGGATGGTTTCTGACAGGTTTTAGTTTGTAATGTTTTAGAACAGATTGCCCAACACTAGGTACAATGGATATTAAGGATGGTTTCTGACAGGTTTTAGATTGTAATGTTTTAGAACAGATTGCCCAACACTAGGTACAATGGATTTTAAGGATGGTTTCTGACAGTTTATAGATTGTAATATTTTAGAACAGATTGCCCAACACTAGGTACAATGGGTATTAAGGATAGTTTCTGACAGTTTAAACCACCTTTTTTCTTTCATGCAACCAAATAAATCATTGTTACTTGAAAGGATCCTGCAAAATATCATTTATTGGTGCCATACATCCATGTGACAAGTAAAGCATAACATCCTACCTGTCTTTACAAAAGAGGTACTTCCTATCCGAACCACGCTGCACATACATCTATTTTTAAACAACGATATTGAAAACCACATGACCACTTACTTTTGAGATCTGTTAGATGATCATCCAGGCAATCAGCTGTGTTTTCAGTAACTGTATTTACCTGAAATCCCCACCATGCTTATTTGTTAATTTGGAAATAATGGACATTTAAAGTGATATATTTCCTAATTTGTACTTTTTAGTAATTCAAGTACTGTTTTTGCACCTTTTCTGACTAAAGTAAGACAGTAAAACAAAGCTACAATATTATTGCATGCATTTGATAAATGCAAACTGTCAGATACCACCTTTAAAGTGAAAGCTTGTGACCCCTTTTAAAGGAATCAAATATGACAATAAGTCTTCAAATGCAAAAAAGAGCTCATTCTGTTTCATTACCCTTGTAGCAATTGACATGTTAGCATCACATGATTTTATTAATTCTAAATACCAGGGTTGTTCAAAAGTTAAATATTGCCAGCAACCACTTTTTGTAATTTGTGCTATGGTGAATTATTTTTCAGTATTTTATCATTTGTTGTTGTAATAGTGATAGGCACTACTCTGCTGTATTTATTTACTTTCAATTACAAATTGGTATTTGTATGTATAATTATGTATCAAGTTTATAAAAACTCTGGATTATTGTGGAGAAATAAATAAATTACCAGACATGCACAAACAGAACATTTTATTCTTTATGTAAATTGTAAGGCAGACACTTTACAGTCTTACACATATTTTAATTAAATTTATGCAATAAAGCTAAAATAGACATTCCAAAAAAATGTAAAAAAAAGATAAAATAATACATGTTTCTCCCTCTAAAACAAAGCCATCAACACTTAAATAATTAATATATTTGTTTTTGTAGAGATTGAGTGCTGCCTCAGGTGTTATCTGGATAGCTGGGAGAGTGGCATATGCTCTGGGATACTCCACAGGTGGTAGGTAGAACTGTAATTGGCTACAGGTTGTAGGTAGAACTGTAATTGGATAGCTGGGATGGTGGCCTATGCTCTGGGATACTCCACAGGTGGTAGGTAGAACTGTAATTGGATAGCTGGGAGAGTGGCCTATGCTCTGGGATACTCCACAGGTGGTAGGTAGAACTGTAATTGGATAGCTGGGAGAGTGGCCTATGCCCAGGGATACTCCACAGGTGGTAGGTAGAACTGTAATTGGATAGCTGGGAGAGTGGTCTATGCCCAGGGATACTCCACAGGTGGTAGGTAGAACTGTAATTGGATAGCTGGGAGAGTGGCCTATGCCCAGGGATACTCCACAGGTAGTAGGTAGAACTGTAATTGGATAGCTGGGAGAGTGGCCTGTGCCCAGGGATACTGCACAGGTGGTAGGTAGAACTGTAATTGGATAGCTGGGAGAGTGGCCTATGCCCAGGGATACTCCACAGGTAGTAGGTAGAATTGTAATTGGATAGCTGGGAGAGTGGCCTATGCCCAGGGATACTCCACAGGTGGTAGGTAGAACTGTAATTGGATAGCTGGGAGAGTGGCCTTAGCTCTGGGATACTCCACAGGTGGTAGGTAGAACTGTAATTAGATAGCTGGGAGAGTGGTCTATGCCCAGGGATACTCCACAGTTGGTAAGTAGAACTGTAATTGGATAGCTGGGAGAGTGGCCTATGCTCTGGAATACTCCACAGGTGGTAGGTAGAACTGTAATTGGATAGCTGGGAGAGTGGCCTATGCTCTGGGATACTCTACAGGTGGTAGGTAGAACGGTAATTGGATAGCTGGGAGAGTGGCCTATGCCCAGGGATACTCCACAGGTGGTAGGTAGAACTGTAATTGGATAGCTTGGAGGGTGGCCTGTGCTCTGGGATAATTCACAGGTGGCAGGTAGAATTGTAATTGGATAGCTGGGAGAGTGGCATATACTCTGGGATACTCCACAGGTGGTAGGTAGAACTGTAATTGGATAGCTGGGATGGTGGCCTATGCCCAGAGATACTCCACAGGTGGTAGGTAGAACTGTAATTGGATAGCTGGGATGGTGGCCTATGCCCAGAGATACTCCACAGGTGGTAGGTAGAACGGTAATTGGATAGCTGGGAGAGTGACCTATGCTCTGGGATACTCCACAGGTGGTAGGTAGAACTGTAATTGGATAGCTGGGAGACTGGCCTATGCCCAGGGATACTCCACAGGTGGTAGGTAGAACTGTAATTGGATAGCTGGGAGAGTGGCCTATGTCCAGAGATACTCCACAGGTTGTAGGTAGAACTGTAATTGGATAGCTGGGATGGTGGCCTATGCCCAGAGATACTCCACAGGTTGTAGGTAGAACTGTAATTGGATAGCTGGGATGGTGGCCTATGCCCAGAGATACTCCACAGGTGGTAGGTAGAACGGTAATTGGATAGCTGGGAGAGTGACCTATGCTCTGGGATACTCCACAGGTGGTAGGTAGAACTGTAATTGGATAGCTGGGAGACTGGCCTATGCCCAGGGATACTCCACAGCTGGTAGGTAGAACTGTAATTGGATAGCTGGGAGAGTCACCTATGCCCAGAGATACTCCACAGGTTGTAGGTAGAACTGTAATTGGATAGCTGGGATGGTGGCCTATGCCCAGAGATACTCCACAGGTGGTAGGTAGAATGGTAATTAGATAGCCGGGAGAGTGACCTATGCTCTGGGATACTCCACAGGTGGTAGGTAGAACTGTAATTGGATAGCTGGGAGAGTGGCCTATGCCCAGAGATACTCCACAGGTTGTAGGTAGAACTGTAATTGGATAGCTGGGATGGTGGCCTATGCCCAGAGATACTCCACAGGTGGTAGGTAGAACGGTAATTGGATAGCTGGGAGAGTGACCTATGCTCTGGGATACTCCACAGGTGGTAGGTAAAACTGTAATTGGATAGCTGGGAGACTGGCCTATGCCCAGGGATACTCCACAGGTGGTAGGTAGAACTGTAATTGGATAGCTGGGAGAGTGACCTATGCTCTGGGATACTCTACAGGTGGTAGGTAGAACTGTAATTGGATAGCTGGGAGAGTGACCTATGCTCTGGGATACTCCACAGGTGGTAGGTAGAACTGTAATTGGATAGCTGGGAGAGTGACCTATGCTCTGGGATACTCTACAGGTGGTAGGTAGAACTGTAATTGGATAGCTGGGAGAGTGACCTATGCTCTGGGATACTCTACAGGTGGTAGGTAGAACTGTAATTGGATAGCTGGGAGAGTGGCATATGCTCTGGGATACTCCACAGGTGGTAGGTAGAACTGTAATTGGATAGCTGGGAGAGTGGCATATGCTCTGGGATACTCCACAGGTGGTAGGTAGAACTGTAATTGGATAGCTGGGAGAGTGGCCTATGCTCTGGGATACTCCACAGGTGGTAGGTAGAACTGTAATTGGATAGCTGGGAGACTGGCCTATGCGCTGGGATACTCTACAGGTGGTAGGTAGAACTGTAATTGGATAGCTGGGAGACTGGCCTAATCTCTGGGATACTCTACAGGTGGTAGGTAGAATTGGATAGCTGGGAGACTGGCCTATGCTCTGGGATACTCCACAGGTGGTAGGTAGAACTGTAATTGGATAGCTGGGATGGTGGCCTATGCCCAGGGATACTCCACAGTTGGTAGGTAGAACTGTAATTGGATAGCTGGGAGACTGGCCTATGCTCTGGGATACTCCACAGGTGGTAGGTAGAATTGGATAGCTGGGAGAGTGACCTATGCTCTGGGATACTCCACAGGTGGTAGGTAGAATTGTAATTGGATAGCTGGGAGAGTGGCATATACCCTGGGATACTCCACAGGTGGTAGGTAGAACTGTAATTGGATAGCTGGGAGAGTGACCTATGCCCAGGGATACTACACAGGTGGTAGGCAGAACGGTAATTGGATAGCTGGGAGAGTGGCCTATGCCCAGGGATACTCCACAGGTGGTAGGTAGAACTGTAATTGGATAGCTGGGAGAGTGGCCTATGCCCAGGGATACTCCACAGGTCCAAATGTCCAAATGTCCAATTTGATGAAACGCCTGTTTCTGCATCCCACACATTCAACGGCATTTTACAATAAGTCACAATATATACTCTCTTTACATATTATACAATAATGTCACTCAATTTAAAATAATGATTCATACTGTTCAAAGAACCAGGCCTTAAGCTGTTTTTTGAAAATGTCTAAGGATTTAGATTGTTTTAAACTTATTGGTAGATTATTCCACAATTGAGGTCCCACTGTACTAAAACTCCGGTCGGAAAAAGTCTTATTTCTGTTAAATGGAACAGCGTAGCAGCCGACAGACGAAGCAGATGATCTTGAAGCACGTTTAGATACTGGACGGGACAGGAGATCTAGTAGATAAGAAGGGGCATTTCCCACTGAGCAATTGTACATATATACTAAAATTTTAAATGTAATGCGAGCTCTTATGGGCAGCCAATGTAGTTCAAATAATGCCTGTTGTGAACTATCATACTTCGAACGACGCAAGACAAGCTTAGCACACATGTTCTGAATGCGCTGAAGTTTGGACAGATTAGTTTTGGATATGCCGTAAAGAATCACATTGCAATAGTCCAGGTGGGATATTACTAAGGATAGCACAAGTGTTTCAGTAGCCTCTCTTGTCAGATACTTCCGGATGCTTTTTATTTTGAGATAGTTCAACATAGCAGCTTTACATTTTGTCCTAACATGCTCCTTAAAGGAAAGAGACTCATCCAAAAATGCACCCAGATATTTAATACAGCTTTGTGATTTAACAATGTCGCCACATATATTAATTTTGTTAGTGCTGCACTTGGTTAATTGTTGGCGACTCCCAAACAAAATGAATTCAGTCTTTGCATTGTTCATTTTAAGTTTATTGCTGTTCATCCACTCATTGATTAGTACAGCAGCTTCTTGGAGTTCCTGAACTGCACGTGATTCCTCAGCGGGTGTTGGTTTGAATCGTTTATTAGCCGTATGGTCATCCGCGTATCCATGCACGGAAATAGTTGGAGGCACAATATCAAAAATAGTCCCCGCATATGTCAAATACAGCCAAGGGCCCAAACAGCTTCCTTGGGGGACACTGCATTCGAGTTCCCGTATGGTCGATAATTGTGAGTTGACACTGACTCTGCATGTGCGAGGCCTCAAGTATGAATCCACCCATTTTAAGGCTGTTCCACGAACACCATACTGCCGTTCCAGCACTTCTAATAGTATGCCATGATCCACAGTGTCGAAAGCTGCACTTAGATCGAGAGCTATTAGTGCAGTCACCTCTTGATGTTTCATCCCATTCAGAATGTCATTGACAAGTCTCAGTAGAGCTGATTCGCAAGAGTGAAATTGACGATAGGCGGACTGATTGGCCGGTAGAAGGTTGTAAGCTGATACATGTTCATTTAATTGATTAAGGGTAGCTTTTTCTATTACTTTAGACAGAAATGCCAGGTTGCTGACAGGTCTGTAATTGGCCAATTACACAGGTGGTAGGTAGAACTGTAATTGGATAGCTGGGAGAGTGGCCTATGCCCAGGGATACTCCACAGGTGGTAGGTAGAACTAATTTGGTTGTATCAATAATGATGCAATACATTTTCTGATATGCAGTACATATTACTTTACTTATGTATAAACAACTTATGCTAAACAGTGTCCTGAATGCATTTAAATCTATACATTTTTCATTGTTTATGAAAGCAGCTTAGAATTCAAATTATTTATAATCACAATTCAATTATAAAATTCATCTGCAGTTGCCTGTTTAGCTCACCTGAGCACAACATGCTAGAGCTGAGCTTTTCCGATACCTCTTTGCCACATTTATGGTGCAGTCTTCATAAAACTTTTGAACGTTTGCCTGCATGAAATCTTGGATGAGTTTGGGTCTAAAAGCTGGACACTAGGTCAAACTAAAAACACCTTGAGATCATACTAGAGACAAAATTAATGGCTCAATCTTCATGGAACTTGGGCAGAAAGTAAATCAGCAAGAAATCTTTGATGAGTACGTAAATTGGTCACATGGGGTCAAAAAGTAGGTCACTAGGTAAAATCTTAGAAACAAACTTTTTGAACAATCTAGAGGCTACATTTAAAGCCCAGTCATCATGGAACTTGGTCAGAATGTTGGTCTGCAGATCATGGATTGGGCTGAAACTGGGACACATGAGGTCAAAAGGTAGGTCACTAGGTGAAATCTTAGAAGAACACTTTGAACACACCAGAGGTCAATTTTCACCCAACTTGGCCAGAATGTTTACCTGTATGAAAACTTGGATGGTTTTGTTACTGGGTCACATGGGGCCAAAAAGAAGGTCACTAGGTCAAATCTTAGAAAACCCTTGTGAACATGCTAGAGGCCACATTTTTGGACAAGTCTTCACTAATCTTGGTCAGAATGTTTGCCTACAAGAAATCTTTGATGAGATTCATAACTGAATTATGTGGGGTGAAAAACTAGGCCACTACTTCAAATTTAAGAACAGTAAACAGTTACTATTACCTTTCTGTTTGTCTTTATTTCCCCATCAACAAATCATAACTACTATTAACAATAAATACCATAATTATGTGCATGTATTTCTTAAGGAAATAACTCATCATCACTTGATGCCAGATATGAGCCCACTTAAGTCCTCAACTTAGCAATTAAGTGCCATCATGGCCTTCTTATTTTATAAATACCCTGATTGACCAAAGAACAAATCTCAAGGATAAGATAATTTGCAGAAATATTGTAATAATTCAAATATCATCAAAATACTATATAAAAATAGAAGGATTGTACCATGAGTTATTTGCTTTGTGCAGACTTAGAGTAAGAAGTGTCTTTTTTCTTGTGTATTTACAGATCCTGGCAAACGTCAGTATGGGGTGTTTGGTTACATAGGACTCCTTACCCTGCTAGTGTGTAACATCATTCTGGCCCTTAAAATGCTGGGCGTGGTAGCCATGTAACTGCCAACTTCTGCTGGAATTGGTGGCCATGTAATGGAGGATGACCTCTCCAGACACACAGCAGGACAACTTCATGATGCATCTACACAATAACAAGACTACAGTGTACTGTACAACCATGTCTACATCTTAACACTAGAATAGTATGAATTAGAGGCATTTTTTACAACTAGTTCTCAATGCTTTACAAGAGAACAGTAAAGTATTTATAGTGAAAGAGTGACATATTTGTTACAAGGGAGGTAACTGACTGAATAGTATAATTGAGAAAACGCTGTCTAGAAATGGTCTAGTAAAATTGAATGCTGAATGATGACTACTAGCCAGTATACTTCCAACCATATCGATGCACAGGAATTGCCTGGTAGTATTTGAATGTGTTGTGTTTTATTCACCATTAACATTGTATTATCATTAATCTCATACATCATAATGCCTGGGACTTTTTTTACCTCAATACATGCCTATATGTCATAAATGCTTGATAGCTGTGCATGTATGTATAAAGGCTACAATGACGAAACAATATCTTCTACAAATATGCTTATATTACCAATTATCAGCAAAATGTATATGTGCTTGTTCAATCACATCTAATAGTAGTTTAACCCTATATGTTTATTATTTTATTCAAATTTGCACCAGAGGTAATTGATGCTGCACCTAGTTTTATATGCAAACAATCTAAGAAGTATAATCATCGCACTTCAGACATTGATTAGTTTTTTTCATGAGTAAAAAGTTACTTATGGTCACAAACATATGTAATTATATTATTACATCACCTTTTATAGAGACTATTAAAAAGTTAATGCTTTTCTTAAGTATTTTTAACTTGATCATATTACATAGGCTATTATGTCTTTTTAATATTACATTTTCTAAATGTGCATAATGAAAACATGTAGAACAAAAATAAACATGAAACACTTTTATGTTTAGTAGATTTTGTTGTGTTATATGAACTGACTATCTCAGCAGGTTCTTTTTAGCCTAACTGACTTATAGGTTGGCAATTTCCTGATAAATATAAGATATTTAACTTCAAAGACCTATGCAACTGGTGTACATGCCATTCTTTACTTTAGTGACAGTTACCAAAATATACATCTTGGACATTCAGGATGGTTGGCTCAACAAGGAATACGTTAAGCTGTATAAAGTCCCCACTGCCTTAAGCCATCCACACTCTGGCGACACCTGAGCCATCATCTAATGCACATCTGGTCCTACCGTGCCTGTAACCATCCACACTCTGGCGACACCTGAGCCGACATCTTATGCACCATCTGGTCCTACAGTGCCTGTTACCATCCACACTCTGGCGACACCTGAGCCGCCATCTAATGCACCATCTGGCCCTACTGTGCCTGTTACCATCCACACTCTGGCGACACCTGTGCCGATATCTAATGCACCATCTGGTCCTACCGTGCCTGTTACCATCCACACTCTGGCGACACCTGTGCCGCCATCTAATGCACCATCTGGTCCTACCGTGCCTGTTACCATCCACACTCTGGCGACACCTGTGCCGCCATCTAATGCACCATCTGGTCCTACCGTGCCTGTTACCATCAACACTCTGGCGACACCTGAGCCGCCATCTAATGCACCATCTGGTCCTACCGTGCCTTAAACCATCCACACGCTGGCGACACATGTGCCGCCATCTAATGCACCATCTGGTCCTACAGTGCCTGTTACCATCCACACTCTGGCGACACCTGAGCCGCCATCTAATGCACCATCTGGTCCTACCGTGCCTGTTACCATCAACACTCTGGCGACACCTGTGCCGCCATCTAATGCACCATCTGGTCCTACCGTGCCTTAAACCATCCACACTCTGGCGACACCTGTGCCGCCATCTAATGCACCATCTGGTCCTACAGTGCCTGTTACCATCCACACTCTGGCGACACCTGTGCCGCCATCTAATGCACCATCTGGTCCTACCGTGCCTTAAACCATCCACACTCTGGCGACACCTGTGCCGCCATCTAATGCACCATCTGGTCCTACCGTGCCTTAAACCATCCACACTCTGGCGACACCTGATCTTCCATCTAATGCACCATCTGGTCCTACCGTGCCTTAAACCATCAACACTCTGGCGACACCTGTGCCGACATCTAATGCACATCTGGTCCTACCGTGCCTGTAACCATCCACACTCTGGCGACACCTGAGCCGCCATCTAATGCACCATCTGGTCCTACAGTGCCTGTTACCATCCACACTCTGGCGACACCTGAGCCGCCATCTAATGCACCATCTGGTCCTACCGTGCCTGTTACCATCCACACTCTGGCGACACCTGAGCCGCCATCTAATGCACCATCTGGTCCTACCGTGCCTGTTACCATCCACACTCTGGCGACACCTGAGCCGCCATCTAATGCACTATCTGGTCCTACCGTGCCTTAATATTCAACACTAATGCATATGTAGTTCGAGTTTAATATATATAAATAAATATATATTTATTTATTTATATTAAACTCGAACTATATATATATATATATATATATATATATATATATATATATATATACATATATATATACCATATATATATAGTTTTTAAATGGCATCGCAGAGAAGCGCTAATGGTCATTATCGCGACATTCAACAACTTCGATGATTGACGATCACCGATCCCTGATAAACTCTTTGTATACTCATCTTTTTTTAGCTGCTTTTAGATCAGAACAGATCATTGGAAACACATTACCACAAATGCGCACATTAGGTTTTTCCTTTTACAAAGTTTTGTTAACAGAAAACTGTCCTGCGAGAAATCGGTAAAAACAATGTCAATGTATAAATGGACTTGTTTGGCGTATTCGATAGCTCTTTGTAATACAAATACTCGCCGTGTGTAAGCTACAAAAACATAAATGAAATACTCCAATTACATGCTTTAACACTGTATATCCATTAAACAAATTATATATAATACTCACCTTTAAAATATTTTGAGTCGATTCACTTTTATGTCATCACGTGAAGAAAACTTGATTATAGCCTTAGTGGGCTAGTAACTAGACGACTAAAATTACATATTATTTACATCCTCTTTTTGTTGAGTTAATTGATGATGACAACTTCTGACGTGGTTGTTGCGTGAGAAACTATTTATGAAATTCTAGCCTATTATCTTCGAACCACATAGTCTGCATGAATCTTCATGGAAAACAATCTATTATCACTTATGCCGACGGCGCATGCGCAGAGAATGTATTATCTTAGAAAATATTTTAAATTGTCTAAGAATTTTTTTTAATATTCTATCTCGAAGACAATTTACAGTTCTTTATAGAGCTGACATAATCTATGATAGAGGGTGATTCATCGACAATGTATAATATAGTTACAAAAGCTTATCTGTTATAATGAACGGTACAGTTATGTGCAGGACAAAGAACCAAATGGTCCACAATTCATATTTATATTAATAATTGTGTTTGTGAAGAGTCGATCAACACATTGTTTATATCTGATGTATACACGTGACGTATATAAACACATGCTCAGTCCAGAGATATTCTAGTTTGCTGCACTAAAAAGGTTAAAGATGAGCATAAAAAGCACATGCTCAGTCCAGAGATATTCTAGTTTGCTGTACTAAAAAGGTTAAAAGATGAGCATAAAAAGCACATGCTCAGTCCAGAGATATTCTAGTTTGCTGCACTAAAAAGGTTAAAAGATGAGCATAAAAAGCACATGCTCAGTCCAGAGATATTCTAGTTTGCTGTTCTAAAAAGATTAAAAGATGAGCATTAAAAACACACGAGAAGTCCGGAGATATTCTAGTTTGCTGTACTAAAGAGGGTTAAAAGAAGAGCTTTAAAAGCACATGCGCAGTCCGGAGATATTTTAGTTTGCTGTACTAAAAAGGGTTAAAAGATGAGCTTTAAAAGCACATGCTCAGTCCAGAGATATTCTAGTTTGCTGTTCTAAAAAGATTAAAAGATGAGCATTAAAAGCACACGAGCAGTCCGGAGATATTCTAGTTTGCTGTACTAAAGAGGGTTAAAAGATGAGCTTTAAAAGCACATGCGCAGTCCGGAGATATTCTAGTTTGCTGTACTAAAAAGGGTTATAAGATGAGCATTAAAAGCACACGAGCAGTCCGGAGATATTCTAGTTTGCTGTTCTAAAAAGTGTTAAAAGATGAGCATTAAAAGCACACGAGCAGTCCGGAGATATTCTTGTTTGCTGTTCTAAAAAGGGTTAAAAAATGAGCATTAAAGGCACATGCGCAGTCCGGAGATATTCTAGTTTGCTGTACTAAAAAGGTTAAAAGATGAGCATTAAAAGCACATGCTCAGTCCGGAGATATTCTAGTTTGCTGTAATAAAATGGGTTAAAAGATGAGCATTAAAATCACATGCGCAGTCCAGAGATATTCTAGATTGCGGTACTAAAAAGGTTTATAAGATTAGCATTAAAAGCACATGCTCAGTCCGGAGATATTCTAGTTTGCTGTTCTAAAAAGATTAAAAGATGAGCATTAAAAGCACACGATCAGTCCGGAGATATTCTTGTTTGCTGTACTAAAAACGGTTAAAAATGAGCATTAAAAACACATGCGCATTCCGGAGATATTCTAGTTTGCGGTACTAAAAAGGTTAAAAGATGAGCTTTAAAAGCACATGCGCCGTCCGGAGATATTCTAGTTTGCTGTTCTAAAAAGGGTTAAAAGATGAGCATTAAAGGCACATGCTCAGTCCGGAGATATTCTAGTTTGCTGTTCTAAAAAGGTTAAAAGATGAGCATTAAAAGCACACGAGCAGTCCGGAGATATTCTAGTTTGCTGTACTTAAAAGGGTTAAAAAATGAGCATTAAAAGCACATGCGCAGTCCGGAGATATTCTAGTTTGCTGTACTAAAAAGGTTAAAGGATGAGCATTAAAAGCAAATGAGCATTCCAGAGATATTCTAGTTTGCTGTACTAACAAGGATTTAAAAATGAGCATTAAAAACACATGCGCATTCCAGAGATATTCCAGTTTGCTGTACTAAAAAGGGTTAAAAGATGAGCTTTAAAAGCACATGCGCAGTCCGGAGATATTCTAGTTTGCTGTACTAAAAAGGGTTATAAGATGAGCATTAAAAGCATATGCGCAGTCCAGAGATATTCTAGTTTGCTGTACTAAAAAGGTTAAAAGATGAGCATTATTAGCACATGCACAGTCCGGAGATATTCTTGTTTGCTATACTAAAAAGGTTATAAGATGAGCATTAATAGCACATGCACAGTCCGGAGATATTCTTGTTTGCTGTACTAAAAAGGTTAAAAGATGAGCATTAATAGCACATGCACAGTCCGAAGATATTCTTGTTTGCTGTACTAAAAAGGTTATAAGATTAGCATTAATAGCACATGCACAGTCCGGAGATATTCTTGTTTGCTGTACTAAAAAGGTTAAAAGATGAGCATTAACAGCACATGCACAGTCCGGAGTTATTCTTGTTTGCTGTACTAAAAAGGTTAAAAGATGAGCTTTAAAAGCACATGCACAGTCCGGAGATATTCTAGTTTGCTGTACTAAAATGGTTTATAAGATTAGCATTAATAGCACATGCACAGTCCGGAGATATTCTAGTTTGCTGTACTAAAAAGGTTAAAAGATGATCATTAAAAGCACATGAACAGTCCGGAGATATTCTTGTTTGCTGTACTAAAAAGGTTAAAAGATAAGCATAAAAAGCACATGCGCATTCCGGAGATATTCTAGTTTGCTGTACTAAAAAGGTTATAAGATTAGCATTAATAGCACATGCACAGTCCGGAGATATTCTAGTTTGCTGTACTAAAAAGGTTATAAGATTAGCATTAATAGCACATGCGCAGTCCGGAGATATTCTAGTTTGCTGTACTAAAAAGGTTAAAAGTTGAGCATTCAAAGCACAGGAGCAGTCCGGAGATATTCTTGTTTGCTGTACTAAAAAGGTTATAAGATTAGCATTAATAGCACAGGAGCAGTCCGGAGATATTCTAGTTTGCTGTACTAAAAAGGTTAAAAGTTGAGCATTAAAAGCACATGCGCAGTCTGGAGATATTCTAGTTTGCTGTACTAAAAAGATTAAAAGATGAGCATTAAAATCACATGCGCAGTCTGGAGATATTCTAGTTTGTTGTACTAACAAGGGTTAAAAGATGAGCATTAAAAGCACATGCACAGTCCGGAGATATTCTTGTTTGCTGCACTAAAAAGGTTAAAAGATGAGCAATAAAAGCACATGCACAGTCCGGAGAAATACTAGTTTATATATAAAGAGAGATATAATAAAAATAATTAAAAGATGTGCATCGCGACGCTTTTTGATTCTTCCAACCACACTCTTATAAAATAAAGCTTGTTCAGATATAATAATATATTGTGACCAGAGTTAATATTTATAATCCATTGTTCATTGCAGCTGAACAGAGTTTTGATTTTGGAACTAACAATTAAAATGCAAGCTTGACCAACTGAGACCAAATCGCTTTAGCCGTCATTGTTACAAAGTACATAAGATAATATTTTGAATGCGTTTATCTTCCAATCCAATTTATAGCATAAAGCCTATAGTCTTTTCTCTTTTGTGATGATGCGACAAATTCAAACTCCGCCTGATGTTAAGATGTTTGGTTTAATAGATGTGTGCTATGCTTATTTCACAACCGCGCAATGTCCAATGCAAACTTACGACTGCCAGCCATCTTTTGGGATGAGACACCAGTTTGTTAAATCACTATGACATACATATTAAAAGAGTGCAACTTTATGCCCCATACCTTTGTAAGTATGCAACATTGTACCGCACACCATTTTATGCGTACCTCCTTATTCCATACACCAATATAAGTATGCAGCCCTATACCATAGCACTATACTGACCTCATGTGGCGTCGTAATCAGGTAGCTCCGTTAATGGACATTGCCGCCCCAAACTTCACGTAGTGAGAAAATCAATAAAAAAGAAACGTGTGTCAAAGATGTGATATTGTGTCAACTTCTGGTTACAATCATCATCAGTCAAGTTTCCCAAACAGTTTCACTCTTATCTTTCTTAGAATGGTGGACTGCAGTGATGATCGGGCACTGCTTGCTTACGACGACTGCGACAGAGAGTCGTTGCGTCTTACGACAGCCATCTTAACGCCGGCACAGCAGCTTTGCTAATGACATGGATTCTTTTCTTGGCTGTCGCTTGATGTACATATGTGATTCTCCAAAGAGGCACCTCGGGAAACCGCTACTTCCAAACTCTACCTTAAAGACTACTACTGACCAACGCTGGCGGCTACAAGCATCAGCAAGGTCCTAGTACTTAGCATGTTTTCTTTTAAATGCATCATTTGTTAAATCCCCAGTGGCACAGTGAGCCCTATTGATATCATCCCCTTCCGAGATTTGGACAAAACACTATGTCTGGCCTTGGGGAAGTTTAGGGAATACTAGCCAGGTTTCCCATTCATTTGACACATGTAACGGTCGTGTGAGGTTGTTTGCCCCTCTGTCACTAATTTTTTTTCTATATACGGAGGTTTGCTGGTCTTAACGGAACAGGAAGCTGAGATGAAGAGGTTCATACTTCCATATCTCTATATCTGTATGCTGCTTTGCTCTAAGTTACGATCCATTTTGTCTATTCACATTGCAGTGACATTTGTACAGACTTTGCCGTCATCATCTTCTGTTTTTCGGATCTAAGCTCGAACCAATAACGTTCTTTTGACAATGACAGATTTCCCCCAACGTTGTTGGTCTAATACACTTAGTCAGTCTCTGCTCTTATAAGTTTAAACTTTACATTATTCTTACTATAGATAATCCTTTCTTTGCTCAAATTATCCATCTGATTTATCCCCAGAAATTATCCGTAACATAGCAAATACTTGACATTTAAATGCAGTACAGTTAGACATTAGGATCACAATTTCCAGTTACAACGTCTCTTCTAAAATCTATAACAAGAGAGACGATTTCAACTTTAGAATTATGAATTACCCATACATTGATGGTGACTTACCTCTTGCTACCTCCTATGGTATTACATATCCCGACCTCCAGGTTTCAACGAGTTTGAACTAAAATGGAATATTTTAATGCTAAAAAAAGTTAATCACTTCAAATTTATTACAAGGCGTTACATTCCACAAATTTAGGACGGCGTTCTTAACATTATGTCAGCTGAAAGATTTTATTGCTTCAAATTATAATAGCAATATGGAAAAAATTGCAGACGCAGCAAGGCATAGGCCATCGTGCATTTCATAGAAATGCCTTGCATGAGATAAACAAATAAAGAGTAATTGCTAATACGGATGTGGTTATTATTTTATACATGAAAACGGACAAAGCCAGGGCTGTGACAGGTATTCGACATCTAAAAAAGCAAATAAATATTCTTAATGCAATTTCTGAGCGATTGTTTTTATTTTACTAATAATTAAACTGTCACATTAGACAACTGATAATCGGTTTGCCAGCATGACGATTATAAACGTCACAGTGAGATATGGCATTTACATCTATAGAGCTTTATAATTCGACGTGACAGGATTACCTATTCGGTCGTTCTTGCGTTGTGAATAGCTGAATGCATAAATCACATACATTCTCCCAAGTTTTCACAAACTAAAACAAAAATGGAAATCATTATTCCACAGTCTAGCCAAAATACTGCCATAAATATGTTCAATTGTTAAGCTAAAAGACAAATCGGAAATATATGTAACTACTATAAATTTAAAATTGAAACGACACTTAATGATTGTATATTAAGTATGATTTGTAACAAGATCGACAATTGGTGTTGCATAAAGAATACTTACTTTTTTGTTTATCTCTTCGTCTTCAAAAGGCAGAAGCCAAATATGCACCAAATCTATCTTCTTCTAAGGACATGTGTTAGAACTAATATGTATACCATCCATTAATTGTTTCTTTTACAATGTCGTGTCGATCAAACATCAAATTTGACCAAATATATAATGCAGCTTTATGCTATATAAATTACAATGATTTCTGTTAAAATAAAATACTAATCTAATTTTAATGAACATTTGAATAAATAAAAATATTTACACTGCATAAGATAATTATACTAAATGGTCCAGTAGCTTATTCTATCAATTTCTGTTATTTGTTCCAACTTATAAAGTAACTATTACAGTAACATAATATGTTATATCATAAGCATTAATCGAAAAAAATGTCTAAATACCTTTTTGTTGATTGTTTCTTCAAACGGTGTAAAACATAATAATTCCATATCAATGAAAGAACATTGTATTCTCTCATCTTTAGCAACGTTTATAAATAGCTAAGACAAGACAAAACTTAGGTCCTTAGAAGAGATTTTGATGTGGGCGAGGATATTTTAAACCATTGAAGTGTCTGCGGATCAGAAAAGACGAATACTTCAAAGGTTCTATATCGGGCTAAGAGATCAGAGAAATGCCTCAACAAATGGTTTGATATATCATTGACAGACAAGAACAACATAGACATACTGAGTCCATAAGTTCAAGATGTTCATCGCAAGATTTTAAGCCCCAGCTCCCTCGAAAATACTAAGTATGTGAATATTAGCATCATTTGCGACCAAGGCTAGCTTGCCCTCTGATTAAATATGACATTTCGTTATTTATTTTTTTGTTTTGATAAATGAGAACGGTCTATAAGCAAGGACCTAAAGAACTGCCGCGGCCTCTACCGCCCTCTTTTACCAATATTGAGCTGGATGGAAGATCAATCAAACTACAACTGCCATTTAGTTCATTGGTAGTGGAACACGAACTGTCATCTCCAGATTTTAACACAAAGCAACAGCATCAAAAGAACACATTGAACATATGAAATGCACTTTTCTGATACATGTACCTTGATTTAAAAAACAATCACTGTCTTAATAAGAAACAAACTATCATTGAGTCTTTAAACAATGATCATCGACATATTCTCAGAAATCTTTACTCTAAGTCTTCACTCTAAGTAAATTGATAAAATACGACTAAAACAGCACCTCACAACACTATTTTTTATATCAGAAAAGACAAATTTCAAACTCAAACATAGTTTTAAACAATGCTAACATTCCTGTATGCTGCAAGTGTAACATTTTTATTATACGATTATACGATTCCCAGTACTGGCCGATACTTTTTGCATTGACTACTTTCAAAAAAAGAAGGCCAATTTTGTTAACTGTAGAAACACACGTATATCATTTGCAATCAAAGGCAATGCTAGTGTTATTGGGACTCCCATAATAACATGGTATAATGTTATATTATATGTTGTGTGGATTACGTGTCTTTCTCCCATCTATAAATGTATTATTTTACAGTTGTAAACACAAGTTATGCACATATTTGCTACTGTTTACATGCACAACATACTGTATACCGTTCCACGATGAATGCACGAATTCATCTGTTTAACCTTTATAACGTCTGTTCCAGTCAGTTTGCAGTTCACTGCAAGATACTCGAAACAACAATCTGTATATCCTATCAAGGGAACAATCGCGTATCAAGATTCAATTATATTGACGTTCCCGTAACTCTAAGACTTGAATAATTAATTTTGATACAGAATGTATCATTTGTTGATGTTCATATCAACATAGCATTGTTATATAACATTTCGTACATTTGCATTTAGACAGAACATTGCAAAAATTTAGAATCAATAATACTAGTTTTATTTTGGATTTCTCAAAGAATCTCGTTATATTTTAGCATTCCATATATGCTTTATGATAAATTAAGAGAAATCTTTGTCCTTACTAAGACATACAAAAAAAAGCCACAAAAATTTGGAACTGAATGTTACTGGATCTCTACAACCGTTTAAATCCTTGTATATAAACAATTGAATGTCTTATTAGACAAAACGTATCCATCATTCAACATATATATGAAACTTGTCCGCCGTTTTAGAAAGAAAAACAAATTGTTATGTCATACATGAAAACGGTTTTCTTGTAATATTTATTGGCAAATTTAGTTTGGGAAATTCCGAACTTTCATAAATAGCATAGTTTTAAATTTATATTCTCAACTCTCATTCTCCCACACCCACACCCACACGCATGCTGTAATGTATATGCGATGCTCACTCAACAGACCCAAAATAACAAACATAAATTAATGGTCGCTTTTACTGTTTCAATCTTCTCCAAACAGCTTTCTGATATTTCGTGTGATTTTAAACGAAGCTTATTTGCGTTGGGTGGACGTCAAGAGTAACGAGTTACAATCTACGCGTAAAACTATGTTTGCTTTGACGCAACTGCCATAATATACAGAATCAAACCATATTGTGGATATTTGTTTTCGCATAAAATGAATCGTATCTAGCAGTATATGTTACTAGTGTTTTTCAAGCTGTTAGAATTTATATATTTTAGTGTTGTTCAATGTTCTAAGTGCGTGTTTAATGTATATTGAAAGCATTTATCAAAGTATGACACAAGAAGAATTCCAACAGATATTAAATATAAATTAAACAATCACTAGACGTAGGGTACATGCAACTTAAATATAAATCAGAAACAGACATTTGCACACACATCTGTCAGAATCTATATTCCACAGTCTCAATAATAATGCTTTATTTTGATAATTCAACAAAATGCATCATACAGGACCTTTCTTCAAGTTTTAGACTTTGTTTTAAGAATATGTTTACTCTAATGACGCAACAAATTTACCAAGCAATCACATACTCGTTGTATCTAAATGTTGAATCGTTTAACAAAAACGGCTGTGTCAAGTATATTCCTTCACATACATAATTTTATGTTTAATGTATCTACAAAGGTTTCATTTTTAACTGGAGACGCCACTATTGAATTACAAAACAAGCCATACCTTCTCCAGATCATAGCGGGTACATATAATTATGTTAGCCTTCATGCAAAGCGCAATTGACATTTCTAAATTAATCCCTTTTCTGTGGTAGGTTGTAACTGGGCTATATATATTTAAAAACTAGCAACCTGAACATTTTATATGTATTCCACGTCAGAAACAAGCGCACTTATACCTACACATAGAGGATCGGACACGAGTTGTCAAAGAATTCAAAAAATTATCAAATTTATCAAACGAGTTCGTGAAAAGTGATAGTAAGCCGGCCTATGGCGAGCTTATCATCATTTTTCTTGGACGTGTTATAAATGTTTGTATTAAACGACAGCGCGTGTAAGATTCTTCTTATCACATTATTTTAATCGTCTTTATACGATATTACGAAACAACAATACTTGGTGAAATAGTGGTATGAGACGGTCTGCATTACGATGAAGTCGATGACGTTCTCAATACAAGAAGTTGTATTACACTAGTGTAATATCACAAAATATGTAATATGTGTATTGAATGGAAAACAAGGGGAATTATGTGATAATGAACAATTCCTGTATACATGGAAACTTTCAATAATTACAAGCAAAGTCACGGTTTCATTATCCAAAAACTTCCTTTGTAACTGTCCGAAACCACGCTGTGATAATACCATTACGACCGTACAACAAATCAATACTAATAACCTTGATAATATAAATGGTTATATCATTGTTATAAGTGCTGACAAAACAAGCTAGTAGGATTCCAACTCTACAATAGACACTCTTATCACGTCCACATTACAAAATGGATGTTGGTTCTTCCATTCATCTAGTCCTGTTCTAAGCGTTGTATGATTAAAGAGGCGTTTGGTCGCTAATGCGATTTGGAATATGATCCTTGGTTTAGACTTGTTTTTATCCGTCAATATCAGAGATAGGAAACGAGGGGAACACTAATCTAGTATTGACGATTTACAAGCCAGTGCCTATTCACAACTCGGTATTGAGTTACCCAGTAACGGTGTTTCTCATCGCTAAACAATATGAATTAAATCACAGTCTGCTGCTACCTTACGTATTTATTCCACTTTTGTTCATTCAGAAAAGTTAAAACGACTATCAGATTAAATGTTTCTATTGTTTCCTGTCATGATAATTAACGTCTACTGCTTCCTTTCATCACCGAAAGTCTTACTGTTATTGAAGAAGAATACAACTTCTACGGTTTAATTATCATGTGAGAAGAAACCGGGCAACAATGGGTTTTTGAGGTTTTTGATGCATGGACCATCAAAGGTCCCATGTGTTCGCCACGTGTATATAAGTATAGGTGTCATCATACCATTGTTGTTTGTTTGTTACAACACCCCAACACAATTATGGTCATTTACTATGGTCAGTTAGTTACTGGTGAAGGTAGATCCCAGACCTATGTCTGGGTAGAACCACCGGGACAGCTAAGGTGAGCCCTACATCATCCTGACATGAAAGTTCTCTTCCCACCCGAGACTCGAACCCACGTGGTAAGGGGCTCAGGAGTTACCAGTCGGCGATTCTAACCGCTTGACCACGGACGCCCCTATCATACTAGTGTATGACTTGCTTTATCTCAGCAATTGCAATATACAGAAAATAAACTTAAAGATTAAAAACATATTTAAGTTCGGCGTCGATTACTGTTATCGAAAAGTCGCCAGTTGTTACCTGGTTTGCATGCTGTTCAATAGATGGCGCATTTTTGCAGTATGCAGTGCATTTTACCTTTTAGTTCTTAGCATTTATTTATGTTAAGACAATCTGGTTTTATTAGTGTCTACACCACTCAAGCTACTCACGTTACACACAATCACGACGATGGCATTGTTAATACATATTTTAAGTAATGAGTTCCATCAAGTTATGTGCCTTGAATTAGACGCACTATTACACTTACTTATGAATATAGATTATTCAGATTTTATAGTCATATCTGAAATGCAGCTACATTGTTTGATATTTACCTAGGAATGTTCCGTAAGTTCGCAAGTGCGTTTAAACAAGATTTTATAGTGTTGGTATCAGCCAGTACTTACAACCACCGTGATCTCAGATGGGTCGACTTGGTATATACATAGGCCGATATTTTAGTACAGCAAGTTCGGCAGTCTCTGACAGCACTTGAGCAAAATAAGGTATTTTGCAAACATGTTAACGGTGCATCACAACAAACCCAAAACATCTCCAAGAGAAAATGTGGGAAACACATAGTTCTTACTTATAGGTCGCAAATAAATTTTCGTTCTTAAAATGTAATTAATACTAATTATGCATTTTTGGAACGTGGGTATATCGGCATGGTCTTCTGTCAGTCACCTGAATACAAAATCAGCAAAGCGAATATCTAGGTAACGACAGGACGTATGTAAACAGCAAAGCAAGAAACGAAGCCAAAAGCAGCCTCGAATTCCAAGACTAGGATATTATAACTCATAGGTGCAGCAAAACTTTTTAACTCATAGCTAATAATGTTATAAGAAAATCACTGGATTGTGCTGACGTCCGAAAACAGAAGACGAGATAAGGGAAGCAAAGTAGAAATGCCATTGCAAGGTGGATGGATGGACCTACTGGAGAGGACCTGAGCGCAAACTACCATGGTAGAAGCTAAATAATTACGAGCCACTTCAGCTCGGCTTGTTCCGTTCAGTGTATGATCTCCCACCCATTCCAACACACCTATATAGGTAGCAGTTGTTAGAAGACCCAAATTTAATCTATGAGAAAGCAAGGAGTCCTTTCAGATTGCTTTAATTTAAGGAAGCTTCCGTGCGCAACTTGAGTAAGTATTGCGATTCACGCATTAAAATGAATGAGAATGTGATAAATCCTCCAAAGCCCTAAAGCTACAGATAAATTAATTCCTTTTGGTCAAAGGGGGAAACAACTACACGTTTCTTTAAGCACAGCCTATTACAGGAGTGAAATAAATGGGAAAGGCATTTTGACCTTTAGAAAAGATATGTATACATACATTTCCCAATGTGGTTTGAAAGTTCATAAGGATAGACATAAGTTGGCCTCGGGTCACTGTGAAATTCGTCATTGAGAATATTCAGAGCATTGAACGTCTGCCTACGATTAATGTCTGGAAAACATGTTGCATTTAAAAACATGATGTTTTGTTTTCATGTTTATTCTTGCAATAAAGCTATCGAATATTTCCATTTCTAATCGAAAAGAATATTTTTAAAGATGTAATTTGTTATGTTCTTTTTCATATACTCGGTTAATTATTAACCTTTTATCCATATGACATGAAAAGTTAAAATTCTGTTTCGATATTTTCTATTCTTTTGCTTATGACTTCTACATTTACCATGTTTGCCTTTGTTTAGAGGTACTTCAGATTCATCAGTGGTAATTCTTATAAGACCTTTTCTTATTTTCCTATTTATGACTATCTCCAATGATTTGAGGATATTTACGTTTGGACAGTGTATTTATTGCAGTTTTAGGATCCATTTTGTTTATCATTTACCCCCCCCCCCCCTCCCCCCCCCCCACAAAGACTGCCGAGTTGACTTTATGACATTACAAAGTCTATTATACATCCCTTTTATCAATGCTCTCTGCTAAAAACCTAGCACGATCGACTGAATTGCAAGTAATTATTAGTACAAACTTTCATGCATCGACAGTTTCAAACTTGTCAGTGCTGACCTTTTACCTGTTTGCTAAAACTGGTCCTATCGACTTGTTAATTAAAATTATAATTTATACGACAGTTCTATTAAGTACAATAAGTATACCAGAGAAACACCAACTTTATAATCCATTGGTTAAATTCAAATTGACTCATTTCTTTTCATGAAAATTCATTTTTATCATTTATATGATTTATTTTTTGTTGTATTAAAGAGATCTGAATTTGCTGAGCTTTTATTTCTGAAAACGAACTAAACGACGGACATAATTGACAGGAGAAAGCATAGAATCGATATATTCATGTACTGTTTATAACTATGTAATATTACAACCTGATTGTTATTACTAGCTCTGTATTTTCGCAAATCTTTGCAAAGGCTCTATTATAGAGTACTAGATTGGAGAGACAATTATTGCTATATTACAATTTTTGTTTATCATTTAACGTTTTTGTCGACATATTACACAGTCTAGTATATAGCCGAACACTATTCCAGACGTGGTGAAAAATGTCATGAAACTGACCTGTGGTGTATCGATTAATTTCCAAACATTTTTGTCTGCTGTTTTTCTCTTAAGCTTAGGTGCGTCATACTGGTCATTATTATAAAGTTGGAAATATAATTTAAATGCAAGTAAGGAAACATTCATCTGTAATGTAAGTCACACGCATAGGATATGAAAGAAAACAAATGAAGCCATTACTCCAGATAGGAAGATTAACTGTTGATATACACCAAAACGTGTAAACGTGAATCCTTGTTAAATTGCAACATTTCGCATATTGTTATTCAATTTTGCTTCAACGATGTATAGATAAGTGCGTTCAATATGTTCATAAGATTTGACATCGATGTGAGAACATGATGGCAATATATCGTTTCGAAGAAATTTGCTAAGTTTTAATGATTTTTCATTCAATATTTTACCTTTGGGTTATAAATCAGCACTTGGTTTTCATCCCGAGCTTTTTTACTTTAGTAGAAAATTTAACGTACAATGGGATTATGTGATTAAGAAACAATCTAAAACAATTGAGTGGTACTTTGACCTACAATGAGGCTGGCGATCTACAGCTCTGCATTTAAAAGACCGTATCCGCTACCCTCGGACTGACCTGGCAAGCAGTGAACATCCAGATTAACCCAATGATTTCATATTAACATTAAAATATTACTTGCATTACCGGCTGTCAAGACTATAATCATCATTAAATAGTAGAGAGGAAATATAGTAAACATTATATATTGATCTAATTATTAGTAATTATTTTGTAACGTTGTAGCAGAGAATAAATTAAAAGACAAAGTAAAGAAGAAACAGTTTCTATCTCCAGTCCATCTAATGAAGGACGTAAAATAGTTGATAAATGGTTTTAAATATTGATTACATGATACAACATTTGTACTTTTTTCCAAAAAGAATATAAAGCTCTATGTCGATTTACGTATTGTAATTGTAGGCATGTTTACTAGTACTAGTTCCAAAATCAAATGCAAAGTAAAACATTAAAACAGCCTTTAAGGTACACTTTCAAATAACAAAAGCGTCAATGTTGTAAATATATACCAACTACATGTTTATGATGTCCACAACAAAGTATCCAAATGCAAAGAAAAAGCCGGCATTTATCGCATGTAAAACAAATACCAAATTTCATAGAAAAACACATTTCATAGAGGAGTCCATGCACTATGATTAAGTTAATGGCTGGTAACATATAATGGAATGATGGTTTGGTTTATGGCAGCTGTTAAACGATTTCCAGTTTTGCATTGAGTTACGGTATATCTTCATGATTTATATTACTTCCCTTCATTACAACGTGAGAAACCACTCTCATTCTATCGCTACAATCAATAAATGAATGTGCATTCATGATGTTTGTTAAGCGCAAACTGGCATTAAATGGATACCAATTTTCTAGTCTGACAGTTTATGTTATTAGATTAAATATCTCTGATTGCTCTACCATACGGTACATATCGATCCGCAATTACCTGAATAAGTGATGCGCAACGATTTTAATGAAAACGAGTGTTTTTCGTAATTTAATGTAATAAATATTGGAGAAAACGTTTTATTGAAAAAACTCACATGTTTGTTTCGAGTGGTTGATGTCAGCATTTGTTTTCAAATAATACTCAGTAGCAACACATTTTTCATAAAGAGGATATCTCAAAATACTCTTTCGGAACACAGTTTCTATATTTATAATCAGGAGATTTGTTGTTCGAGGTGTAAATAAGACATATGTTTATACGTAAAAAGACTATTAAAATGGTTTAAATTTTGCAAACAAACGTCCTTTTAGACATGCCTCACAATACTATTGACAATTGTCCTTAATGTATGTTAGGCTTTCTCTACCCTAATATGAATAGCTTTCCGACACATTGTTTCCGGCGACTTCTCCCCGTGCATGTATCTATGTTGTCATTTAATTCATCCTATAAGGATTGTTACGTGTATTTCCTTTGATGGACGCTGAACTTTGGTTCTTAAATTCCATCTTCACATGAACAGGATGCTACAATCATTTATTCGTCTCTGGTCATGTTTGTTCATGATTCAGAAAGTACATTTTATTTGTGGTCAACCATTTTTGTGTTGTTTTTCAAATCGAAATAATACCATATTCCTTTTCAGAAATCTATGTGATGTTTCTTTTCGTTACTTGCATTTGAGAAACTCGTCAGGAAGTGCGAGGTTAGAGCTCTGTAAAACCGGTTTAAGCACCCCAGTCGGTCCATATTGCCGACTGACCGTTCCAAGGCGGTAACTGTTGGGTTTGCTCTTTTCCTTAAATGACTAATCACAAATTTGTTCTTACTTTTCGCTTGGCTTGCATGTGAAATACCTTTGTTCTGTGCCTTTTCGGAGTTTGGTATATGTTGCAATACTCATAGGACTTGGTCATATATTCTTATTCAAAGCCCTGCATTAACTTTTTTGTTTAACTTTTAATGGATGTTGTAGTCATCATTGACTCTGTCAACCTTTCGAAATGAAAAAAAAGCTTTTAGGATTTTAAACGAAAGATGTTGTATATTGACCAAAATAAGTAGTTCTTATTATAAATGAAATTTCACGCCTTTTTCGGAAACTCACGTGTAAATATATATTAAATCAGCATTCCATTAGTAAAGTTTGCTGAAAGGTACCAATGTTCTTTCTGAAAAAAAAAATCTTTATTGAAAAAAGGCACGTTATCATCACTCTATATTATAGCGTGGGGGAAACGACTCGTGTATATATATATTCATGTTTCAAGCTGTAGAGAATATAACAGGTATCAGCTCTTCAGTAAGGTCCTAACTGAATGCATCCACATTTAGCAGATATTTCGTTGAGGTTTCTGGCAAAGTGTCATTGAAGTTACTAAATTAATGTTGTTTTTTTGTGGTATTGGGGGTTGTTGCCACAGTAGTATTAACACCAGCCAAACGCGTTCGCATTTATATGTCATTACGCATTTAACAAATACACAAAACCCGTGTTAATACGTTAGCTAATCAGTAATTCTTTTTAGTTATCTTTAATTTAAAAATAAAAATGTGTGTATACTTTTTTCTCGATTTAGATATTGGAGGACAGTTGCGATTAACGGTATCTTTTCTGAAATATCATCTTGATATTTCAGGATTACAAAGTTTGAATCTTTATAAAAAATACACACAAAAACCATTATGACGTTAATAAGAAAAACGAGGGAATGACATCGACTATATTCGCTGTCGTTAACGTCATCAAAAGCATAAGATTCCTATTCCTAAAAATGTCACTGCATATCTATCTTATTTATTTCCCAATGTAAACACGTTGATTTGGGACAAATGTGCGCCCACATTTTTGTATTTGGAACTTAATTGTCTGACCACTTCGTAATCTAGGCTGGGCACAATGTTGTCAAGGTGAAGCATTGACTTGTTGGCCTGTCCCTCTAGTTAGGCATCTTTTATGTCTTTATACCCCATCTTTTCCGCATGCAAACGTTTAAAAACATTCTCTAAATGTAAGTTTTACCTATTGTCATTTGATTGAGCAACACAAACAATCTTAGTGAGTTTTGTTGCATGCTGTTATTAAACCTGCTATAAACGCTCATTATCTTAACATAAATATAGAATTATGCAAATTTGAATAAGGTCAGTATCGGGGATGATGAATGTTTGCAAGAAGCAGTAGACCTTTTTTCTGTCCTTTAAATGACATTTGGGTTATGCAGTAGATGATTTCTGTACAGCAACAGTTCTTCATTGTGAGCTTATTTATATTAATGAAAATCATGTTGAAAATATGTTAAATATAACAAGGGTAATTGTTATTACATTCTGTGCAGTCCGTAACGTTAGTAGCGCATCCTTCACGCACATACGTCTTCCCGCGCTTATACACGCACACACGCGCGTACACACATTAAAGGTGGTATCCGACACTTTACCTATATCAGATGTTTGCAACCATGTTTGTCCACAGTTTAGGGGAATTTATGCATAATCTTTGCTAAAACTTATACTTTAGTCTGAGTGAAGACGATTTTGAACACTACCTATATGTGAGACAGTACACATTGTGAAAAGAAAAATCTAAATGTTCATTTTTTCCAAATCAATCAATAAGTACGAAAGTGACCTCTGCTAAAAATAGATACCGACGTGGACTGTCCGGATGACGATATAATACGATCTCAAAAGTGAGATGTCACATGGTTTTCTTAGTTTAAAAATAATAATATTTGCAGCGTGGCTCAAAAACGAAATACCTGATTATAATGACAAGTAGGGCGTTATGCTTCTTGTTTCACACAGATCTAGGGCATAAACGAACAGCATTTTGCAGGACCTTTTCCGGTAACAATGACTTACTTGGTTATAAAAGAAAAACAAATGGTCCGAACTGTCGGATACCACCTTTAAGTAAGCTAGGCTTATTGAAAACACGTGAAACACATTAAAAGAACATTATTATCTTGCTACATGCAAGGTATATACACTCGTTAATGCATCAACACCACGAAACCCTATAATGATGATAGGGTAAAATGACATGCAATCAAGTGTTAACGATTTAGCTATATCTGAGAATAACAATATAGCTAGTAGACTGTTTCTTGGACACCTAAAGTAAACTGCTTTAGTCAACTAATTGACGTGACCAGCACGACTAGTATTTAAACATGTATAGCTTAATGACATATTATTTTTTCACAGAACCAGATGAAACCTGTTAAAAGAGATAAGCATCACGTGACTTTTAGTTACCTACCTGTCGAGGTGAAGTCATATACACGGCTATTGGCTTTTCTTTCCGAACACAGTTTTTGTTGCTGTTTTTATTGGTTACGGGAACTGATGATTGATAAAAACCAACTTTCAGTAAAAAGCACGTTTGAACATAAGTGATTTATTATTTTTTCTTCGTTAGTAACTATTTATTTGTTCCGGTTTATCAACAATTTACACAGTTCGTACTAATACATATAGCACTGTCGTACATGCTCTGTACGTATTCATGAAACATGTATGTACGCACGCTTGTATACAGTTTGTATGTATTTGTTGCACGTCGTAGGTCAATAAGTGCATAATGTCTCACTACTTCTAGTAAACAGCATCGTGTTTTGTTGAACAAGGCGTTTTACTGGTACTTTTCATATGAGAAAAACTCAATGAATAATAACCTTTAAAGAAACCTTAATATTATAGATTCGTCGTTACAAGACACTTAAGTATGAAATATCTTTCATGATAAATCTACAAAACAAATGGCGACATATTGTCTAGAAATGAATGTAAATGTAAATGTTACAAATGTTATTGCCGACTGACAGTTCCAAGGCGGTAACTGTCGGGTTTGCTCTTTTCGTTAAATGACTCATCACAAATTTGTCCTTACTTTTCGCTTGACCTGCATGTGAAATACCTTTGTTTTGTGCCTTTTCGGAGTTTGGTATATGTTGCAATGTTCATAGGATTTTGTCATCTATTCTTACAAAAACACAGAGACGAGACATAACACACAAAAAGAAAAAAAACATCAGTTACGTTGGAACGGGGTCAGTCGTCAAAAGGGTCGACTGGGGTACTTATACCTGGTTTGTGTTTGTTCCTGAAGGTTTTTCTATCAAACAAACAGTGTAAATAAAAATATCCCGTCAAAGTGAAACAACTAATAGTAAGCACCTGCATCGGGAGTTAAAACAAATATAGTGAACTTATGTACATACATAATAACTAATAATAAAATAAACTATCGACATATGTACAGTATGTACAGTAGATAAAAGCCTTAGCAACCTAAAAATTCCAAATGAGAGAGTAATTTCAAATAAAATAAAACACTACAAGCGCTGATATATAATAAAGTTTTGGTGTATGTTGCAATGCTCATATGACTTTTGTCATATATTCTTATTGTAAACAATGTTGAAAAATGTGACATGTTTTCTCACCAACACTCAGTGTAGCATTTTATTCGAAAACCTTCTCATCAACACGTCGGAATCTATTTATTTTGCTACCTATATTTTACTTTTACGTACTTAATAGTTTTTATTTTTTAATCGAAACGATAAATTACTAGGGTACATCTACATGTCTACATACTTTTAGACATTCCTCAAAATACTATTGACACTTTTTCACTTCTCCTAAATCTCCATTAGGCTTCCAATACACCAATATACATAGTTTTCTGATACATCGTTTCCGGCGACTTTGATACTCTGCATAAACAGTTTTAATGAATGTTATAATCATTATATGTCTTAATTTTGCGGAAAATTCTTTTATATCATGTAGTTCTCATTCTAAATGATATTTCGCGGATTTCCCGAGAACGCACGTGTATTATTTTTAATGAATATATTTTTAATGAATATTTAATAAGTATTTCATTTGTAAAGTGATTTGAAAAGGTATCATAGTTTTTCTGAAAATCCTTTTTCTGACTGAAAAGATAAGCTTTTCTTATTCAAAATGATAGTCCGGGAGAATCCGTGGGTATTTATATACTTACGTTCCAAATTATATCAGAGAATATCAGTACTTCGGTAAGGTCATAATAGTCATTAACAATTAGGAGATTTTATTTTGAGACTAATTGTCATTGAAGTTTCTAAATTAATGTTGTTGTTTATGTTGTTGATAGTGTTCAATGTTGAAACAATAGAAATCGCATAAACACACGTGCATTCGCATTTATATGTCTGGAACATTAAAACACGGTATCAGTTTGTTATTTCAGTAGTATACGCTTCACATCTTTGTGAAAACACGTGCAGAAAATGGGTTGAACACTTATGACGTTTAAAAGAAATACGATGAATGCAAAAATACCTATTAGACCACCATGAGACTGCTGTCGGGAATATACACTAACGTTACCTTCATCGAAATCATAAGATTCGTAAAACATGACACCATAGATCTAACCAATTATTTTTCTAATGAAATCTGTTTAGAGAAAAATGTGCACTCACTTTTTGCATTCTCAGATCATGCGTTAGATGTCTTGGCCACAATTTTATCGAATCAATAATCGATTCGATGTATTGACGCCATATTTGTCGTCAATGTGAGACATTGATTTGTTGAAAGTCCCTTAGGTTAATCTTCGTTATAATCGTCCACACTCATCTGAACCGCATATACAACGTTGTTAGTGTTTAATTTATCCCACAAAATACCTCTTATAATAACCTCAATATAATACTATACTTTATTCTATCAGTAGGTCGCCTTATAAGAAGCAAGTAAGAGCACAAGAGGTAGTTTAGAGCAGCATGGATTAATCGCGATGCACCGAATACAGCGATACACAGCAACGATACGATGCATCGTGTAGGTCAAATTCAAATAGGGTCAATATTTCGACTAATTTGTGCCTTTTAATGAGACTTATCATTGTCAAAATTGTCTGGTTCTAATGATTACCGTATCTCTGATTCTTTTGATAGTCTATTTCTACTATTTATAAAATATTGATATATTTTAACTGTTGTTTGTAAGATGTTTTGAGATATATGTTTGTTAGTTCAGTTGAATAGTCAATAACTAGTATTTATATTGTTTACATAAAAACAATGATACCTTTTCAGTAAAGTTACGCACTAAACAATAAACAGTTGTTAAGTACCCCATTTTCCCATATGTATCGTATCATAAAATACCAACAAATTGACATAAACTTACGGTACTTCTTGAAGGAAGTGTATCTTTACAGCCCTAGAATACCTGCGTTGTTGTTTACATTGTTGTCATCTATTTTGACGGACGCACTATGTGTACCAGAACTAAGGCTTACATATATATTTGCGGTTTGTTTTCAGCACTGCGTTTTGTAGGCCCACAAACTTAAACATGAGTAGTTACGCTAACATGTTTAATAAATATGTTTGAGTGATCATTTATATTTTCCGTTATGGTACTGAACTCGGCAAGGATGTATCTACATCCTGGACACAGTTTAATGATGTATAGCCATAACTGTAATATTGAAAGCCTGGATCATCTCTTGTGATTTTTAGCGAAACTCTTCCAACAAAAATAAACTACTCCCATTATAAAATGACTTAATCTTATCAGTTCTTGTTTAGGCAAGAATTGGAGGTTATCTAGGACACGATGACAATTTAGGTCAGAGAGAGCACGTATTAAACACTTGAATGCAATTAGAAAAAACAATGGTTTCACATAAAAGTTCTTCTATTTAGAATGATTTTTAAAAAAAACGTACACAAGAAATCACACCCTAAACGTCTATCACGGGAAATATCGCGTGCTGAGATTAAATAATTAAAAAAAATATTTTTCCGTTAATTGTTCTACGGAATTTCAAATTGAGGTGAGATAGATGACAGTTCAAGAACATCGTAAAAACATTGCTATTACTATTTGATAGTCAGTAAAAATAAGAATTTATACTAAACTCTGAAAGTTTAACATCTGTTGTTTTTAAATAACATAAACATTCGCTCAGTTCCACTTCAATTTTTTACTTTTTCAGACAACACAGATTTACATTGCTGTGCATCAAATGAAGGATTATTGTTAATGATATTAAAATGATCTTTTATCATTTAACATTCGAATACCATTTTTCTATATTGACTCATTGCCATGTTTAACTATGTATATGAGTCTTTGGCTGTGTGGTTGGAGTCGCTAAAATATAATCCTTTACATGGATGGTTCAAGTCCATAATAGGGAAATAGCTTTCAGCATATTTTGTCCGCTGACCGTGTCTGGTCATTAACCTGTACCGTACAAATGACTCCTCTTCACGATTTTGGAATGGTGACTTTGCTCTAAAATGAATTTGTCTATGTGATCAGCAACGACAGAATACACCGTATTTTGATTTGTGAAAGTGGAGATTTGTTTCTCGCCGACTGACCGTACCAAGGCGGTAACAGTTGGGTTTGCCCTTTTTGTTAAATGACTCATCACAGATTCTTACTTTTACATTTGGCTTACATGTGAATACAATTGTCCTATGTCTTTTAGTTCATAAAACTCTGTCAAATGTCCTTTATAACAACCTTTCTCCAATGAAAATTGAAAATACAAAAAAATCTTTTAGGTAAAACTGTTAGGAAAGATATTAATTTAGGCAGTTAATGCATCAACATTTTAAACTAACAGCATTAGTTTATGACACAGGTGAGAGATACGTTCTACTACACTTTGTCCTTGACTGTATTCTCTGATACAACGAGATGTACCCTGCAGCAACTTAAAATAATTACTTATCAACGTTACAGAACCACAAAGAATGCAATAATTATTAACCTTATGTTATATTTCATATTTTACAACATGATTTTTATTGATATAAATAAGCTCACAGTGAAAAACTGTTGCTATCCAGATAAACAATCCAAACATCTTTAAAAACAGAAAAGTATATTGTTTCTTGCAAACATTCATCATCTCAGGTACTAACCTGATTCACATCGGCACAATATATTTCTATAATTACGTTAAGATAATAATCGGTCATAGCGGGTTTAAAAACAACGTGCCATAAACTCACTTGAATTGATTGTGTTCTTCAATCAAAACGACAATGCGTTAAAAATGCCTTCAAAGAATTCTTCGCTTTACAGTCAATTATGTTGTAAGCTGGGTCGTACCTTTACAGATGTTAACGGTTTGCCAATTGTTGTCTCAGTTTAGTTTCCTGATCCATAGTTACTGGCAGTTTTATGTCAGAATGACCTGTGATTTGTTGTAGAGACACAAAAACTTATATCTATATCAGTAAAGTTGATTCATATGAACGCATAAAATTGTCTATTTTGTAATTTAATAAAAGTAGATGAAATCTGCTAAAATATTATCTTTCATTGTTGTTTTATGAAAAAATGAAGAGAAAGAATATGACTAACAATTTTATAAATACATTTTACATCCATTTCACATGTATACCAGATCAGCTTACCCAAATTAAATGGATTTCAATTCTAAATGGTATTCCATACCTGCCTAGGCAACCAAAGCGTTGATTACGACTTCGGTAAAGGTTCCAAATAATTACTTTGACATTCGGATTAAGTATGTTGGAACCTGCTTATGTAGCAGAGTGACATAAAATTGTATTTTCAATAAAACCATTTAATAGACGATGGCGACTTACTACTGACAAACATCATATTAGTAACAGTTACAGCTAAAAAAATAGCAATGTTTTGGGAGCTGCCTAATTACAGCCGAACCGTAGTAAAGTACTTGAGAGTAAGTTGTTCATGTGTCGTAGGACCCATAATCCTTGTAAGTATCGAATATTGTTTTGTAATTGTATTAATTACTTTAAATACTATTTTAGGTCAATATTATCAGTTGTTTTATAATTTTAATACTGTTAGGAAGCATTAAATAAATAACAACAGACCATTTAGCTCAGTTGGTAGAGCGTTTGACTCTCAATCTCTCACACACGTCTTTACGCTTATGCACACACGTCCCCGCGCTCACACAGGTACATACGCAATTACACACTTTAAGTAAGCTAGTTTTTTAATTATATCCTGCTACATAGAAGGTTTATATACTCGTAAATGCATCAGCACCAAAAAGCCCCAGTGGGATGCTAGAGTAAAACTGTCATGCAATTAATACTAAAATTATTTCTGAAAATATAACAAAAATGCTCGTGGAATGTTTCTTTGACACTAAAAGTAAAACCTACTTTTAACGAAACAATTGACTTCACCGACACAACTAGTTATTAAACATGTGTATGATAATAACGTTTTTTATTTCATAGGACCAGTTGAAACCTGTTTAATGTGATGAGTATAACGTGACTTTTATTTTACCTTTGAGTATCATCCTGAAGTCATTCTCATGGTTGTTGGTATTCAGACTGGAAGGCTACGTTATGTTGCTTTTTGTTGTTATAAGCGGATACGGCAACGTACAGGTGATGAAAATCAGCGTGTCATTTAAAATAAATTTAAACAAAAGTGATTTTTAATAAATATTGTTTCAGTTTAGTTAGTCCACACTATGCAACTATTTATTTATTCAGATTTGTCAGCTCAATTCGTATCAACACATGCATATTGTACAAGTTAGGAACGTATTTATATACCATATATACTTAAGTTTGTATTCTATATGTACGTATGTTTTCCTTCAACTAATATTAGACTTTATTTATTTACTTCGAACTATTATGACCAAGTTACAGACGCTCAAAGAATATATTTCATCATACTATTACATACTAGGTACAATATGCATTACGGATATCAGTTTTAGAAGGGTGGCTTAATATTTCCTTTATAGTAACAACCATTCCCTGTTGTTTTATTTGAATCAATACAACTTTTTCTATGATTAAGTTACGTTGTTATCACACTGTAATACCACCCCAGCCTAACAGAAAGTGGGAACCATTTTCTAAATGACTACTTTTCGTATAATGTAGCGATAATAGTTAGCATACTGCATCGCTTAAACTGTCTTGTCTTTTTCTGACCATTTCAAGGATGTTACTCGATTTTGCATGTGGAAAGTCCCGTCTTTGTGTTTGGTCAGTAACATTATGCTCTATACCTGTATCATTCGATAGTTAAATTGACCATTTGTTGTATTTCTCATAGGTCCTTGTCATATTCAGATATAAAAAACAACTGACTATTAAAACATTTGTTGAGAGGTAATGTCTGTCTAAAGTCAGTAAAAGAACAGCAAGGCTGTATGTACACCTTTTAGCTTGTGCTGCAGTAATCATTCTTGTAGTCCATCTCGGTTTATCGAGAGAAATGACTTTGCCGTAAAATCGGACAAATTCACTGACTGATGTCGGCTATCACAACTGCGAACGACCACTGAAAACTTGATCGTGAAAGATATGTACATTTAAACCCAGATTTTATTGAACTGATATTTCTGCATCTAATCAAATTTGAATACAATATAAATATTCGTAAGAAATAAGTTATGTACTTATAAGCAAAAACAAAGTTTGCTTTCATTTATATCCTATCCATTTATCCAGTAGAGATTTAACTGCTTTAAATAAATAAGTCTGCCACGAGTCTTTTAAAGGATGGTATCCGACAGTTTGGACAAGATTTCTTATCTTAAACAGCTGATAATAAATTACTAACTCATGAATAGATCTCGCTCAATGTTGTTAACGATATCACACAACTCTGTAGAAAGTCAAGCATAACACTCTACCTGTCATTAAAACATGTATTTCCTATCAAAGCGACGTTGCACAGTTTGTTATTTTTAAATTAACAAAATCACGCGACCACTTACTTTTGTATTCACGTTGTATCATCAACGGGTATCTATTTTACATTGAAATCTTCATTATATTCTTAAAGGGAATGAAAATTAGGAGCAGTTTTCATGATTCGTACTGTATAACAATCGAGATAGCACTCAGAATCGCCACAGTTTAGGGTTACGTGGGAGTCTATTTTGGTATAATGCACAACAGTGGGAAGGTTGTGTTTGCTAATTGTGTTTGACACAGGCAAACTTTCGGATACCAGCTTTAAACCCTTATCAAAATGTTCAAACACACACAATACCATTTTACAAAGGTTATGTAATGAGAAATTACTACTATAAACGCTATTAAATAGTATTTTGAATCTACACTGCAGTATTTTGAAAGCCCCTGACCCTCAACAAATCCTGTTTAAACCAAACGCCATTTTAGAATAGCAATTTTAGATGAACCTTTAAGAGATCATGATCGGATATCTTTATAAATGGGTTGTAAACCTCCAGTGTAACATGATATTGATCTGATGACCTTTGCCGAAATAGCGTCGAGTCTGAGAGTCACTATTTGTAAGCACAATACACACACAATGATCCAAATGATTTTCGTGAAAATACTCCCTGCATGATTATGTTATTTAATCAGTCAAATGCGGAACGTGTAATGCTAGAACACCTCAATGTCTTACCTAAGATGTCTTAAAACTCTTTCCTCAAAATGACGTAACAGCTATAAAATAATTGGTTGAGTTTTGTTTTTATGTCGCATGCCTGCACTTATTTGTCCGTCCTTTCTTCGATGTCATATTAATTTATTATATTGCATTGCTTTTAAATTACACGATGACCGGACAGGTCGTTGAGACTATATGAAAACAGTGACTTAAAGCCATAATTGGACAGTCACTGTTGGATTTCTTGTCTCTTCATCTCTCCAGTCGTGCCCTATATAGGTGGGACAACTTGAGCAGTCTCCATACCCTTTACGTGAGATTGCACAGTAGGTATAACATCGGGATTTTTTGTAGCTTTATCATATATAATATGTCAACTGCGAATAAATACTTGGCGTTTATGATATGTTATTATCTTAGTATTAACTCTAAACAATACTACGTTTGATTTTGTTGATTTTCTAAAATTCTATTATTTCTTTCGTATTTTTTACATTTCACTTTTGACACTTTTGGCATTTGACGTCATGGCATTTATGGCGTCATTATATTGTTCTTATAATATATCAGCGCTTGTACTGCTTCATTTTATTTGAAACTACTCTCTCATTTGGAATTTTTTTGGTTGCCGAGGCTTTTATCTACTGTACATACTGTACATATGTTGTTTAATTACTAGTTATCATGTATGTACATAAGTTCATAATATCTGTTTTAACTCCCGATGCAGGTGCTTACTGTTAGTTGTTTCACTTTGACGGGATATTTTTATTTACACTGTTTGTTTGATAGAAAAAACCTTCAGGAAGTGCGAGGTTGGAGCGCTCCACAAACCAGGCTTAAGCACCCCAGTTGGCCCTTTTGCCGACTGACCGTTCCAAGGCGGTAACTGATGGTTTTTTTCTTTTTGTGTGTTATGTCTCGTCTCTGTGTTTTTTTTGTCACATTTACATTTACCTTGTTTGCCTTGGTCTGCAGGTAGATAAAATTTAAATATCTTGTAAAATTTTGATAGGACCTTTTCTTATTTACCTATTGTAATATTTTTATGAAATTGGTATTTATTGAATTATTTATTATAGATTTCATAAATGATATGGTACATGATATGTTTAAAGTTAACGAAATTAAAATCACTGGTTAAAATTATTTAAAACATGGCAAGATTAACAAGATGACTTGATAGAAATTGTCATAAACTATGAAAGGGTTCTCAATAAATAACGCTCAGAGATATTTTTAACCAGAAACTCTAAATAGAAAAATTGTACAATGTATCGAAAATGAGATGACAAGGGTAGCAACAAACTACAAAAGAAGTTCATTCTAGAAATATAATTCAACAAACTTGCATTGTGTGGTAAAAGTATTTGTTTCCAAATCATATTCAATAGCAAAACATAACGTAAATCGGATATAAACCAGCATATTTGTGAATAATTCTTTAAAGGTATTTTTCATTCATGGTCTTTCGACTTAGCAACATTATCACTCAATCTTATTGAGTTTTGTAGTCATTTTCTTTATAAACATTCTATCCTATCCTAACTTAATACTGTCAGCTCTATTATGTTAATGTGAAGCTGAATTGTAATATCTAATATCGGAGATGTTGAGTTTCTGCCAGAAACACTGGGCTTTTCTGCCATTTTATGATATCTGGGTAATGTTGCCGATAATTTCTGGATACAGTTATTTATTAGCTTATTTATATCAATAACAATCATGTTGTACAAATGGAACATAAGAAGCATAAAAGTTGGAACATTCTATGCAGTTCTGTAACGTTGATTAGGAATTATCTTAAGTTGCTGTAGGGCACATTTCGTTGAAGCGGAGAATAAGAGACACGAACAAAATAGATAGAATATTTCTATCATCTGTATTATAAACTAATGGTTTAATTTTAATTTTTTTAATGCATTTACTGCCTGGAGCAACATCTGTTCTTACAAAGTGTTTAATCTAAAAAGAATTCTTTGTTTATTTTCAAATATATCCTGGTTGAAAGTAGTTAGAATTGCGAGAAAACCGCAACATTCACTTGTGGTAAAATTCGATTTTTAATGATACGTTTAGATTTTAATTAATATCGCCTGTATGTTCAAATATTTACGTATCATGACCCATAGTTGTCCTTGCTTTGCTTGCTTTTAAGCTACAACTTAAGCGAACCTGAAAAAATCCGGCATATGTTAACGTTCGTTATCACATAGACTAATTAATCGCAGAACAATGTCCCCCATTAACAAATCTTGCAGAGGAGTTATGCTTTTCGGTGCAGTAAATGACCAAACACGTACAATAGTTGCCGTAGTCTGGGTCTTAGCTTATCGGCCGTTAACTGATTGTCAGTTTTCTTTTATTTCAGTTTCCTGACACATGGTGACTGACAGGTTTGTGAGTTATACGGCTTCCCATAATTGCAAAATCTGAACAACTCATGATTTGTTGTAGAGACGCCAATAACTATATCTATGTCAGTTAACGTCGATTCACGTGAATGGATAAAATTGTGTTGTAGCATTATAAAAGTAGACGAAATCTCATTAAAATCTATTGTCGTTCATAACTGATTAATAAAAGTGAAGAGAAAAATAATGGTAAGGGATTTTATACATAAATTTTCAGTGCATTTGCGAAGTAAACCATATCAGTTCTATGATAGAATTTAGCACGATTTGCCTATTTTTCCATACTTTACGCACATTATTTGTACACTGTTAGAGGACAGCAACATCATTGAATACACCAACTTTCAACTTTACCACTAAGATCTTTTACTAACCTTATTATAATGGATATCCATTCTAAATGCATTATACCTCTCGCGGAAATCAGCGTATACATAGATTTAATTAGCATTCCAACGATTCTTGTACTGATCACGGCTTTAGTGACGTCCCATATAATTATTTTGACATTAAGATTAAGTATGATGGGACTTCATGCCAGGTGTCGCTGAAGTTGCATATCAAACGCTGTTGTATGAGGTTACCTTTTTGTTTTTACACACGCACGCACTGGCACTCATGTACGCTCACACGCACGTACACACACTAAGTTAGCTAGCCATATTGAACATGGGAAACACAATGAAGGAAAGATACATCTTGCTGCATGCAATGTTTATAAAGTCGTAAATGGACAAATACCCAATATCCCATAGAGTTATGATCGAATGCAGATAACATGTAATAAAGAATTAAATGTTCAGCTTATTCTGAAAATAACAAAATTTTTTGTGGACTGTTTCTTGGACAAGTACAGTGTGACGTATCTTAGAAAACCAACTGAATTCACCGACAGACTAGTTATTCAACAAGTGTAGGTGAATGAAGTGTTCCTTGTTTACAGAATCAGTTGAATTCTGTTAGCAGTGGTTAGCTCAGCGTGGCTTATATTTCTTCTACGAATGGTGAAGTCATTCACAAACCTTGGAACACAAATGCGTCTTTATTATAATTTTCATTATTGATTACAGGAATCGACCCCTCAACGAAACCGGTTTTAACCCAACATCATTTTAGCATATACATTTAATATGTGAACATTCGAAAATACTAATGGTATTGCACTCCGTGTTTGGACATCTTTAACAGCGTCTAGAATAACTGTCATTGTTCAATAATATGCCTTCCAAACCTCCAGAGAAAGTGATATTGATCTGAAGGCTTTTATCGAAATGGCGCATAGTCTGACAGTAAGCACAAAAATGGATGGTGAGCCGAATATTTGTCATAGAATTATTCCCTGAGGGAGTATGTTATTTAATCCAATACGGAACTTGTACCGCTAGAAACTTGTAGGGTTTTGTGTCTAGATACATACTTCTAAAAATATCGTAATAACTACGAAAAATAGGTTGATTCATATTTTTATGTTGCAAGCATGCACTTCGTCCATATGTCCTTCAATGCCAAATTAATAATTATGCATCAATTTGCATAGTAAAATTTGTTGTAATTTTTTTAATAATAATTGTTTGCAGTTCTAGACATTTTACAACCCAATAAAAGCTTTCGCGATATGAAAGGTTACAAGAATAACAACGATTCGTGTAGTGTAGTTTTAGGTTTAGAGAGACTACACTGATTAACACACACTACACTGTGACACTTTGAAAGATATATTGAAATACTTCTTCAGTGTTCAAGTTGTGTAAGGGTTAAAACTTTATGTCGTCTTATTTTCTATTAAAGATAAAAGCTTTTGGGGACATACTGAGAAACCAATATTAGGTTACATAATCACATATTTGTGTCGCGTGTTGTAAAGATTTCTTTTGCGCTACCTCCAGTTGAAGAGTATCAATTCAAATCAAAAGCAAAAACAAAAACAAACAAAAACTTGAAATTGAGGGTTGTGGGTTCAGACCCAGAAAGGGACATTTTTTCTTTATTTCTTAGCTTTGGTTATTATTTGTTCATCACTTACCTTAACATTAAGAAAGAAAAAAAAGATTTACTTTTCTTCTAATCAATTTGACATTTATTAAATAATTCATTATAGATGTAATAAATGATAGGGTATTTGATATAACCAACATAGGACTCTGTCCTAATTTCGTATTGAAATTGCTATTTTTTCGTTCACCGAAAGTTTTTTATAACAGGAAGTTATAATTCTAACTGGTACGGAAAACGCATGTAAACATAAATTAAAATAATAATATATCAGCATTTCATTAAATTATATATATGTGTGTGCGTGTGTGATAAAATAGTTAATGGTTTGTTATTCATAAACAATAATATTTTATGAGTTTAGTTACACATCAAACAGTAGATCTTAAATATCCCACTTTCCCAAACATATCGTATCGTGAAAAATATCGAATAAACTGACTTAAACGGACGATGCGTTTCGAATCGTGGAGGGAGTGTATCGTTAGAGCTGTAGAATACCTTCACTGTTGTTAACATTGTTGTTATCCATTATGTGTACTATGTGTACGAGAACTGATGTATTTGCGGTTTGCTATTAGCAATGCGTTTGAACGTCATGATGTTATTGGTACCCTTTGGATCGGCTCGCAAACGAAAAACATTAGTACCTACAATAACAAGTATAAGAAATGCATTTAAGTAATCCTTTTATTTTCTGTTATGGTATTGAACTCGGATGTATGTAAATCTTGGACACAATCAAATGATGTAAAGCCATAACAGTTTGTAATATAGAATGCCTGGATCATCCCTTTATAATTTATTTTTCCAACAACAATAACAACAACAACAACAAACTTCTCCCATTATCAAATGTCCTAATCTTATCAGTAACACTTGTTTAGCCAAGAGTTGTAGCTCATGTAGACCATGAAAATGTAGGTCAGCGAAAACACATATTAAATACTTGAACGCAATTAGTAATAAAAAAAAATCAACAAATCTTATTCTAATAAAGATTAGCAAATAAGTATGGTTTCCATTCCCTTCAAATTAACAGATTAAATAAAAATGGTAACTTCTATTTAGAATGAATGAATCATTCACGAGAAAGCACACCCTACACGTGTATCAAGGGATGTATCGCGGGCTGAGACTTTGTTCTGTGCCTTTTCGGAATTTGGTATATGTTGCAATGCTCATAGGACTTTGTCATATATTCTTATTTATCAAATTTATTTTCTGTCGTTTCTTTAATTGTTCTACGTGATTTACAATTAACGTAACAGCACGTCTCTCCGGCACATTGAAGGAAAAGATATTTGCTTTGATGTCGGATAGATGGTTGTTCAAGAAAATCATAAAATCATTGCCATTAATATTTGACAATCTGCAAAAAGAAATATTCATACTTAACTCTGAAGCGAGGCGAGAATGTGTGGCATTTATTGTGTCTATATTACACAAGCAGCTGCTCAATTCCATTTATTTATACCTTTGTCAGATGATACACATTTGTAATAATGTGTATCAAATGCAGAATTATTATTAATGACATTAAATATAATCCTTCATCATTTATCAATCGAATACCATATTTCTACGTTGTGCTTGTACCATGTTAGTGGGTGTATGCGTCCTTGACTGATTAGAGTTGCTAAATTATAATCCTTTGCAGGGAGAGTTTGAGTAAAAATTAGGGAAATGGAGAGTTTGAGTCAAAATTAGGGAAATTCGTCTACCAGCATTTCTTTCTGCTGATAGTCTCCTTAATAAGAAGCTATTAAGATGACCCTAATTACATCGATTTTAATTATATATCTACTGTGCAGTAGACAATAGGAATATAACAGTCAAATAAATCAAGACTTCACCACAGTAAATGCAACATACTGGCTTATAAGACCATCAATTTAAAAGCGAAGAATTCTTTGAAGGCATTTTTCACCTATTGTCATTTGATTAAGCAGCACAATCAATCTTACTGTGTTTTGTGGCATTTTGTTAATAAACTTTCTAGGAACGATTATTATCTTAATTATGAAAGTTACCTTATGCTGATGTGAATCTAGATAGTAATATCTAGTATCGGAAATGTTGAATGTTTGCCAGAAACAACAGTCATTTCTGCTATTTAATGATATTTGGATTATGTATAATATATTTTTTAAAAGCAGCAGTTCCTCATTGAGAGCTTATTTATATCAATGAAAATCATGTCTTAAAATTGTGAAATATAAGAATATTAATAATTATTACATTCTGTGCAGTTCTGTAACGTTGATAAATTCTTTCAAATTCTTTTCAGTTGATGTAGTTGTTGCTGAGAATACAGTGAAAATAAAGTATACTAGAACGTTTCTTTCATTTGTATGATCAACTGATGGTTCAAATTTAATTTTTTTAATGCATTAACTGCCTGGGCAACTGGACCTGGTAGCGCAATCGGTAGAGCGTCGGGCACCGGGTTCGATTATACTAAAGGTGTCAGAATAATGTGACTGGGTGTGGTATCATGCCATGTGTTCACGGCATGCAATACACCGTGAAGGCAGCTCTATATCTGTTTCAAGATACTGTTGGTGGGACGATAAACCCCCAAAAATATAATAATAATATAAGCATAAACAACATTTGTTCTTAAATAGTTTAACCCTGAAAGAAAATTAATTCTTTGTCTATTTTCAAAGCTACAATGTATAATGTATTTTAAATGAATTGCGACAAACAAATCATCAAATGGGGGCACAATTTGATTTTAAATATTACGTTTAGATTATTATGAATAACGCTTACATGTTAACTGTTTGCCAGTTAATGTCTCATTTCAGTTTTCTGACCTTTGATAGCTGACAGAGTTATGATTTATATGACTTTCCATTATCGCTTACTCAGACTGACCCATGAAGACTGCAGGTACGCAAATATTTATATCTATGTGTGTGTCCATTCTAAATTATATTTGATCCCTCGCAAGGAAACCAAAGCATACAGATTATAATATAGCATTTCAAGGATTCATGTACCGATCACGACTTCAGTTATTATTATATTGACAGTATGATTTAGTATGTTGGACATTATGCCAAGTGTCGTTGAATATGCATCCGTGATTTGGTTTTGTATAGTTAGTGATAATTAAGGTTGTGACTTTTGCACATACAGGCACTCGCACATACGGAAGGACACACAAGCATGTCAGGGACGTTACTATCCTGCTACATACAAGATTAATATACTCGAAAATGCATCAACACCTCAATGCCCTTAATGATGATCGAGTAAAGATGACATGCAATATATATACTCCATATTAACTTATTTCGAAAAATAAGAAAATTGCTCGAGGGCTGTTGTTTGGATCCTTAAAGTAAAACTTATTTTAACGAAATAATTGGCTTCAATGACAAGACCATTTTTAAACATATGTAGGTTAATGGCGTTTATTTTGTTCGTAGTACCAGTTGAAACACGTTAGCATTGATTAACATAGAGTGGCTTTTATTTCTCCTACGAGTATCGCGGTTATGTCTGTTGGCTTTCAATTTATGTTTAACGTAGCTTTTTTTAAAATACCGGAACGAACTGGCGCGTAATAAAAAAACCAGCGTTATTTATTTCTTCCTGTTTGTCAACCATTTACCCAGTTAGTATGCAATACATATATGTCACAGAGTGTACGTTTCTACAAATTACAGAACTCTGTTTTTATCGCTTCCAATGGAGCGATGACAATTAATTTTTTAAAAAGGGTTACGCAAATGGCATTTATACAGCTTTGTGGTTTACAACAATTTTTTTAATATGTCAAATCATGGTAAACGTTGGATCTTGTGATATAAGGAAATACAACATCAATTCACAAATACATTAAAGATATAATTACAGAAGATTGTAGTTAAATTAAACTAGCACTGTTTATTTCAATCGTAGTGGAAAAATGTTTTTAAATGGAAGTATATTTTTATAGTTCAAACTTGTTCCAGCATTGGAAATAAAGATATATATTTAACACTCACAAAGAGTTTATTTAAAACATAATGTTCGCATTAATACACATGGCTGTTATTACTATCACTTAAAAAGATGATCAATACAATAATTCTTCACTATAAAATTGTCTTCATTCTTCTTGAATCGATGTCATCTGCTTTAAAGTTGTACTCATTTATATGTAGGTAATTTGGGTAAGGTTGACTCTATCTTGGTCTCTGTCGTCCTAGGATGGGTCTACTTATCTCCTTCGGTCTTCCAGGGATGGATCTATTATGGATTTACTTATCCCCTTCTAATGCCAATAATGCGATAAAGGTTTACTTAATATTGTATATATGTGAAACAATAATTGCAATAATGTTAAGTCATTAACAAAATTAGGATATACTGTTGTCTCAATACAAATCTACATGTATGTTTATGTTGTAGAACATAGTTACATTAAATGCCATACTTAGCAAAGAATTGGGACTACTTGCTACTTTAAAGAATTAACAAAAGTCTAAACATACATACAGAAAAACACATACCTCAATACTCATGGGATTTCTTTCCAATAATTTTGTCACAGTGTGACTCTTTCCTTAAGCTTTTCATCCTTTTGTCACGATGGACACTTTTCTAACTTTTGACCATCGATGTGGCCTACAACCAAAGGAATCAAAGAGCTAACTTTGGTTTTCAATTCTGCGACAATACAAGACTATTACAATATTATATATACGGTTTACGTATGCATGTACGCTTTATGCACGTACGTTTGTATCATGTATGTTTGTTTGTTTGTTTATTGGGTTTATCGTCCCACCAACAGTATTTCGGTTATCTGGAGACGATGTCCACTTGAAGCAGATATAGTGCTGCCTTCACTGTGTATAGCGTGCCTTGAACACCTGGCATGATACCACACCCAGTCACATTATCCTGACACCGGGCCAACCAGTCGTGGAACTACCTTTATATTTGCTTGAGCGTTAGCAAGGGAGCTATACCACTACCATTTTTAACGACTTTGGTATGTCGCGGCCCGGGAACGAACCCGGGGCCTCCCGTACCTGGAGCCAACGCTCTACCGATTGCGCGTATCATGTATGTAAGTCTGTTAATACGTGCTGAATGTTGTAGGTCAATTAGTGTGTAATGTGTCTCTCTACTTCAAGGTAGACAGCATTCAATCAAGTCACTTATCTTTTATGAAATCTTCAGATAATAGCTTAATTGTTACAAGGCTCTTCAGAATAAAATAATTACATCACAAACTTCCGCAACAAGTGGCGACATATTATCGAAGAATGAATGGAATGAATAGGAATAACTGACTTCTTCCAACAATCAATGTTACTTGTCTGGCGATGAAATTAATCGACGCGGTAATAATAAAACAGAGACAATCTTGATTCATATTCTATTGCCGTTTTTCCCACACAAATACGGTGCACTTGTGCGAAGCGAATTGCAAGTTCGAGTTTAGAGAGAATAAGAATATATGACAAAGTCCTATGAGCATATATCAAACTCTGAAAAGGCAAAGGACAAAGGTATTTTACGTGCAAGCCAAGTGAAAAGTAAGAACAGATTTTTTATGATTCTAAGGAGCAAACCCGACAGTTACTGCCTTGGAACGGTCAGTCAGAAATATGGCCCGACTGTGGCCTGTATTTAAGGAAGTAAACCTTTCCGAATTGCGACTTCAAATTAAATGTAAATTACTATACTTGTCTTTTTCTGGTTACGTAAGGTATGCTTTTTTTAAAATATTTAGAAGTCAATGTTTACATAATAAAATAATATAATAATAAGAAGTAATAAAGTAAAAATAAAGTAATAAAAACAGTGATATCCATAAAGATATTCTGAAATTGTTATACCTACGTCATACGTTTAGTTTTGTTGGCGTCCTCTTTATATCTTGCTCTGCAAAAAACGTACTAAAATGCTAGATTTATATAGAATAGTTGTGTCGTATTTTTATATAATTGTAGGCAATTTGGAAAATGTAAAATTAGTGTCAAACGTATTTCGCTAGCAAAATGTATGGTAGTTTATACATATACACTTAAAACCGAATGTCATTTAAGCAAGCCAATTTTAAATGTGAACCTTCCGGAAAAGCTGATCGTTTTACATCGTTTTACACTCCGTGTTTGGACATCTTTAACAGCGTCTAGGATAACTGTCATTGTTCAATAATATGCCTTCCAAACCTCCAGAGAAACGTGATATTGATCTGAAAGCTTTTATCGAAATGGCGCATAGCCCGAGAGCCAATTTTTGAAAGCACAACAAACGCACAATGATCCAGATATCTGTCATACAGAACTATTCCATGAAGGGGTATATTATTTGATTGACCAAATGCACAACTTGTACTATAGAAAAGGTCGGGTTTTCTGGTGTTTTTTTTTTTACATTTTCTGCCCCGCTTTGAGCAATAAGCTTGATAAATCTATTCTAAGCAGACCAAGACAACTTGAAATAAACGGGAGTGTTAAAGAGTTAATATGAAAACATATTAGTCACAATATGTACATTTAGGCATTACCAAATAAATTAGATAAAATATAAAATACTATAATATTTCACCCAAATGGCTGATAATTGATACACTCATGTTTTAATTGACATTGTTCCCTTAAAATGTAAGGCTTGTAACAAGTTTTCAAGTTAAACTTAAAATATTAATTGTATTACTATCTGCCTTGATATACTGCAAGTAGTATTCGTTGTCAAATAGTTAAATCGATAGACTCGCGATCAGAGGACCAAGTCTCAAATCACATACCTGACGCGGTGTTGATCATGAATGATTGTACTGATTAGATAACATGTTTATGTAATCCGATTTGATCAACGGGTGAGGCACTGCCCACTTTACTTACAGATGCTATTCATATTTCTGTCAAATGATCATCAGCAGTGTGACTTAAATGCATGCTTGTTTGTGTAAAGTATTCCGTGTTACCCAAAAGAAATGGTGTACATCTCCGGAAACAGTCCATCATTTAAAATATTATACGTACATATAGAAATGCAATATAAATCTACCATGAGACAGTAAGCATTTGGTAGCCAATTATTTTTATGATTCATAATTCATAAGTTCAACTTTGTCTATTACACCTTATAGTTTAAACACACTTTCTTACATTCCGTCGTAATTCTATAACTGAAGTAACATCAGCAAAAGACATATTGCATGTATCTCATATTATTGCATATTACTGCAGTTCTAGACATTTTACAACCCAATAAAAGCTTTCGCAATATGAAAGGTTACAAGAATAACAATAATTCGTGTAGTGTAGTTTTAGGTTAAGACAGACTATATTGATTATCACACACTTTAGCATAAACTATTTTTAATTTCCTTTCTTTTCATACCGTTTTAATAAATACCGAACTAACTAAATATGGTTACAATTTACAATTTTAACATATCAAGAAGTGTAAACCTACTTCCATGTATATGTACATAATTGTAAAAGCGGCACATCAACATGTCTGTGTGACACTATAATTAAGTGACGGTTACATAAGCTGGAAATACAAGGTTTACAGCTGGGTGGTGTTCGACAAGTCTCTGCAACAATAAGTCCGCTTAATTGCATTGTTAAAAAGATATTACAGAAAGTCACTTTGGTGTATGATAATATTAATATTTCCTGAATTTCCTGTTAATAGAAATAATTAACTCAGCTTGCAACCTGATGTTACATTTTAACATCAACATGTTTTACCATTAGAAAGTACTATGTTTGCTTTTTTTTATTGGTGTGCGATAATAAATTGTATGGTCACAATTAGTGTCTCATGTGTTCACTTCTTTCAGGGATTTTGTTTTCTTTTAAAAAATGAGCACATTTAATAAAAATCGCGATATCGTGTTTCCAATCTTTACAAAACCCAGAGGAAACATCAGCCTCTGTACATATCTTCGTTACTTCTGAGGAAATAACCATACTACATTCCTTTTATCACATCCTCTGTATTATGCTTATATTACTTTCACTTGCAGGTTTATAAACTCGTTGTACTGGAACCAGTTGAAACAAGGTCCTATTAATTAGTACCCCAGGACTATTTTACCATTGAGCATAATGATGAACATCACGCAATGTTGTTGAAGTTTAACTTTGTCTCAGGTCACAACTTCGCCTTGACAAGCAATACGTAGACAAGCAGAGGCCCTTAGGTGGACAGCGATACAAGGTCGACTTGTACCACGCATTCGTCACATGTACGACGGGGTAGATTCTGTGTGGGAAACGGCAAGAGATACCATATTGGACAGCTTCGTTGCAAGAGTGAGCTGCACGAGCAGATACCATATTGGACAGCTTCGTCGCAGGAGTGAGCTGCACGAGCAGATACCATATTGGACAGCTTCGTCGCAGGAGTGAGCTGCACGAGCAGATACCATATTGGACAGTTTCGTTGCAAGAGTGAGCTGCACGAGCAGATACATTATTGGACAGTTTCGTTGCAAGAGTGAGCTGCACGAGCAGATACATTATTGGACAGCTTCGTCGCAGGAGTGAGCTGCACGAGCAGATACCATATCGGACAGTTTCGTCGCAGGAGTGAGCTGCACGAGCAGATACCATATTGGACAGTTTCGTTGCAAGAGTGAGCTACACGAGCAGATACATTATTGGACAGCTTCGTCGCAGGAGTGAGCTGCACGAGCAGATACCATATCGGACAGCTTCGTCGCAGGAGTGAGCTGCACGAGCAGATACCATATCGGACAGCTATGTCGTAGCACATATACTAAGGATTGTGTTATCAGAGAAGTGTTGTTTGTCTTGTAGGACGTATAAATACAGTGCACAGTTAAGACCAGCGGACAGTTACCAGACTTAATATAAGCCGGCGGGGTTTTGTTTTTCTTTTCTTTTGTTTTAAAATCGTTTTCATTTATCTTGTATGTATATTGATTTTGTATATAAAGTATAATATAATTTTAAATTGTCTTTTGGGTTTTATATTCTGCCTTAGTGAGTCACCTTCTGGCCATTTTGTCACACTCATGTCATCGCTAACAGATCTCTATTTAGGAGCAGTTCAATTACCGAGACATTTCTATAATGTACATAATGTACAAAGTGTAGGTATTGAATTCACTGTGATATTGTTTGTAAATTTTATTCTATGTTCACTAATTTAAATCCGTTGTAAGAGGTTACCGTAGTTATCTCACTTTATTTATTGAGGAGACTCGTCAGGAGATAAGAGATATATCACCATACACATTATGTATTTAAACAAACATCAAATAATAAAAATACTAAATTGCGCACAAAGGTTTGTATTAAAAAGTATTATTATTTCTACTAGAAGAACTTTACAAAATTGCTTAAGACATGCAATTTCACTTAAATTGCTTCCCTCAACATTTCTTAATTTAATTGATAGGGCTTTGATTGGATGCTTAATTAAAAGTTATGTCAACAACGATACATGTTTTGCAAACTAAAAGTACAACAAAGGTTCCAATTTAAAGAAAAAAAGAAAATAAAAGCTGTTTTTAGAATCCTGTTTGAAAAGAAAACTGGATACTAAATAAATTAAACAACGAAAATGCATAAAAGTGTATATAAGGAGAAGATCTATTCGCTTATTTATTTATATTTTGGGGGATTATATTTTCAGAACACACTTTTTAAAACTCAGATACTTTGAAAATGAATTATAACTGGAATATTAGGGACACCAGTCGGCCCTTTAGCCCACTGGTAATTCCCCGCAGTAACCCTGATACCACTCTATGTTATTTTATCGCCCAAATGTACATTAATATTACTTTTCCCCCTTAAACATGCAAATGATTTTTCAGTGAAAAGGATATGTCAACCTTTTAGCCACAGCAGCAATAACACAATCGCAGCACTAGCATAATTTCTCCAACGCACAGAGTAAAGCAGCACACACTTACATGTCGTTGTAAGCATCCTAAGCGATGCTTAATTGCCTAATTGTATAAATATGTGCTCCTGGGGACGATTAAACGAATGGCTACCAGCTTTGACGTAATTGCTGGACTATAGACTCGCTGGCCGGGATAATTGGAGCCGCAAGCACTTTCAAGATAATGAGGTATAAAGTGGGTCCTTTCTTTAGGCGTATGCAGACGTATAGCTGTATATTAACAAATTGGGTACACTTAAAAGTAAAGATTAAGACATCCTCCGCCGTATGAAAATTTGCTAGGGTTTTCACGAAAGACAGATCACTTGAATCTAGAAGCAATTGATGTTTAAGCTTCAAAAGCGTCACAGTGCAGGAACGTAGCGTATGCGTTTTCTGATAGAGGTTCTTTGCAATGAGACTGCGGAATATAACGATGATACTTTGCTGTTGTTCATACTCTACATTTGACCACGGTTAAAATTAAATACAAAACACACAAAAGTAATTAAAACTATCAACGCTTTATTTAATATTATTCAAAATTTTACGGTTATTTCACCAATCATTTCTCATATAGATAACAGCTTTGAAGAGCTGTGAAGATGTGTCTCGGATGTATGGATAAAACAAGCCAGAAGTTTCATTGACGACAGATCGTGTCTTATATTCAACCACCTACAGGGCCTCCATGTTATTGTATATGCAGTTTTCTAATGATCGTATATCAGAACAAGTAGAAGAGCCTGTCCGAAGTGCTGAACATAACATGACTTACATTTAACTCGTGGGCATCGTGATTAAACCAATCACATTGTTGGCCTTGCAATCATTCCTGGGTCACAGCCTTACGTTGTTACTGGTAATTAGAACTGGTGATTGGTGAAAACTAGCGTTCGCCCAAAAGCTATTCTTTTTATCAGCAAAATAAAGTGGGTTATTTTTTATATTTGATCTTCTTAATTCATTTATTTAGCTATAAACATGAGCTAATTTTAAGTTCCTAGTGATGTATGCTTACCACTTATAATGTGTCTTTGAAATAATCTTTCAAAAACCAATGTTGTTATCAATAGAATTCACAAATTCGTATTTTTGTTATATATATATATATCTATTTATCAAAAATGAATAATTAAAACTAAATAGATATTGTCTTCCTTTCTGAAACAGAAGGATGGTTCTGTTCTTGGTGATAAATATTCAATATGGAATACTGTTTCAGTCGTTAATAAACGTTTTATATATTTATACATTTTGCTGTGACTTAATACTTTTAACTTTGTGTAACTGTTTATGACGGACGACACCAAAATAGCACAAGAATAACAACCGACGCAAAGAACCTGAGCTTGGATACATTCCGACGAAAAGGCTGTTGCTCCGAAATGCATTCGAATTTTAGCGGGCGAAGGAAATGGACAATATTCATAATATTAGGACACATGGTTTCAAGCAAATTGCTTTCTCTACCAATTTTGCCATACAGAGGACATTTCTTTAGATTTCTTACCTGTCTGGTCGAAAAAAATATTGCAACTAATAATAGATATGCAATCTTATGATTAATTATAAAAATTATAATATGTAGTTTACATTTAAGTGTGTTTTACATATGAATCTTTCTTACACCAATGGTTATTGCTAAGAGCAGTTATGTAGAATACATTAAGATCGTCTTATTTCTTTTTGTATAATTATGATAAATTTGCTGTTTCTTTTCTGTCATCTGTTTAAGAAAAAGTCTCTTGAAAGAAAAAGGTTACCAATGCTGTCATTGCTTTTATTATCAGACAGTTTATAATTTGATAAGTGTTTCATTAAGCTATACAACATGTGTCAATGACTTACCGTTATAATGTTCAGTCATCTTTAAAAAATCAAGGATTGTGTTACGTGTAACAGCCTTATGTATACTGATTTCAACAGCCTTGCGTATCAGTATACATTAGGCTGTTACACGTAACACAATCCTTGATTTTTTAAAGATGACTAAAGATTCCGAAACGTGTAAAATTTTAGCTGAAAAAATTTGAAGATTCTAGATTATGTACTTTGGTCCGTATTTTCTTCTTAGATTTGAAAAAAAAAGGCGTTCCGTACATGCCCTGTATACTTCATTAATTAATGATAAAATTAAAAAAATAAAGTCAATGATGAAATTAAGTGATTAAAAAAATACTCGGGAGATGCGCCAAAACCATTCTTGCAAAGAAAGTAATGACCTTTTTTAATCATCACTAGATACATGATGTGCAGTTATATGTTAGGTGGTACTTAGTGCTTTCTACTTGATAACATAACATTCCTTTTAAAATGCGAAGGTTTCCCAGTCAGAAAAGTCAATGGTATTGCTATGGTAATTAACAGTATACGTTGCTACATGCAAGCTTGTTTTTATACTACCTTGAGCAGGATATGCTTATATATGTAGCGTTTGATGTCACGCTTCATTGACGGTATTCATTCTATCGATCCTTTCTTCACTCAAATGGTCTAATTAATTTATTCTCCATAAATTGTCATAAGGAAGCTAAGCATTGTTACTAAAAGCTAACTTTCCGGACGTTGAAATCTATTTCTAATGTTCTGTTTCTAATCTATTTCTAATATTTCTGATATTTCTTGATTGCTTGCATTGAGAAACCCATGTATGAAAAACGAGTTGATTTCATCTTTAATATTGTGTAATAATGTTTTGATGGCAGTTCACATTTTGCTGTAACAATGATACATTTATTTACAAGTGAACTATGATTACATAGTTTGTACTCAGAAGAAGTTTAATGTTAGAAATTATTGAAAGTCAGTTGTAACTAAAAAGGTTTAAGATTTCACAGATTAATATGACAAATATGTCATGTCAGTATAATGGTTCATTTTGATAAAGGCATAAACCGTCTTGCATTTTGTGGATGGTATAATTCAACATTCGAACAATATAGAATTCTTAGTTTCTGACTTATTTACAGATTTGGTTAGAAACAAGGACTAGTATGGCCATTGTAACTGCACGAAATGCCGTTGGAATATTCATGCATTATTTCACTTAGGAAATATGACAATGTTGAATATAACATGTATTAAAATTTGAAAAAGGCACAGGACAAAAATTACAGAAAAATGTGACAAAACATTATATAAATAAAATAAAAAAAACAACATCAGTTACCGCATTTGGAACGATCAGTCGTCAAAAGACCCGTTTTTTTTATAGAGCTTTAACCTCACACTTCCTTTGGTGTTTCCCAAATGCAAGCAATGAAATTAAAAACATTTAATTTGGGTGAGGGTATAAATATTGTTTATATTGAACAAATACCACACTCGACAAATATTTGAATTAAGGACAAAATGACCACAGAAGAGGTGTAAATGGTTATAACATCGTGTTCATGTGTCGATGGAATTGCAGACTCAAAGTACAACATACGTTCAATAAAAATACACGTAACGTTCGTAATAGGCTTATAAAATGATAACATAAATTACATGCACGGGGAGATCGTCTACGACCGCCACATCTGCACAGGTAACAATGATGTAATCATGAATACCGCAACATGGCAATGCCCTATCAGTACTGCAGAGTATTTTAAAATTCGAAAAGGACAAAGGTGTGCACATGGCAGTCAGATGTAAACGGTACACATTATTTGGTCACGACAAACATGCATAAGAGAACAAAAGTCGCAACTGACAAAATTTTACTAAATGAGAGGTCTACACTTTGCCTTACGGAAATGTATTTTTCTGTTTGTATCTCATGCAATGTCCACATTAATCATTGTATCATTGTATCTGTTTAAACTCCCGACCAGGTGCTTACTGTTAATTGTTTCACTTTGACGGGATATTGTTATTTACACTGTTTGTTTGATAGAAAAACCTTCAGGAAGTGCGAGGTTGGAGCGCACCACAAACCAGGTTTAAGCACCCCAGTCGGCCCTTTTGCCGACTGACCGTTCCAAGGCGGTAACTGATGGTTTTTCTTTTTGTGTATTATGATAGGACCTTTTCTTATTTACCTATTAAAACTTTTAACTTGCCAAAGCTTTTACTTTTATAAAAAAAAGAAAATCTCATGCATTCCATTCCCTGTTTAATTGTGTGAATGGTATAATTTAACTAAAAATTAATGTGCATATGTATTTAATTTATCCTATAAGGATTGTTATGTGTATTTCTTTTGATGTACATTTGACTTTGGTTTCTCAATTTGATCATGAACAGGATGTTACAACCATTTACTCTTCTTTGGTCATCTTATTTTCTTGATTCAAAAAGTTAATTTTATTTACTATCAACATTTGTTGTAGTTCTTTCTAATCGAAATAATACATTTCGCTTGCATGTGGGTGCCTTTGTCCGGTGCCCTTCAAATGTGTGTATATGTTTCAATGCTCAAAGGACTTTGTCATATCTACATTGCCATTGTCTAATGCAGTTTTCTATATCCATTGTGCCTCTAAAGGAACATTGCCACATTTTTGTTATCAATCACATTTGCTGTCTCTCATTAACACAGACAAATAAGTCAATTTATGACTTGAAATATCGTGTTTATATCAATGTGCAGTACTTAGATTATTGTGCGAGATGCTGTGGGATTGGGATTGGGATTTGCCGGCATTTTTGCCGATATTGTGCAGTGACATTTCTATTATTATAACACAGGGGCACGTATGCGATGTCCAGTGACTGGACCCGGCCGGTCCATTATACTGACACCGACGAGTCAGGCGTAATGCTGTCCCCTTAGCACCGAGCGTTAGGAGGGAAGCCACTACTGGTAACTTAAGAGTCTTTGATTGACCCGGCCGGGGTTTGAACCCGCGACCTCCCGAACCGCAAGCCGACGCTCTTCCACTTGAGCTTATGCGGCCGGTACGAGTTCTTTGACACGTTGGACTTCGACGGATGTAACCTATATTGGATATATGCGGACGGCTAATGTTGAACTGAAACCATTTATTATGTATTTCATTTCCCAAATTTATATGTGGTATAATAGCAAATAAATCAGCTGAAAAGAACATATAGAAAAAGGCTGTTTTTGCAATTTAAAATGAATAAACACCAAAATCATAAATTTACTTACAGGTAGATGGACAATTACTACAGGTCCTGGTGACCACAAAATTTAAATTTCCACTAAGACTAGGCCACGAAACATTTATAAAACCTCAGTAATACAATGTGAACTACCAAGTTGAAGTTGCGAAGGACTAAGAAAACAAATTGTACACGCAGAGCAACAGCACCTGTTATCGCCTTGAAACGATCAGTCGGCAAAAGCCGTTTTGCGTGCTTTGTAGAGGTCTCCAACCCTCCAATAATGCTTTTTTTTTCAAAGACAACTACCCATTTATTTAATTGATATTGCGTTATACGTTATTTAAAAGAATCCACAATATCTTAACAAGTTGCTGTCCTAGTAGCAGTTGAAACAAGTGCCCTTTTCGTGTTATAGTAAAACGTCAAATTACATATTGAATAACAGTTTAAGGTCTGTGCCTTTCATGTTTAAAGATTGTATTACACGCTGTGTTTGAATAACTATAGCATTGTCTTGAATACCCCTGTCGCAAATAAAAGCCCTCTGAACATCGAAAGTAATGTGATATCGATTCCAAAGCTTTTAACGAAATGGCACAGAATCAATTTTCCGCAAGCACAAACACGAAAATTGAAACAAATGCACGTTATCTAACAGGCGTTGATGAAGTATGATCTTTAGAATCTTGACAAGTCCTGTTCTGTGTTAAAGAAAGTCACATTTTTGTCCACCCACGCATTCATCCTTTGTCAGCCGCTTTTGTGGTTTGCAGCTAAAGAGCCAAAAATGCAAACCACAAGATTAAATAAAACAGTGATTTATTATAACACATATTCATTTATAGTAATTTCAAACAACGGTTGAACCTACCGTTGAAACTACGGTTGAATAATTGTAAACTTTATTGGGAATGATAAATTTTGCAAACAATAGATTATCTATAATATTATCCGCCCTATAAAAGTTATACTTTCTTTTTAGCTGGAGAAATACTTTTAAGGAATTGTAAAAATACATTTTAATTAGGCAATGCGAATTAAAAATCAGGCTTATATAACAGACTAACGGTCAGAAGATTTAATAAATTATAATATAATTATAATATGAAAAATATTAAATTGTAACAACAAACATTTAATTTTTGCGGATGTATCATATCATAAAAGGCAGACAATGCAGATACAATACTTCATATGACGATTTCAGTAAAATGCAGATCATCGAATAGAAAAGCAGCATTCATAATCAGCATATAAATCTTTTACTTTGTACGATAATTCATCCATTAAATGGATTCCGTGTCTGTGAGATGTGTCTGTAAACTCGAGAACACTGATACTGCAGTTGCAATTTGATTTAGCTCGAGGTCTTGTACTTGAGGAATGGTGTAGATGGCACTGGGTCACACTATCGTATTGATCACGTCGCATCCTCCACATGAGTTTGGCTTATATGATAGACTCGGGCATGATACAGTTGTGATACCGTTTAAAGACGTAAATTGAACTAGACTTACCAGTAAGAAAATGAGAAAATATCTGGATGTGCTACTGGGGCTACTGTAGAGTGTTTTAAAGCATTTGGCCTAATATGGGGTGTGTGTGTGTGTGTGGGGGGGGGGGTGTTGGTTGGAATGTAAGGACGTTGAGATACTGATTTTGAATATGTTAATGTAAATCTAAGACTATTTTATTTTATTTGAGCAGAACTATATAAAACATACATAAAAGGACCTCAAATACAATATTAAGCCATTATACGTCCGGAGCACTAAACTTTAATAAAAATTTATCGGTCACTTAGAGCATGTGTTTACCTCAGCCGCATAAACTAACCATACAATTTATTACACATAGATATTGTCATCTTGTTGTGTTGGGTGTCTTACGAAAATGTTTAAACCAAGTTAATTTCTAACTGTTCTTTTTCTCTTGTGTTTATTGCCTCCTTCCGTGTTTCTTCATCGTGTTTTATTTAATTTTCATTTTATATCTGACAATAGCCCGGAAAGATACATTACAATTTAGCCATAAATACACGAATCTATATGTGTATATTTTGGCTACAATAAAAAGTTAAATATATCGAATTGCACTGCCCTAAAAGTATCACCTGTGAATGAATACACTATGTTTATTAAGATGGAATACGAGGGTCGTAGACTTTGTTTATAAATTTAATATATCACAATTAAGGTACTTTATTACATTGAAAACAAAAGTAACTACTAACAAGCACAATTAGAAAAAAAAGACAATGAAGTAATAAGGATTACAAGATGCGACTTCAAACAAACAATTTACATTTAACACCACAAGGCATCCAATGCGACGTCAACGCCTATTAATACAGCACCAAACTTATCACCTTTAACCATTTCTTGTAACTGTGCACTGGCTAGTTCTTTCCACGTTGGGCTTAAACACCATTGAGGGAAATAGTTATAGGAGAATAATTAAAAACATAAATCTAGGGATGATAAGGAACATTGCAATAACCGTGGGATAATTTTGATTACACATGACACGTGTTTTAAGAAAGTGACAATAATGTAAGTTAAACACATTGACTCGCAATAAAAATAAACAACCCTGGAAAAGAATGCAAAACATTTATAAAAACATCGGTACTATTTAAACGGCTCAATATCAGGGCCCAGGAAACTTTTCATGAGAATGCTCTGTCTGTTACTACCTAATTGATTCCTGGACGCTACTTTTATGTCATTTTAGATGCTGAATCCACGCTCAGCTGTGGCTGTCTGAAGTGGAACTAGTACAGCAATCTGACTGCGCTAAGTAAGGTTTGGAAACGAATCAGACTGGTTGGATCCCAGCAGTTTCCATGTTGATTATATTGTATGGCGTCGATACTACTGCTGAGCTACTAGCTTCTGTTATAACAGACAGTTCTCCTTGACAGTGGACTGCCATGATTGACACCACATCTGCTGCCTCAGCAGAAAATCTGTTTTCAATTGCACTAATGATATTGTCAAGAAACGACTTTCTTGTCTTCTCCTCCTGTTGTCGCAGCGCTTGGATGTCAACAACCTTTACGCGCTTATACTCTTTGAGTTTATTACCTGCAGCTTGATTAGATTCAGAAAAAAATATGTGCCGTCATTTCTCTTCATCCATTCAAGATGTTAGACAATATTGATTACACTGGGTCGAATCATATCAAGGTCAATGTCCTCTCTCTGGAAGAACAAACTCAGAAAGGATACCCTGAATATGTTCATGAGAAGATATGTTGTTGCTGTAAAGGAATAGGTGGTTATCTTCTTGAAGAAACCCCTTGCAGTACTGCTATTGAAAGATTCCATTTCGATGTATGTAGCCGGTGAAGACCATGTCCTAAAGATGGTCTGTTATGCTTAATACATGGAAACCACCAAGAAGTTAGGAAAAGCAAGTTGACTATCACTATAACAACCTAAAGCATGTTATCCTAGTATGTTAAGCTGATATCTCGGGCCAAAAATATTCAAGATATTTATATTTTGAACAGCAATAAAATCCGATCAGCAGGCAGAATTTCTATTTTTGTTTAATATTTGTACGTGTGTCCGTTAACCTGTATATACACGAAACACATTTTAATTAAACTATTTGTGTAAAAATATAATTTATATGAAGGTCTGTCATGCATCTGAAATACAGGAAATGGCACTATTTGGCCTCTAGATGTCAACCCTCTTCTTGCGGAAGCATTCCCCCGGACCCCCTTACACTACTTGTACCTATGGTTCACAATCCTCGTTGTTTAGTCGCGTGCTACATATTGACTGCTTCCTATATGTTGAAAAATTGTACTCGCTCAGTTTAGACCCACCCCTAACACCATGAAGGCCAATTATTCGATCATGTTTTCAGCTTACTTTAGTTCAAACTACTATCGGATGTCCGGTGTTGATCTTCGTCAGATAACGTGTTGTCTTTCTTAAACATATATTGGACGCTTTGCATCAGGGCTTTTCTTGTTAATACTTTTTTAGATTTACTGATTTACTTACAATACATCACATTAACGAAGTTTGGGATCTTGCAGCTGTTCCCAGTTTTGTTCCATCTTAGTGCTGACCGCTTTAAAGGGTAGAAGATATCGGACAATATCTGATGGTAGGCTTTCAAGTATGATATCATCTCAGCTTCTTGAATGGAACCTAGCTCTAGCCGGCATGCTGTGCAGTGCACTCCAAAAAGAAAAGGATTGTCATGACGTCGAATTTGTGTCACAAGGCCATTCTGAGGATCTGTCATTACGGATGCTCCATCTGAGCCTAGCATAATCACTTTGTCCAGAGAAATACCACCTGAAAACAAGGTATCTGTAATTACAGAACTGACACCATCATGCATCTCTTCTGCTGATGTGTGTTAACTGTATGTAGTTGTTCCTACTTCAGCATCAAGAAAAGTACAACCTTGCAACCTTTGCAAACTCAGTGGACTTGTGTTTTATTGTTGGCAGTTGCTCCTTAGCTAGCCAATATACAGATCTTATAGCGAATAGCCGCGCGTATTGCAGTTTCATATTAAGCCTCTATAACAAACAATGTTTGTTTCTGCATGTGTCTTTTTCAGAGGGACTGAGATTAAACAGCAGATTTCCTCTGCACGGATAATATACGCATTGTCAACGTCAAATGAGCTTTTTCACCTTTTTGTATAAATGGGTTGCCTTTTCTCTCAGCAGTGCATTTTTCACATGTCATTTTACCACTGTCAAACTGCAGGCACGGGTATTTGACTGAGCCGATCCTTACAGAAATCACTTATACAGCGGTTTCGGAGTTATGATTTTTTGCCTCGATTGTTATTTCGGATGACGTCGGCGTTTGTTTTATTCCAAACGTTACCAGTGCTTCTTTCGCTTCCTGTTTTCGTGCTGAGACTAGAAAATAAATATTGTAAATTACCGTTGCTTTGCCGATGACGAAGCAGACGACATTTTTCTCTATGTTTACATCGTACATGAAGATGTCGAGTCATGGTCTTACGCACACTTTCATTAAGTGTTTACTAACACGAATTGTTTACTGTAGAATGCCAAGCATCTTGATCACGCGACGCTAACAGGTGCACGCAAAATGAGCGTCTATTTATAATGTAGGCCGGACTAGTTTACCGGCTGGGATGACGTATCAAGCAGATCGTAGGCGTTACATTGACCCCACTGCACAACCGCCTTTGTTTATTTATTCAGGTCGAGCAAACGTACACACTTTATTAAACATTCTAAACATTATTTATTTTAGATACTCAGGAAAAAACACACAAAGGTGCTATCTGCGGTGAAACGATGAAGCCTTGTTACATTCATTGAATAATAATAGATCCGTTTTGGACCTTAAACTGATAAAGAGGAAAACCTGTCGAAAATGAGTAAAACGAGTTTGGTCACGTTTATTGACGCCATGTAACAAGTGTTGGTCATGTTTATTGACGCCATGTAACATGTGTTGGTCACGTTTATTGACGCCATGTAACATGTGTTGGTCACGTTTATTGACGCCATGTAACAAGTGTTGGTCATGTTTATTGACGCCATGTAACATGTGTTGGTCACGTTTATTGACGCCATGTAACATGTGTTGGTCACGTTTATTGACGCCATGTAACAAGTGTTGGTCATGTTTATTGACGCCATGTAACATGTGTTGGTCACGTTTATTGACGCCATGTAACATGTGTGGGTAAAATAAAATGCATTTTCCAAAAGTTGACTATGCATCAACTGTATCATCTAAAAATGACTGACTTATAACTATACGAAAAATATATACAATTTTATTAATATCAGTAAATTGAAATCGTATAAAACGTTTTATAGCATAAAATAAATAAACCGAATATGCAAAAGATACCCTTTCTGTATGTTTTGACTGCCGCTGACTGGGTTTGAATAAGCTCAGACAGTTCTTGAGACGGGTGTGTTTGTGGAGCAGCGCCTTGACTTTGACGTAACAGAGGCTGGAATACGTACATATGACAATGTCCTGACACAACTTATAAACATACTTTTACATGTCTTTATGTTAACCCCAATTATTAGGCACTCCATTGGTTTGTTATTCGAGTACTAGGGAATACGTATTTGCAGTCTACAAGAGGATGTTTTAAGTACCACTTTACTATCCGTCTGTGGTATGTATAATACGACAATGACTTATTATCATATGACAGTGCGAGTCATCAGCACAAAACATGGTTAAGGATCCTCACTGGTTTCCTCCGCGTGGGTTCGAGTCCAGGGCAGGGAGATATCATCCATGATGACAGGGCTATTAGTTGTTATCCTAATAGATGTATTGTAAAATTAGACCCATTGGAGAAAATTATTCAGCCAGTCCGGGATACTCTCTACCGACTGAGCTTGCCGTACCGATCACACTTTTTTTCTGTCGGTAATGGAGTTACATTTTGAGACGATGATAATCGGTGTCGTTCAACTGTTGTCCACAGTTGTGTGTGTGACATGAACTAAAAGAACGATACAACACTGCTTTTTGGTCGGTGTCCAGATGTATGAGAAAACTGAATTTCGAAAGCACGAAGGATTGATGACCCTGCATGACATGCACTACCCGCGGTCAGTAAATGCCTGGCGAAAAGTAGTTCGTGTACAGAAACAAATATGTATTATCGAAGGAAACTTGTCGCTTCAATCGTGTCCAGACATCATTCAATTGTTAAAATGAGTAATGTTATCTGTTTAAACTAGATGTCCTAATGGTTGTTAAATATACTGTGTAATGCAGATATACATTACCTGTAGGTTTATGAATCAACAAATCTGCGAAGGAATATCACTCAGTGACTAGAGGAAAGGGTCGAAACGGGGAGCAAACGTTTTTATAACGTGTGTTGCACTGATTATGCATTATCTACTAGATTAAGGTATTTTAGATATTCCGCGCAGGGCTTTACTGCCATCTGTTAGGTTATGTACGACATAGGTCATTCGTATCATCTCCGCATCTACGTCGAAAGCTACTGAACTCATTCGAATAAGAATGGTGCATTCGAGATTTTCAGATCATAGGATTGGCGAAATAAATAACTGGGAGTTAATTTTGAAGTGAGTGCATTGTGTCTTCGCCTGGTAGCACTTGTGAGCCTTAATTTTAGATCTAATTTTAGAAAAAAAAAATGCAATCATATAGAAAGTACTGTATTTCTAATACAATAGTTTGTAGTTAGCTTTATTTTATGAAGATGTGTCTTTTAGCTGAGGACTTGCCAGCTTTCCAATACGTTGTACATTTGATTTACCTTAGAATAATTTTGACCACTTTTTGCACACCTTTAATCACTTTGAGGGTTCATTTTACACCGCCTAAACAGCGCTTTTCAGCGCTTTGATTAATGTAGTGGTCATCAGCAAAAGGTTACAGGTTTAGAACAAAATCATGACCCACCTTAAAGAGGGAGAAGGTATATGCTGGCAATATCACATAGAACTCGTTTCGCTGGATGCTGTGTTTCTCTTTTATATTTTAAAAGATCAAAGTATTTTAGTTTGTACATGTCATTATCACAGTTGCATCTAGTCTGAACACACAGGAGATTATTAGGTAAACATTTGATGATCTGTACTGCTTTAAAATTATAACACTTCCTTGGTTTCACATTCTATCATAGAAAGACGTAGAACAACTTTTGTCTTCCTGAAGGCAGGAATAGTCTTAAATTCGTAGGTTGGCAGCTTCAGTGTGAATCAGTAACTCTTATGTTCACATCTAACGCAGTGATGGCAACAATCGTAAAAGTACACAGCACTAGATGGTATTTAATAAAGCCCAACATGAAGCCACGTGACTCATTTGAGAGCGTCATGATTTCCGGTAAAGCTGCGCAGCACTAGCTATTCCGAATATAAAGGCGTGTATTTACAATGCATGTTAGGGGCTTATTAATCCCACAATGGAACGGCTGTGCATGTTGATTTGGATTCTTGGCCTGGGAATTGTTTTTGGGTCGGCGCAGATTTACAAGGTAGGCCGATACTAGCTTTGTTTTTGAATATTTGTATAGAAAGTGATATATTATGGTTCCTGGCTTGTTTTGGCCTGGTTTATTTAAAAGTAATCACATCCAACATTGACAAAGTCAATTTTAGCGTGACTTCAAACTAATTTAGGTGGGAAAAGGTCTATTCAAACAACTTGAAAGCAACGCCGACTCTTCGCATGTCATCTGTAATACGCTACATGATCGTTTTTCCACTTTATTATTGTTTATAAACTTTACCCAGTAAACAATGTGTATTACTGCAAGGCAGATGTGCTTAGAGGTAATCACCATTTGTTTAAAAAGTAAACCAGTCGGTGCATTTTATAGAATTCTTATTTTTCAAAATCATTATCAAATAAAATGAACAAATAAAAACAGTCAAGGCAACACATTTACACAATAGTTTATATATATATATATATATATATATATATATATATATATATATATATATATATATATATATATATATATATATATATATATATATATATAAGCTCCTTACAAACATTATATATATTTGTAAGGTTGTTACGTGTCATGATCGAAACAAGTCCAAAGGGCAACAATTTTCCCTCATGATATTGGGCTAACAGGAGAAAAATAAAACCCTTGACATTGAGAAGCATACGTTTGACATTGGCAAAGTAGTCTTTGGTGTGGCATTTTTTGTCGTAACGAAGTGGATACTTAAGTGTACCAGTTAGAGACTTGCATTTGCAATGAAGAACCTTATAAATCGGGCTAAATATTACTGCATGCTGTCAGCATATTTAACGAAGCAACGTTTGCAGCTTCGCTTTATTTTAATAAGTCTCACTTAGGCCACTCTATCCTAGGACCGAAGAGGGAAGTACTGGCATACATTTACCAGATAACTTTACATGATTCATTAAGTAACAGCAATTAGTTATATTCGATAACCCACTAGTTAGTTATCGAGTCTCCAAACCATCGTGTCAAGGCCGGTTGTGCAACACAAATGTGACTCATGATTAAGAAAGCGGCTGATTTATTAGTTATGTAATCAAAAGAAGCGTTTTTTTCGTGTCGTCATGCCAGATCCTATATTAAACAGATGAAATCGTCCCAGTATAGGACATTTGGTTTTAATTTTTCAATGGATTCTGTATACTTATAAATATCCCCGACCGCATCATGTTTATTCTTATGAAATACCAGTAGATGGCTAATAAGTAAATGTTTTGTTGCGCTATTTTTTTTTATTCAGAAACGCCAACAAAAGTTTAATATGTAGTAGTGCAACTTTTCAAATCAGCACAAAGGAGAACCAAATGACGGATATACTCTACAAATGGGTCCTATGTTATGACTTCTAGACTGTAAAGACTACTAGCTAACTGTGATTGTGTAATACATATGTACAAAATTGTTATAATCCTTACAAAAAGCGAAATATGAACAAATTATCAAGTTATGTGGAGTGCATAAAGAAAAGAACCAACAACTAACTATTACATACACGTAACCTATGTAAATATGTAACAGTCTAATAGTGTTGTATGTTAAGCGTCCACAGCTGTATCATAGAACCGGTACGTTAACGATGGTTAACTTACATCTACAGAAGCCGACGATCTATTCGATGACCATCCACACTGATATCAAGTACAGGTTTGCTACCACAAAGGTCACCAGTCGCGTCACCAACCCTGGGGATACCGTGAGGGAATCTCTGTTTGACGTCACACTTCCAAACGAGGCTTTCATCACAAACTTAACGCTGTAAATATAAAAATAAAACGCGTAAATACATATTCATATAACAACAATTAAGTAGAACATATATTTTATACATTCTCACGATTGTTTCCATAGAATAAAGTAAAATGTACAACTAAAATAACTGTCTAAACAGACTCTGTAACTAAACGCTGTCGATAAACATATAAGGTACATAAAACAATCATAAATTACCTGAAACAACAATAAATTGCATTGCCTTGACAATGTTTAAAGTATTATAATGATTTACTAATGACCCAGTATAGTAACCAACAAATACGTTGACACATTGAGTCTAAGTGAGTTAGTTCCTTAAAAATCTATTGGGATCATCTTTTATAACCAGCCATGCTCCGCTTATAGAGATCAATATCCATTTAAAGAAACGAAATATTCAATCATAATTTTTGATGTAGTAGGTTAAACATAATTTTAATGGAATCAATCATACTACCTTAGGGTAACAAACAAAATTTGGCCAAGTAAATACCCAGTACCGTGACAGTGTTTAGAGTATAGATAGTTTCCGCATCAGTGAAGATCCCTTATCTTAGCCGCCATCTTTGATGGCAACTTCAAGGGATGTTTAGATTAATTTCAAAGAAGTGTAAATTTTATTTTCTTGTAATTTCTTCATTTGTGGTTCAAAAATTAAAAGCTATACACTATTGAAAAGCTCTTAAAATTCTTATTTTTGAAACACACTATTTTTAAAATTGATAAATGCACAAAGAATTATTACACAGAAATAAAAAAAAACTATTGGCTCATCCTTCAACAAAATGAACAGGGTATCTTTTTGGTAGTATTCTTTTTACCTTTTAAACTATCAAAATTTAGTTTTGAGATTTAAAATACTTCCTAAAAGATGTTAAATTTGATATAAAAATCAGTAAAATAGACTGAAAAATAAAAACACAGCGGTGAGTTTAATACAGCACATATTTCCAGATTTCGGTCTGCATTAGCTTCTGCCTTCAAAGATGTCTGCCTTAAACTGTCTTATCTGTATCTATGACATCACATGGAAACTATCTATTTTAATGATATACTGATGACCCCATACAGTACCCTACAAATACGTTACTCCATTACAGTAAGATTGATGACAAAATCGTCTTAGGGGAGATCAAGGAGAAACAAGAAGCTAAACAGCAATATGAGGCGGCCCGTAGCAGAGGAGAAAGTGCTGGAATCATTGAGACAAAGTGAGTAGCGCTTTTAATGCGATCCAAACAGTTTTTCTAAACGACAATGGCCTGGAAGATGAAGAACACAGGCTATATTTCTCTAAAGTGACCATCTTTTATTACCTTCGATAATAACGGCACAACATCCGTTCCCATGTACAACACATAATAAATTAAGAAAGTAAATAAAAGTAAGATAACAATAGTGAGTTTTTAGTTACGCGCATATTACATCGATATGTAATGGTTTCGGGATGCTCGTAGCCGAGCGCTGAGAGTCGACTACATTTACCTTCTAAGCCCACCATCGAGTTGCGTTGTGCCATTTTTTATCATGCCGGTCGAATGGACCGGCTTTTTAACACCAAGAAAAAGCTGAAACTTGCCATAATTATAATATATGTGCGACGTCTATTCATGCTTTTTATCTAAAGCTTGGGACGTTCTTTGAAATTCATCTTTAATGATTCGCCTACATTTAGACACCGGGAGACAAACCGGTTCACGCTGTCTATATCGGTTGCACCGACGTCCAAGGTGACCTTCAACCTTACTTACCAGGAACTTTTGAAGCGCACTCACGGATACTACGAGGAGGTCAGTGACGTCATACTTACATGTACATTTGCTGTTTTGGTAATTGAAACTGTTTTACCTTTATAAATATGGCCATCATCGTTATTTATTAGGTCTCTATTAAAATAATTTGAACAATTTTCCTGACTGCGTCTGCATTTTATTAACGGTAAATGCAACTTAATAACTTCAATAATGAGAAGATTTTAATAACGAACCAAGCATGTAGTTACTTCTCCTAAGTGAAGAAGCATTTATTCAATGATAGTGATTGGTTAATCAGTGCACAATACTTGTTTATCAGGTAATATACATAGACCCGGGCCAACCAGTGCCCGAGCTGGAGGTGACGGTGAAAATCCTGGAGTCACGTGCCATCACAAAGCTGACTGTGCCGGATTGAAAGTAACCTGGTAGACGGAGAGCTTCTAGGTGAGTCTGAAGCTATCATTGTTGACAAACGGACCATGTTCCCAGAAACGATGCAGCCTGCTTAACAAGTCCAAAAAAAGCGGTTTTGTTATCAAAATAATGACTTCGACGATCAAGATGATAATGATGACGTTTCTGATGATGATGCTGATACAGCTGCTGCTGATGATGATAATAATGAAGATGAGGATGAGGAGGAGAATGGTGGTGTGGTGATGGTTACGATGGTAATTATTATCTTTCAACAGGAGGCTCAGTAGCTGTCATAACGCAGACGAGTCCTACGACCGCAATCGTTACATATACTCCGACATTGGAACAGCAGAAAATAGACCGAGAGTCTGGTCTTTCAGGAAGGTTCGTGGTACGGTATGACGTCGACAGGTCAATGGACGCTGGAGAAGTAATGGTAATAAAGGAAACAAGAGACTGTTTTATGGTTCCGTTATGGTATTATCTATAAAACCATTGAGGTTTGTAGGCATAAATATGTATTAAGAATTCGAGTATGCACTTAAAAGAGCCAATTTGCTTAACAAGTTTGTTATTGGGAATAAATCTCTGCATCATCAACTAATTTCTCGCAATAATTCTTCTCAATATTTTTTCTAATTAATGTATTTCTAAAGTGAATAATAAACATTTAAAACACTTATTTAATTTATTGTTATACAGATTGAAACATACACTTAGCGTCACCCAGTTTTTACTAAAAAGGAAATATAACAAAGTCCCATGAGCATTGCAACATAAACCAACATTTAAAACGGTACAATCAAAAGTCATTCACATGTAAGACAAATGTAAATGCTAGAACAAATCGCTGACGAATACTATTATTAAACAAAAAAGCAAACCCAACAGTTACCGATACAACAGCACGGGAACGGTCAGTTGGCAAAGGGGACCGACTGGGGTGATTAATAGGTAAATGAGGAAAGGTCCTATCAAAATTTTTACAGATATTTAAATTTATCTACCAGTAGGCAAAGGCAAACAAGGTAAATGTAAATGTGACAAAACACAGAGACGAGACATAACACACATAAAAAACCCATCAGTTACCGCCTTGGAACGGTCAATCGGCAAAAGAGGCGACTGGGGTGCTTAAACCTGGTTTGTGGAGCGCTCCAACCTCGCACTTCCTGAAGGTTTTTCTATCAAACAAACAGTGTAAATAACAACATCCCGTCAAAGTGAAACAACTAACAGTAAGCACCTGCATCGGGAGTTAAAACAGATACAATGAACTTATATACATACATAATATCTAGTAAGAAAATAAACTATCAACATATGTACAGTATGTACAGTAGATAAAGGCCTTTGCAACGTAAATCGGCTTTACAGAGCTCTAACCACGCACTTCCTGTGGGGTGGGGTGGGGGGAGCGTAATTAAAATGCCCACATGGTATTTAGGAGAGGGATAAATATTATTTCTTTTAGAAGAACTACACAAAATTCTTCATTGTAAATGAAATTAAAGTTTTGAATCAAGAATTATCAAGAGAAGAAGGGAGAGTTGTAGTATCTTGTTCATGTGTAGATGCATTTAATGAAGCAAAGTTGAATGTCCCTTAAACGAATATACACGTAACAAACCCTATATGATAAATAACATAAAACGTAGATTACATGCTCGGGGAAAAGATTGTTACGACCGCCACACTGCACAGATAACTGTTGTGATCATGAATCAGGAGATAGGACAAACGGCTTATTGACATAGTGCTGCTATTGAGAACATTTATACAAAAAGTCCACTACATTGCTTCTTGCATTCTATTAGGCATGAAAACATTGACCTTATAAATTTTATATTAAAAACGATTCTGATATGCGGTATATTTTCTACACGTATCTAATACTAAGATCAAACTATAAATTGAGCTACCACAACAATTAAGCTTTCACTTTGTATTTGACTGAATTCTGTGGGTTTCCAGATGGTCAATGGATACTTCGTTCATTTCTTCGCTCCAGAAGGGTTCAAGCCGATGCCAAACGATGTCCTCTTCATATTGGACACAAGTGGATCCATGTATGGACAGAAGATAGACCAGGTTCATAGTTTAGGATTTTCTCTGTGATAAGAATTCCAATTTACATCCATTGTATTAAGATACGGAAAATTACTTTTGTTTAAGCACATTTAAAATCGTGTTTGTAAATGACTTTCACTGTATTGTTTAATGGTATTAAATGTAAACGGTTAGAGAGAGAAGTATCTTTACTACCTAGACAGAAAAGTCCCACAATTTTACTAAACAACCGCGATGGAAAGTTTTTTCTTTATTTAACATGGGTTATCCCATATGAACAAAACACTTGAAAATTTATACCTGTTTGCTTAGGAAAGTTTAAATATCTAAACAAAATCGAACGGAACAATAAATGGATAGGATAATGATATACTAGAAGTTTCCCTATAAATCATTTTTTGAATGTATATGAGCTAATTTGGAAAGTAAATGCGATTTTCTTATTGATGATATTGTATTGATCACTTATTCTACAAAATATGCAAAATTATCTTTATTCACTCGAGCCTTAATCCAACTGACCGCTGTGCTTATATTATATTAAGCATATGATTACATCATTAATAATACATACCAAATTTGTTGGATGTGAGATGGGGAGATCCCAAACTTCAAAGCTGGTTTCAAGTTCAAATAATTCATCCTTCACTTGATCACAGCACATCCTATGATATATTCTATAAAGATCATATGGAATAGTTATACAAACGCTATGTAACAGTATGGAGTTTTAAAAGATGAATTTATTGAATAGTTCTAGCGGTATCTATTCAGGTATTTCAACCAACACTAGTTTGACATAAGAACGGACGTATTCTTACAGCACACATTTTTAGCTGACCTGTTTTATTAGCGCGTTTCCTAAGTCAAGTTGCTACAATTGGTGGGCCTATTACGAGCACCTGTTTCCGTCTTTAATTGGCGTTGGCTTGTATAAGCAGCAGTTTACTTTTTCTCCATTATGTAGACTACTACTCTTTCAGCTGAAAGATGCCATGCTAGGGATCATAGGCGATATGCACGAGGGAGACCGTATTAACATTCTCACATTTTCCACATCTTGCGGACTGTGGCGGAAGGAGATGGTGGATATCTTTGATGAGGACATACGGGCCGAGACAGAACAGTTCTTAAAGTCTATCTGGGCTTCAGGAGGTAAGTTTGGTTAATTGTGTTAGGTTATCTGTAAACGTTTAACTTACATTATTATGGTTATAATACTTATAACCCAGCATACGTACATCATATATAGTTCTGTGTTTACCGCGATAATTTGCAGCGAACACATCATATTATTAATTACATTTCAGTTAAGTATCAGCTAGGTGTAATCATTGAAGCAATATCATAGCAGTTTTATAAATATCGCTTCGGGATTGCAACCTGTACATTCCTCGCGGGGAGCCGACCTCCTACACATTTCCTCACTCCCAATATACAATACAAGAAAAGGTTGATGCAGAGCATCAAAGTCGCTAAAGGAAGGTAAATATAGAATGTTGTAAACAGAGAAGTCAACAAAAAAAAAAAATGTTTTCGCAAAGCAGTTGCATATATGAGCTTTGACAATCTTATACCTCTTACATTATTAATTAACAGAACAACTCATTTAGTATAAAATGTATATACAGGCCCTGTTTTAATAAATAAATCATCATCCAAATCAACCATCCATAAAATATTCTTAATACACAATAATTTACCCTTTAGTAGTTCACAAATTTTCCCCAAATCTATGGTCTATGCCTGTCTTTGTTGGTCACTTTCGGTCATTGTTTCATATATATATTTTTACTTATTTGTATATATTGATCCAAGTATGTACTTCAGGGCGCATTTAAGTCGTTATTACTGGCCGTTAAATGTAGACTTACGTCAAACCATGTAAATGTATCTCTGTGTTATCCATAGCACACCAGTTTCAGTAGGAAACAAATAGAACTAGGTATCTATCTGTAAATTCATATTTGGCACATTTTACATTAGCACCGTTTGACCGAGGACACAAGAGTCTCTGAAAATTCAACACGGATGGAAAAAAGCTCAACGACAATACAATTTGCGCAGGCACTAAATACAAAGTAACCATAAAAGTACAACAAAACAGTTTAAATCCTGACAAAACTGAATGCCAAAGAAATTTTACATATCTTTCTACTAAAATGTTTCTGTACAATTCTGTAATAATTAGTGCAATATATAAAAATAAAAATCAACAGTCGATATTAGAAAGGTTTTAATTCTGATTTTTGTCACATTGCATACGTTTTTCACTTAAATGGTTGTTGTTAAAGAAACAAAAGAAACCAAACACCATAATAGATGTATAACAATAAGGTCATTTTACTGCTGAAGTATCATACACATAAAATACTATCGCTTCTCAAAGCTGTGACGTCACCCCATAGACAAATCCAAAACCAGTTATAAACGAGGACGGACGGACGGACGGACGGACGGACTGACAGGACGGCAGCCAAGCTCAGGTATTGGTTGACATATTTATTATGATAACATCTAATACAATTAATATAAAAAATGCGAAAAAGGCTTTTATGGGTTTGTCGCTGGGCTGATTTTCTGCTAAACCTTTACGTTAAATATTCGAATGCTCACCTAGGTGATGTGTCGGTGCATTGTAACAAACAAACAAACAAATCATCTAGGTGATTATTTTCTGGTATAATTGAAAGCTGTTTTGTAATGCATTGGACTGTGTTATTGAAAGTGTGATATGTATATATAAACGTTATGAAACAATGATTTGTTTAATCACTGATACAGCAACAGACATTGAGTTGGCTCTCCGGACTGGCTTGCAGTTCATGGAGGAACTAGCCAAGGACAAACATAGGTCACGCGTCATGCTTTTCCTGACAGACGGAGAGGCGACCTCTGGTGTTAGGGATCCTGAGCAGATCTTAAACAGTGTTAAAAGGATAAACAGCGAGGCCAGAATCCCGATCTTTACATTAGCGTTTGGCAAGTCAGCAGACTACGACATCGTTAAGCGTATCGCAGTGCAGAACAATGGTTTTGGTCGCAAGATCTACGAAGCATCAGATGCCAGTATGCAAATTGCAGGCTTCTATAGTGAGATATCGGTCACTTTGCTAAATAACATCACATTCAACTATCTAGACGTTGAAGAAGTGACACGGACGCAATTCAACAATTATTTCAATGGATCGGAAATTATCGTCTGCGGAACATATAGACAACCTTTGAACCTTTCTTTCTTAGATGCTTATGAATCATTTACTGAAAATATTGAGCAAAAGTCGTTGAATCTGACGGTCGAGGGTACCAGTGTGGAAGGTCCTAGTGTTTTTCTTGTCGTTGATGAGATCGACATGGATCATGATGTTTCGGAGAATCTAACGAGTGCTGCAGACTTTCAGCAGATAACAGAAAAGGTTTGGGCGTATCTGACCATTAAACAGCTACTTGAGAAGAAATTGGCGAGTGATAATGACACAGTGAAAGAGCAGATTACGGCGAAAGTCTTAGACCTCTCGCTGAAGGTGGGTCAGAGGTACATAGATTAGGTAATATTCAGGCTTCTTGCGAAAGTCTGCATTGAGTCGTTAACATTTACTCTAATTTTTTATGGGTCGTCGATGCTTCAAAATTATGCTTCATTGTTTTCTTTCTAGGCTTTATTTATGTTTCAAAGAAACTTTGTAAATAGTATTTCCTATGTTGCACCTGTTTAGTTCCGGATGGGTTCGTGACACAGTCATTTTTTACATTGTAATATCGTCGTTTTCAGTAAAGGTTTGAAACCAAATTTCTGTTCTGAACGACATTGTAAGTCAAAGATTATATTGATTTTAAACCTTGTAGGCGTGACGTGCAGTCTATATGATTTTAAATTGTGATATTTCTGTCAATAAATGGAATTATTTTGTATTTAATTTTGGTTCTTTATGTATCTTCTATGCAAAGTTGCGATTCACAATCTTAATTATCATTGTTTAACACATAGTTGTTGTACTGAACTTTCCTTATTTAAGTTAGGGTCTTTGGCGCATAGTTTTTTTCCCGAATATTGTTTTCAGTATGGCTTTGTGACGCCTCTGACATCTATGGTGGTAACACTGCCGAATACCAGCCAGCCAAAGAATACTGGCGAAGAGCAAGGTGATTTGTTTGAGGATGCAGCTTTCATCGATTTCATGGCGAAGCATGGAAGACGCATGGGTAGCAGTAGCAGTAGCAACTACTTGGCGAGTAATATACAGTCGGCTATTCCAATGGGAAATCTAGGACGACCATCACTTAGAGGACCATTTGGAGTACATAATTATAACTCTCCACCACGTTTAAGTAAGTTCATTCATTAAGTCTTATCTGCATCAGTTTATTTAGTATTTTCGATATCGAAATCCAAAATTATTTGCCTTTTTGCCTAATGCTTAACGATATATCGCAAGGTCAAACTTATGCCAAACTCAAATTTATGTCGATCTGCTCCATTTGTCGATTATTAAAATTCGTTCTGAGCAGATTAATTGTTAAAATGTCTTTAAACAAGAACGAAGAAGCAACCATGCAAACACATATATATTTTTTTTTGAAATATAAAATTTGTTTCCTTTTAGAAATGCATCTTCCGCTCAACTGCATGTCATTTTAATTAGCAATAAATACTGTCTTATTACGAGGACGACTAGCAAAAGTAAACGTTCCTTTTGTAAATAAGGAAATATGACAAAGCCCTTTGAGTATTGCAACATATACCGAAATTTGAAAAGACACATGACAAAGGTATTCACATGTAAGTCAAATGTAAAAGAAATAACAAATCTATGATGAGTTAAACAAAAAGAGCAAACCCAACAGTTACCGCATTGGAACAGTAAGACGGCACAAGGGACCGACTGGGGTGGTTAACCCGGTTTTCAGAGCTCTAACCGCGCACTTCCTACGGGTTTCACAAATGCAAGCAATGGACAAAAACCAGATGTATTTGAATATAACATGTCCATGAGCTGACGTATTCCTAAATAAGTAATGACATTAAAAGTGACGAAATTTACCTTTTAAATAAACAACAACAACAACAAACTACTCGTATAACACCATTGGCATTTGTCGAAGAAAGTAACTTGGACAATGTCGAAAAATAGCGTAAGGTAAAATACATTTTTATTATAATATGTTTTGATCAGACTTTCATTTATTTTACATTTATTATCGATTTATTATCTTTTTCGTTGAAGGTGCTATGATGGATTATGATTATGATTTCGGTAAGTTCTAATTTATACCCCGGTCTTTACGTCCTTTGCTTGTCTATAAGCTTGAAGGTCAAATCGACATATTTATTTATTTTGATACTTTGCTAGTTATGTTAATCGTTAAAACCATATAAATCAAGAAGAAGCTGAAGTTCTGTGTATCTTTATTAAAGATATGTCTGCTGATGCCGTCCGATCTGAAGCGGCACTACTTGTCAAGGTCTGACTGAGATAAAAGAAGTACATTTAATTTTGATCTGCCACAATACAAAGTCACTCTCACAAGATAATGTAAAAGTGACAAAATAATGCGGCAAGACATAACACATGAAGAGAAACCCCTATAGTTATCACCTTGGATTGGAGCAATAGGTCAGTCAGTCTCGAACGTCCTGACGGTTTTTTCAAAGGCAAACACTAAAAATAAAAGATATCATCCAAGTGAGACAACTTGTGCTTAGCTGGATGTTGACAAGGTGCATTAATTGTCGAATTGTTGGCATTTTAACTGTATGAATAGTGTCTGACATTTTTCAAAAACGTTTATCATACGATGAGGTGATAATGCTTCGAATTATGGACTGTCTTTTCCAGCACTTCATACTGACCCTCTTCAAGCACCAGATATGAAAAGTACGTATTTTTCTCCATTATATATACATATATTAGTGAAAATACATTTTGCATATATCTAAACATGAAATCTAACATAACTTCATACCTTATGTTCATATAACATTTCAACTGACATTATAAGTACAAATGTAAATGTCATTTGTACTTATAATGTCAGGAAATAAAACTTTACCAACCCAACTTTATATAAACTTTGTCGCTATTGAAGATGGTTTTTCGATTTGGAACCATAAATAACAAAATAGAACTTTTAACATGGTGTGTCTGTTTACATTTGACATCTTTATTTGATATTTTAAAACCATTTTTGTTAATATATCTATTTGTAATCATAGTATTAAATTATTTAAAATACTAAATATATAACAAATAAACATATAACATCAAAACCCATCCACAGCAGTCTCTGATTAATCTGAAACAATACCAGATTATTTTGCATGTAACCTATGGCACCTTTTATGACCATCAACAGTATAATTTTCAATTGTTATTAACGGCCCTACCTATTTGCAATATGTCAAAGTAACATGCCGAAATATAACCCTCACTGTTGACTTAGGTGTAACATTTGTTCTAGTTTGCTTAACGTTCAATACATATTATGACTATAAACTAATTCATTTTACATGCATAAATAAAATAGGAAAAAATATAAATAAATAAATATGTATGATATTTTCCAGTGTTTTAAGTGTGTTTTTAATTTAACTAAAACGCGTTCGAAGTAATACAATCACTACCCCTCACATGGAGAGTGAAACATCAGAAGAATCCCCCCCCCCCCCCCTTGAAATGGATATAATAGCCATGTAGCACTCTTTATTGGATGTGATATTTACATAATACCACGTGTCATATAATCGAAGAATTAACTTAATTTATACATTCTGCTAAATTGTTTCAATTTAAATAAGAAACGTGTTCTTCTGAATATCAGTTATATTTTTTTATTTTATAGCGGTGACAGCCAATCCACAGTCAAGTAAGTAACTTATTTGTATTTTCGTCTTAAATGGTTTATGAATTAGTTTTGCTTAAATTACACATTGTATGATTGATATGTTGATTTTTATTTTGCAAAGAACATACAATATAATGCCATTAATATATGTACATTTTGCTATAAACTTTGAAGATATAAAATACAGTAAACATTTATTATTATAGGTAAAAAAGAAAAGTTTCTATAAGAATTAACAACACACACACACACAAGCAAGCGCGCAAGCACACACTAACGCACACACGCAAACACACATGCTTGCGCTTATACACACACACACCTACACACACACACACACACACACACACACACACACACACACACACACACACACACACACACACACACACACACACACACACACACACACACACACACACACACACACAGGGACAAAAACACTGAAACTCGGTTTGTGGAGCGCCCCAACCTAGCACTTCCTTTGTCCCTTTTCTCAAAGCCAATCTGTATAAAGAAATAGAATATCCCATAAAAGTGAGGCATCTAACAGTAAGCACCTACATCGGAAGATAATAACCGCCCACACCCCTCACTAGTTGCTTATGGCGCCCCTTCCACGTCGTAAGTCTTAAGCTGGGGGAGTGGGGATGGATGCTTCTTAAGAAGGAACTTTTGAATGACTTTATAGCTTAAATGCTACATTTGTGTTTATAGGAATCCTAAGAAAGAACAGGAAGAGAAACAAGAAAGAAGACAAGCAAAAGAATAGGAACAAGAGCAATAGAAACAAGAAGAAGAAGAATAGGCGTATGTTACTCGTACTTACTTCCTGCAGACATACAAACATATGTGTTTTATTGAAAATGCGCAAAGTAAAATCTGAAAATTTAAAGCAACAGTAAAAAAGTAAAGGTGACCTATGAACAAAGTCTAGTACAGTAATAAGTATGTTGCAGTATGTACACATTGTAATGGAAAAAGAAAAGAAAAAAACGTTATTTAATGACTTATGATCTGAAGCAAGTTGATATGTTCTAGTGTTGATGAAATTGAAAAAAAAATCATCAAAGTGACTGACAAGTGAATGTAAAATTGTACTAAATAAGTTATATAATAATGTTATTTTACGTTTATGTATATATAAGAGAAAAAATACAAACAGATGAGTGTGTATAGAACCCCTTGTTACAAACTTCGGTAATAATAATTCTAATCTGTCCAGCTTTTAATGAGCCTATTTTCATAATGTTTAATCGTACACACCCACAAACAGAAAGAATACTTGTCACTTCGAAACATGTTAATTCTATAACCTTATATTTATAATCACATTTTTTTGTAATTTAACAAGGTCCGTGTTTCTGTGTCAACACAATTCTTCTGTATTGTTGTTGATTTCCAAAATGCATCCAAGTTGGAATTTTATTAATATGGAGAAAAGAATACACATTTTTATCTTTAAAGCATACATTTTAAAACAATAAACCGTGATTGGTCGAGTTTATATGACCGAAAGTACAGTAGATAATATTGACTCGATCAAGACATCGGGGGCTGGTATTTCCGCTCATGTATTCCCGGTAACTTACATGGGATCTGATCCTACTTTTCCGACTACCCTGAACATTTTACACTTGTCTTGAAAATTAAAATATTGTCGATAAGCTTAAATTTTCAAATTGCACTCAGCAGTTTAAAAAAGAGCGGATAGTGATCGAAATAATGGTTGATCAAAAAACGATCGTGTAGAGATGCTATGTTTAACATATTTGCGTCTATTACAGCTGATCCATTGCCATTGAACATCAAAACTGCCGCCAACAAGGAAACCTTCTGTTTCGAGCTGCCTGTTTCTCAGTCATCTATTAACTCCACAGTGTACCGGTTGTTCGGTAAAGGTAGGTTCCCTGACGACTGTCTCGTGTTATTCTTTGTTGTTATGGAAACCGGTGCATATTCTGATGTAATGTAATTTTATTGGTTTATTTACCCTCGTCATTATTAACTATTGGCATTTGAAGTTTATATCAATACTGGAGTCATGAGGGAGGTGGCTAAAGCTTGTAATAAAATGTAGGTAGTAAGTGGTTTAATTGCGGTTCAAGATAACTTTATATGACCAACTTGATTAATTAAGATAAAAATTAATTTGGACATATTTGTGTATTGCAATGTTTTGTGTGGTGTCATGACGTTAATATATATTACTGAGACTTTATTACTAAAATCATAGTATCACAGCTTAATAAAATCATCCATTATTTATTCTTCATGATATATAACATTTCTTTCTTATCTATCAGTCCTTATAGAAACTATGTACAATATGCAAAGCTTGCACGGTGTAAATATCCTGAAATATTGGATAAGCCACTTACGCGTTTCATCGTATCACTTGAGTGATTCCGATGTGTTAAGCAAAGCTTGCAAAGTATCAATTTAAAGATATTTGCTTATATAATTGACCGGTTAGGGTAGGGAATAGAGCTCTTCATTCCAAGATACCCGTGGTTTAAGTCTCGCAGAAATTCTTAAGCTTTATTCATTTACTTATGCGTGTATGGTATTTTTTCATGACATTTAGCATTAATATTTTCTACCTTTTTATTAATTTAATTTAATTTTTGGTTTTTATAGGAGTGTGGAGAGTGTAGTTAAGCTGTTATTTTCGTTTTTAAACGATTTTAAGCAATATATCAGTGTTTGCAGAATTTTGCACAAAAAAGTGAGTCCAGATCAGAGGATCTTGGAAGAAGCTATCTGATCAAGGTAAATAACAGAATAAAATTAATACTACAATGTATAGGTTAGCAGGCTTCCCTAGTAATGTCTTAAGTCGGAAGAATTAAAGCTAAACATTTGATTTAACCTTTTAAGCCATTTTAGGCTATAAAAGTTGCAATGTGGCAATACGACTACCAGGTTAACGTTACATGTATACACCAATCATCAGCTGGTGGGTTCGACAATGATGCAATAATAATTTACAAGTTTATATAGAGTGTGGACCGCGTGGTTCGTTGTGTCATGCACGTTTGTACGATAGTGACCGAACCTATTTATCCACTGAGCCACCGAGGATGGTGTGCATTGTTTAGTGCTAATTGCATGCATTCTTTCGAATGTTACTGACTATTAAAGTGCGTGCGTATACACCAATGCATGGGTGTCAATTAAATCATGTTTACTAATACATGTACCTCATTACATTGACACTGTTCACGGAATATAAGGGATAATTGAAAATGGACTGCTTCTACTTGTATGAAGAATTCCATATCGTTTATACGAGATATGTAAACATTAGAGAAGGTAAATGTGTATGTCGATAACAAACATTATTGAATGAGAGAAGTAATTTAAAATAATTACGATGAATCTTTTTGGCTGCAGACCGTGTCCATTTGCAGAAATATTCGACTTTTTTATCTGGTTGCTTTTATTGCAAAGTCCTTTTTTAATGTATCATAACATTACTCTAAGTGTCGTCTTTATTTAGCATAAACACTATAGCATGAATCAGTTTGTTTTTTCTTCTCTTTTTTGATCTGCCACTGCCAGATGGAGTCGGTGTAAATGTATATGTTTCTCCATCAACAACATCATCAAATACTAGTAACGTGACGGAAGTGAGAAGAGTGGTACAGGGGGTTGTAGAGGAGGAGAGTCTGGGGTAAGTGTGCTTATAAAAACAGCATCTATCATCATCATCATCATCGTCGTCGTCGTCATCATCATCATCATCATCATCATCATCATCATCATCATCATCATCATCATCATCATCAACAACAACAACAACGCTATCATCATCATCATCATCATCATCGTTATCATCATTATCATCATCATCATCATCATCATCATCATCATCATCATCATCATCATCATCATCATCATCAACAACAGCAACAACAACAACATAATCATCATCATCATCATCATCATCATCTACAACAATAGCAAAAACAACAAAATCAGCTTAAATATAAATCTCCGATACAACTAACACTCAATCACCTCTCTTCCTATTCGTTATTATGGTTTTCTATCCTAAGAATAATGTGTTTTAGAAAAAAAATATGAAAACGTTAATAGAGACAATAACCCTCATGTGCTTTTTTCATGAAAGTAGCAAAGCTTTGTTAAATCACTTGAATGTTGTTTCATTAAAGTTTCAGCTATACTTTTAACTATGATTCATAATATGTTGTCCTGTGTCATGATGTAATAATAATATAAAGACGTTAATGTAAACATTACGCCACTTATTATTCTTTATCATATTGATGTCAATACGTCAAATTATAAAGAGTATAATAATTACAATTATTCTATATTTATGTTATTAACAGGAACAGTTGATCACTTTACACTTAACCTAAGCAGGCGCTTCGCTGCGTTGTGTTAAAGTTGACCTATTGATTTTAACTCTAAACTTTCAATGAGTGTAGCCGGCCAATTTTTACCATGAAAATGATCTCTTTTTTTTAAATTATAAGTAATAATACAAAACATACATGTACGTCTTAAGACGATATTAAGAAGAAAGAAAAACGTTACTAACGTTTGTTTTTGTACGCTTTTCTTTATTTCATTTGCACACGTTTCCGTACTTTTTGTCATATTTGTTATCGGTTATCTGTTTTCATTTAATTCTTTTAAAAAGGATGTAATTTATAAAATCATTTCCAAAAAAGTCCTTTCGGCCAAATCCGATGAGGCTTATTAAATATCATCCAGATTTTTTTTTTCGTCACGTTAAGATTAATAAAACTTTAAATATATTTTTGATTTGTCAGTGTATCTTGCCATAGTTTACAGCTCTGTAATGTGTATGCTCCAGGCTCCAGAACGGTTCTGATTCAAAGCTAGAATTGCAAGGAAACAACTGTACCATCAGCGTGAATAAGTCTAGATATACCGGACTGGCCATCGAAGCCATTTGCGGAAATCATGTCAAAGCTGACGGTGGAATCATCGGTAAAATCGTTTCGTTTGTTTCTCACTATGGTGTACATAGCTCATATATTTGTTATACTTATTCTCCTAAGTTGCTTTCTATTTTCTCATCGCTCCATAATGAATTTATCTTCACTCTCTGTAAAATGTAAGTGTCTCCAAAGGTTTCACGTTGCCTTCTATCTCCACAAGCTTTATACTGTAAAATTTCCAAGCGTGTTGCTTTCTATCTTCACATTGATCCATGTTGCTTCGAGCTTCAAACTGCTATATATTACTTTCTATTTCGTATAGCTCCAAGTTTTTATCCAAACTGCTTCATATTGCGTTCTTTCTCGTATAGCTCCAAGTTTATATCCAAACTGCTTCATATTGCGTTCTTTCTCGTATAGCTCCAAGTTTATATACAAACTGCTTCATATTGCTTTCTATCTTATATAGTTTCAAGCTTATATCCAAACTGCTTCAAATTGCTTTCTATCACGTATAGCTCCAATAAGAATATATGACAAGGTCCTAAAGTAAAAACAAATTTGTGATGAGTCATTTAACGAAAAGAGCAAAGCCGACAGTTACCGCCTTGGAACAGGTCAGTCGGCAATATGGACCGACTGAGGTGCTTAAACCGGTTTTACAAGAGCTCTAACCTCGCAGTTCCTGACGAGTTTCTCAAATGCAAGCAATGAAAAGAAAAACGATCTATTTGAATACAAAATGTCCAAGCGCTGATATTTTCTATAAGTTATGACGAAAGTAGTGACGTCATTGGAAAATAATGTCCACATAGTGTTTAGAAAAGAATATGGTATTATTTCGATATGAAAAACTACACAAAAATGGTTGACTATAAATAGAATTGACTTTCTGAGTCATGAACAAACATGACCAGAGACGAATAAATGGTTGTAGCATCCTGTTATGTGAAGATGGAATTGAAGAACCAAAGTCCAATGTCCATCAAGAGAAATACACGTAACAATCCTTATAGGATGAATTAAATGACAACATAGATTACATGCATTGGGAGATTTTTACGACCGCCACACATCGTGTAGCTCTAAGTTTATATCCAAACAACTTCATATTACGTTCTATCTCGTATAGCTTCAAGTTTATATCAAAACTGTTTCTATCTTGTAAGTTTATATATATGCAACACGTTGGTTTCTAACTACAAACTGAGTCATGCTATTTTCTTTATTCACGCCGTAGATCTTGTGGCTATAGCGGTCTTGTCCACGACTAATTTTCAGACAACCAAGATAAATGGCTACAAAGATCTAGTTTTTATCTCACTAAAATCTTAATGTTTAATAGCTTTCTGATAGGTAAATGTAACCTCGAAGATTTCCCTAGTATTTCACCAATAATGCCGAAACGCTTGTGTTACAGGTCTTGACAGTATATATAGTTTTATTCTAAGATAAAACCACTGAACACTTGACTCATGTTGAGAGATTCAAATGTTTGTAGGATTTTAAATTACAACATAATAATAAAGTAAGACAGCTTTATATGTATCGGCACTGTCAATACATTTATGTATTTCGTATATGTAAGGATCAATGTTTGTTTTTAATGATCATAAATGTAAAATAAGTTTTTCAGGATTTTCATTTTGTCATAATTAAAAACTGGATAATCAACATTCAACCACGCAAAAAAAAATCTATCAAATAATGTTACAACTATGATTGGTGATGTCTTAGAACCAGCTGAAATAGTTTGTCAGTTCTCCTTTACCTTCGGTCAGTAGCAAACCAATGGAAATAGTTTGTCAGTTTTCCTTTACCTTCGTTCTGTATCTATCAGTTGAAATAGTTTGTCAGTTTTCCTTTACCTTCGTTCTGTATCTATCAGTTGAAATAGTTTGTCAGTTTTCCTTTACCTTCGTTCTGTATCTATCAATTGAAATAGTTTGTTAGTTTTCCTTTACCTTCGGTCTGTAGCAAACCTATTGAAATAGTTTGCCAGTTCTCCTTTACCTTCGTTTTGTAGCAAACCAATTGAAATAGTTTGTTAGTTCTCCTTTACCTTCGGTCTGTATCTATCAGTTGAAATAGTTTGTCAGTTTTCCTTTACCTTCGTTCTGTATCTATCAGTTGAAATAGTTTGTCAGTTTTCCTTTACCTTCGTTCTGTATCTATCAGTTGAAATAGTTTGTCAGTTTTCCTTTACCTTCGTTCTGTATCTATCAATTGAAATAGTTTGTTAGTTCTCCTTTACCTTCGGTCTGTAGCAAACCTATTGAAATAGTTTGCCAGTTCTCCTTTACCTTCGTTTTGTAGCAAACCAATTGAAATAGTTTGTTAGTTCTCCTTTACCTTCGTTCTGTAGCAAGCCATAAAGTAGGTGCCATGTGTTATGTCTTGTATGTTACTTATTCCTGTTATTATGTCCTGAAGACCTACTAAAATGCCTCATTGGTGTGTTGCATTTTTTAAGGAAATATTTTCATACCATTTACAGGTAAAGATTAGCCAATGAAAAATGTTTAACACCTGAATAAGTAACATACAAGACATAACACATGACACCTACTTTGCAAGCCATAAATACACAAACATTCGTTCCTTTTTAAAAACGACGTCTAACGCTTTGCAGCTATTTTATCATTTTGAAGTTCAACAACCTAGCACATACACATGAGACAACGTACATCATATTTATTTCATGGGTATATGTCCGTCATTTGAAGTTCAACAACCTAGCATAGCTTCGAACTACACAGTGCGACGACTTACATCATGTTCATGTCATGGGTATTCGTCCGTCATTAGCTATACACCAATAGACCCTGAATTGTCACAGTAAATTAAATGTACGTGAAATGTGGATACATGTATATGTTTTAGGCGTCTTGTTTACCCTTAAAAGTGAGCATGCTTCGAATGGGAAAGTGTCATTGTGTCCTTCATGGGGCATTTATGTCAGGGATTTGTGTTCTACAAACTGTTCTATTTATTTCCTGCTTATCAAAGCCTATAGTTCACACAATATACTTATCCTTTTACTATTATCTGCAGTCAGTATATTTTGCAGACAGGTTTAGTAATATTATCTTTAAGACTTTACCTTTATATGTACATTGAAATAAATTCCTTTCAACAAAACATATTTTAATTATACTACACTAATTGTTCTCGTTTGTCGTGAATGCATGTAAAAAATCAACAATTACGAATGTGATCGGTAGATTCATAAATATCATTATAACATCATTCGTTATGTGTAACATATGTGCCAGCACCAAAAAACATAAGGACAATCTTTATTATCAAATAACAGTATTTTCCTTCACAAATTGCTGAATAAATGGTAATTAAATAGTGGTTATTAATTTCTCTCAACTTCTCACCTGGTTGTGTCATGTGTCCAGATTAACATTTGTTACCAAACCAAAAATATCTTAAGACACGACCGAATCTAGATTAACATAAATAACATGCACACAATAAATCTTTACATCTGGTAGATGCAGACGACAAGAAATGAAACCATTGCATTTAAAAACACAAACAGTGCTGACAGGATGTATCAGTTTATTAAGTTACACTGTCCCGTTTGTAATATAAGGAACAGAACTTGAAAACGGATTTTGTGCTGGCTTACTATGTTAACTTTTTGTTTAGCGGTTAGGTTTTTTATACAAATACTGTTTGAAATAATGTTTCATGGCGTCTTTCCTAACAACGTACATTTGAAAGAGCTGCCCCGTAAGTAACACGCAAATACGCACAAATCTATTACACATGAAACTTACCATTTTCTATATGCATAGAATTGAAAAAACTATACGAATGATTTCTTTAACCCATTTAAGGCTGTGCTAAGATATGTTTTGATTTTTAAGTAAGTTTACGAATTTTGGCGACACAACTTAAAATAGTTCTGACAATTTGTGGTAAGTACCGTTAAACATGAGATCTGCATTTATTCTGCGAAAATGCTATAAACTTGTAGAAATTGTAATTTATTCCTTAACTAAAGGTGTTATGTATAAACGTTTGGAAGTCCTTGTTATTTATTAAACACAATTTTGGGACATCAGGTTTTGTGACCCTTGTTGCCTAACCGGGACTCAGTTAAACATCTCAGTATATTCAAATGTCACAAAAAAGCACGCCGTTCTTTAGTGATATGTTTTAGTTATCAAATGGGCCACAGACATGATTTCTTCTTTCCTTATTAAATACAACTTATAAAAAAATGGCGACATTATTTATCTACGTTGCATGAGTATTGACCACAAGTGCTAGACTGTGACCATGTTGCTTTAACACTAATATATAAGCTTGACCATTGCAGACACCATCGCAGCCAAGCTCGCCAAAATGCAGGGCAGAAAAAAATCCAAGACGATTAATGGGGAGAACTATCTGCTCCAGAAATACAAAGCACGCGGAGGGAAGTGCTGGAGATTCCTTCCGAAACACCTCATCAATTTGGATGATTTCATTGTTAATACTATTTAATGACTTAGATAGCCAGTGTATTCTTTTCAAAGACGTGCCAAATAGACAAACGCTCACGCACACACACGCCTACAAGAGAGCACACAAACACGCGCGATCACACACACATACACACACAAATCCGCACACACACGCGCGCGCGCGCGCACACACGCACACACACACATACGCACTCACACACACACGCACGCACGCACTCACGCGGGCGCATATAGTTGCACATACACGAAAATAAGCACTGCAAACATACACAAACGAGTTAATTAATTAACATTTCATCAATAAAGAAAAAAAATTAGTTAACCATTTTCAAAAGGTCAGCCGGCCCATTCAAATCAAATCCTATACACGAGTGAATAGCAAATGATATTTAATCATTATTGTTAAAATCGCGATACGAACCTGTGTATGAAAAAAGGTATTTTGCTATGATAGGTGTTGTTTTGCTCTTTTAAAGTAGAGCAAATGTAATGCTGCACCTTCAATCGATAAGTATCAAAGTAAGCGTTAAAATGCTTCAGAACTGAGGGATGAGAGTTCGAATCCCGGTATGGGCACATATGGTCACTTTTTTCTTTCTACTTTTTCACTTTTACCATTATTTCTGCATCACTCTACCAGATTTGTATGATTTGTGCTAAATTTCGATCAAAATATCGTTACCTGGTATATTCAAAGTATAAAAAATCAAAACCATGTAGTGAAATTATGTTTTATTATGCAGCATCAGCCAATATACTTACGAACTATAATACTATAGAACATTTTGGGCAATTCTGAAATCAATGGTATAGCTATCAAGAGCTTGGTGATTTTTGCAACAGTGTACAATAAGCATTCGTTATTTTTTCTATTGCACTTGCTTTATTGTAGTATAAATTGTAGCGACACCCTTATAAGCCTTCTAGCGACTCCCATTTTAGGACAGGCAGACCCGAGGCAAATATCGGAAGAACCCCTCTAAACCGCAGGTCAGCTAAATGACCTACCGAAAGACAATTTCCAAATTTGCAAATTGCGCATGCTGCTTGATGGTCTTTTAGTCCGTGACACTACGGAGCGAGCAACTTGAAAATAAATATTCTATTTAAATCCCATTTGTTGTACCATTTTTTCTATAAAACACAAAAAGAATCAATTAATTTTGCAAGTTAATGCCTCATCAACATCGTTTTTAAAGATATTTCTTGTCGTGTTTTTTATAAATTCAAAGAACTGAAATTTAATTGAGAACAGCATTTGAATTCAAAGCAGTTTGATCATTCACGATAAATGAAATACATAATATTACATATTTAACCATGTACTAGGAGATATTTTATTAGTTAAGCATACAAAAATTAGAAAAGGTCCTATGAGACGACTAATGGCAGTCACCTGCATCAGGAGTTAAAAAGAATATTATATACAAAATAGCCCTCATTATAATGAACTATCAAGATAGTTTCTACAAAATGTACATGAGATAAAATTAATGCTTTAGCAACCTAACAGTCCAAAACGAGAGAGTAGTTTGAACATTAAACAGCCAAAGCGATGGTTACATGTATAATAAAAACTAACTTAAGGGCGTCATGCAATGAAAATGCAGTGACATAACGTCAGTTAAAAAACAAACACGAAGTAAACTGAATTGAATTTATAAGACAGTCTAACGAAAGAAAAAATACAGTATTGTGGAGAGATAAAAGGTAATGAAATCCAAATTTGTTTAGTTATAATAAGCCGTGGATTTATATGCAATGGGCATATTGTATATTAAAAGCAAACACAATCCCAAAGTAATATCTACTTTGCAATCTCACACAAGAGGAAAAGGGACTGCGCAAGTTGTCCCACCTATATAGGGCACGACTGGAGAGATGAAGAGACAGAATTCCAACAGTGACTCTCCAAATTGGCTTTAATGCAAGTATGTACTCAAAGAACTTTGAAATGTTTTATTTTTAACGCCACCGTATTCAGGTAGTCTCAACAAAATGTCCGGACGTCTTGTAATTTAAGAACTATGCAATTTTTTGACTGTAAAATAAAAAATTGCAAGCAATACAGTACTACAAAGGGTTCTTGGGTTGTAAACATCATAAACATTTCCATTGCTTATTCCTTGCTGCATAAGTGTTGTCATACTGTTATTATCAAAAAGCAATGAAAATTGCGGCGAAAAAAAAAGATTTTTTTTTTTGTAATCTAAAGCCTTGTTGTGACACTTTTGAAGTGATAAACTGGTGTCTTGCTCTGGGATATTTTTTATTTTAAAGGTTATAATCTAATGTCCCATTTCGAACGACACTTATTAATGTTAATTATTTCTGCTTTAATCCTCTGTAAAAGTTATCAATTTTCCATTATAATGTGTGACAAATCTTAGATGACTTACTATGTTGTCCTGTCTTCAAAATAAATTTTAGGAAGTTTAATAATTATTAAATCAAAAATAATTTCGACCAATTTCCGATAATAAGCTGACGCCAATTTTGTTAAATTAGCTAAATAATGAAATATCCAAGCTAAAATCCAATATAATTTTATAATTTGGCTACTCATTTTCTCAAATGTTGTAGATTTCCCACCCATCAATGGTCTAATTACAGTTTGAAGATACATCGATGCACCTCAAGTGTGAGAGACTGTCGCTACACGTATTTCTGACTTTATTTTCACTTTTTGTTACGGGTCGTATTTTATGAATGATTAGTAATATTTATATTCCTTGTTAAGCGAACGTATGAAAGCCTAACAACCACACTCAAAACGCAAATTCCATTTTCAGAAAACAAAATAGTTCCAAACACAAAACAATGAACATGTTTATAAAACACGGATGGTATGATAGATAGATTACTACGTTGGTGATGAATACTGAAAATGTTGTCACACATGACAATTAAATCTAAATCGCTCGACAATCTTCGTGATTATTTTTTTTCTCAGCTTTGTGTGATAATATATTCTTTATATCACCAATAAAATTCCAAACCAATACAAGTTGTTCCAAGTACCAAAAATCATCTGGTTTTCACTTTTAACCAAACTGCAGCCTACAGTAACCTTAAAATGACTTTCATGCAACTGTTTAACAGAATCTTTCATCAATTTTTCTTCTAGCCATATTATTGCTAGGAAATTAAACATTTTTGATGAGTATAAATTACGGAATTTACTAATCAACCGTCCGGAGAAAACAAATGCGTGAAGAAATTGATTTAGACCTGTGTTTTGAAGAGATACGAGGCGCAATTAACTTGTTTGCAAAACCCTGGAGAAAAAAAGAGGAAACACAAATAAAGTAAACAATAGGACTATTGATGCAAAGCATCGAAGGTCGCCGTTGAGGTCAAGTTCAACAATGGAACATTTTTGCCTATCACCAAACCGACCAAGAAAAAGCAAAATCTTGTTATAAAAATATTTACAATGCTGTCAAATGTTCGTGCATTAAAGTAATATGCAGTAACAAATTGACCTTGGACGCATGGGAAAAGGTCCGAATACAAACAACAGAATAAAGCATAACATTTGGCTTGTACGCAATTCATCGTCGTAACAGATACAACAATAAATTAAACAACTCATACATACCCACATGGAACACTAACAATTTCAATTCTTCGATATGAAGCCTGTAAAACTTCAATTTGTGGGGGCTTCAATATCAAATCATACAGGTTTAATTTACCAACCACAGCAGACATGCAGCTGTAAAACAATGCCATTGTTCATGTTTTGTGCGAACTACATTTAAGGCATATTCTTCTTCCGACTTACGGCGAGCAAAACGATCGTGATTTCAGTAAGTATCATTGCACCAGATACATCCGAGGGATGATTGTCCCGAGATAGGATTACCCGAGGAGTTCCAGTTGAAAAAACATGCCGCCATCCATAAGCTTTTTTTCCAGGAACCGTTACATATAGACGCCGCGGTCATGTGCGGCGACGAGAAACGAATCACAGTACAGCTTATGTCGGTCTATATTCTCCTTGTCAACACTACGAATCTGAAAAGTTTATTTAAATAACTAAATTCTAGTTTAAAATACAAAAACGAAGATTACCTGTAACGGATGTCGCTTTTTACTTATTATGCATGCACTGGTTTTGACGTTAAAAATAACGCCTGTGTGTGCGTGTGTGTTCGTGCGTGTGTGGGTGTCTGTGTGTGTGTGTTCGTACATTTGGGGTGTCTGTGCGTGTGTGTGTGTGTGTGTGTGTGTGTGTGTGTGTGTGTGTGTGTGTGTGTGTGTGTGTGTGTGTAGGCATGTGTTTATATATTTGTGTGCGTGCATGCGTGCGTGCGTGCGTGCGTGCGTGCGTGCGTGCGTGTGTGTGTGTGTGTGTGTGTGTGTGTGTGTGCGGGAATGAGTGCTTCAACTTAATGTTTAGTTTGGTGCAATGTTAATGTCGGTGTTAATTTCACCTCAAAATACCTATGCGATATCACAACATGATATTTTCCGTCTTTTACCAGCATTCATCAGCTTTTACGTTGCCCCCTTTTCGAAAAAAGATCAGATTTTATACTTATGCCATATTTAAGTATAATACCTGTAGTATCACAGAGGTCTACTTCACAGTTTGTTATCGCTTGAGATTTACAGCAGCATCTGTGAATGTAGTTACATCGATGGCTTTAGAAAGCTGAGCAAAACAAACGGCGAACGGCGTTTTTTATGTTGTTGTTTTTTCAAAAGACGAACGTGTCAGTGAAACATAAACATTTCTCATGCAGCCATCCACGTACACTCATTTTAATAGATAGAAAACTATGTCTTTCATTAGGCTTGAAGTAAAGGCATTAAAACAATACCTGAGCAAGATCGTGTCATCTATGGCGCTACGTCTTAACGTGTCATCGTAATGCGTAGAATAAACTGTAAACAACGTTTAACTCAATATTTGTACTGTTTAAAAATAACTTTAATCTTCAGATATACATCCGCGAAATATGTTTAACAACATGTCGAACACATATTGCTGCGTGTTTACAGAAAACAGCCAAAGTGCGCCAAACTGGAGTTCCGTACCAATTATTATTATTATTATTATTATTAAACTTTTACTCAATTCAGAAAAAAATGTAAAATGGTTTATAATATTGAATTTATAGATAAGACTTACGTTCTAGTTGATTATACTTACACTCCTTTCCAAGGATAAGGTTTTCAACAAAATCTTAATTTCGCGATTACTAATACAAAATCAATCACAAAAGCAATAAACTGTGGACATTGTACTTATAGAGCATATGGCGTACCAATTCTTTCTGATTATTCGTAAATGGGCAAGTGCGATTCTCTCCATTATAGAGGTCAATTGACGTCATTGACGTTATTAACATTAAATCCATAAACCAGATTATTCTTGCTGTAATAGTGTAAGTGCTTCTTGTAATACTCCTTAAGACAATGTAATTTTATTGATATATTTCAGTCTTTGTGCAGACTTGTATTCGCTGAAATAATCATTGTATACGCAGTGAATGTATAATATAATGACGCGCACAGCAAACTTTGGTGTATATCTGGTGTATATCTGGTGTATATCTGGTATCTGGTGTATATCGAAATTGAAAATTAAGAGTAGTAGGAGGTTTCGTTACTAGATAACATAGCGTGATCAGGGTAGGAAAACTTGTCTGCCTACTTATCATTATATTATGTCTGTTTAAATACAGTTGTTATAACTTATAAGTGAATGGAAGCGCTGCAAGTACTAAGGTAGTCCCTGCTTCGGAAATGAATTCAAATTTCATGAACAAAAACAGTTGTAGAAAAAATATCTTACTAAGGTTTTGTGTTAGATAAACCAGCCCTTCTTCAACTATGCAACTTTACGTTTAATGTAGTGGACATATCATACGCAGAAGGTTGTGGATGGAGGACCAAGAACTAGAGAGGTGTCCTCCATCGCCCCGAGTTGGTTACATAACACTTATAACATTTCACTAGGTGCAGTATTTCTACGCGCTCTAGATGGAAGGTTATGTATTATTTATTTCATTTTGTGTTTCAAACCCGACAGTCACATTTACAGTATGTTTAAACTTGCTGGACACACCATTGTGAAAATTTGATGATTTGGTAATGCTACGTGATTTTAACTGTGATATATAATGTTGAACTATTTCTGGTCACTCTAGGCATATATGTAGAACTCTGATCGTTCGGTTGCTTTTTCCAGAAAGTTTCTTTATGGTTGTTTTGCATGCTTACACATTGTACAAAACATTAAAAACGATTTCAAATAGAAAGTCGATAATTCAGCAGCCTTCTTTCCTGCTAAGCCCGCGCATAAGAGAGCTTGTTTATTGTCTTCCTCATTTGAAACAAATGTTCCACGACGACATTTTATTTGATACATAAAATAGACAGTTGTATTTAACCGCTATATGTACCGACTCTTCTGGGCTTTAGAATAAGGTAATTAAGACGACTTTTCTTGAAACTGTTCAAACTTAATGCCAGAAATGTTTCAGACCACTGAAAGCCGAACTCGTTTAATGTTCGTATCAACAATAGAATGCCATGTTCTAATGGAAATGTTTTTGTAATTGTTGTCAACTACAACTACTTCTACTACTACAACAACTACTACTGCTTCTTCATCTTCCCTTAATAATACTGCTACAACAACTACTTCTACTACTATTCTTCTTCTACTACTTCTACTACTACTACTACTACTACTGCTACCACTACTACTACTACTACTACTACTACTACTACTACTACTACTACTACTACTACTACAACTACTACTTCTACTACTATTCTACTACTACTACTACTACTATTACTACTACTACTACTACTATTACTACTACTACTACTACTACTACTACTACTACTACTACTTCTACTACTACTTCTACTTCTACTACTACTACAACTTCTACTTCTACTACTGCTACTACTATATATATACATTTTTCATCTTAATGTTTTATGCGCAATCAAATGGCATATCAACTGAATATTTCACCAGTGTACCATTTCGTGTGCTTGATTTAGTAGTGAGTTAGATAAGCATACATTACCAGCACAAGGTGAAGCAACAGCGAAACTGCGTCATGAAACAAGACACGACTTCTTGCTGATAACTATCATCTTCTGCTTTATTATTTCCTAAGTCTGAAAATAAACTCTATAACGTGTTAAAAGCCATTGATTCACAAAAGATAGACTATGATACTTCTGGTCTACAGATAAATATATTTAGTGCGTTGGCACGCTTGTGTTTGTGTGAAAGCAAAGGTCATTTCGCGTGTGTCGTCAAAGTAGGATGGCATAAATTCGTACTTTATTATTTCTTTTAATTCGGCATTCTTTCTTGTAAGCTATATCCAATTAAAAATCATTTTAGTCGACCAAATGCAAAATTTGCGGATCATGATAGAATTATGCTGTTTATATTTACATTGCATATCATGTACAGAAAATAACATCATTTACATTTGGACAAGCAAAGAGATATGAATCGGGAAAAAAACACGTTTTATCAAGAACCATTGTATCTTTGGAGAACCTTTGACAAGTTATCAAGCACAACAAAACGTATAAGAATGGAATACATGGTTGCCGTATAAACATAGGCAAGTGGCGGTGAATCGCGAAAGAATTAATATCTGGGAATAACTGACGTCTTCAAACAATCAATAGTACGTCTTTGGTGAATGGATAAATCGGTGAGAATACATTGAAAATCAGGGAGAAATAGATCGGAGACTATTTTACTTCTACATCTATCTCCTGTGTTCCAACCACGCTTGTATTTATCGCAACTGGGCAGGTAATGTTTTTGTAATGAAATTTTCGGTTAGTATCTTTTATACAGTTTTCTTCTTTTTCTGGCTAGACATATGTACAACCTTGTAAAATGGCATGAAATGAACAATGAAAACCAAGAAGATTAAAATATATTTCTAATGAATTGCTCGTTGCATTTTGACGCCAAATTTAAATTTTGTTCGGCTATATGTTGCTATGAAGCAAGATTCTAAAATGCAAGAAACAATGGCGTTTAAAATTTAATCATAAATGTTGGCAATATTTCGAGAGAGTCAATTAAGGAGGCAAAATAATGTCAATATATAATTAAAATGAAACACAATTAACGTGCCCGCTGTTTTGTTTTGTAGTGTATTTGACCGGATATTGAGAGCCCCGATTCCCTGCTGTGGGGATCAATACTTTATGTTGGTTTTCCAAGTTTTAATGAATTATTTTCGTTTCAGCCAAAACCAAGTGACTGTGTCGAAAATAGCAACTTTCGGATAAGGCAAATTGTCCAGCGGTTTAGCATATCTGAATAAGATAAACATACACACCAATCAAACACATCTGTGTTCTGTCATAAAGAATTATATAATTATAGATAATTAACGGCATTACGCAGTCGTTTGCATGAAATACCACATTTTATAATAGTCAGCTACCTATTCTTTGGTAAGCGGTATTGATACGACATACTGCTTAACGTCAATGAAGGAAACGTATTAATAATATTTGTGCAAGGTCAATATATTGTAGAACAGAACTGTTAAGTGAACAAAACTGATTAAGCAGACTTATAAAAATACCGACTGATGCCGGTCACCGCAACATATGAACGACCCATACAACCTGTATATTCCTTTAAACAATTTCAGATGAAATTGAAGATTGATCTGCATGTTTATCAAATTAGAGTAACTAAACTACACGTATTAAGATTAGTAAGAAAGCGTGCTTACATTCATTTCATAGATAATTGGTAGGTTGTTATTTCAAAAGGCATGCATTATCTACTAATTGTTTCAAACACATATAATTTTATTACATAGATGTGTACTTTTCAAAATTAAAGTGGGTATTCTATTCGTGTTTGGAAAGATAAAGCTGCGTCTAGAATATCTGTCATTGTCAAATAAACGCCTTCTGAAGCTCGAGAGTTATGTGTTATCGATCTGGATGCTTTTAACGAAATGGTACAGAGTCAATTTTCTGCAGACCAAGTAAACGTAAATTGCAACAAATATTTGTTTTCGCTCCAGACATGGTACATCCAAGCTATCTGAAAATCGAAAATGTTATTTATACGGCTTGAACAATTGGTTTTGTGTCACAGACAGCCGCTGTTCTGTCTCATTCAGCCCACAACAGTTAGCCTACTACAACTATGCTTAGATTGTTACGTGTGATAGGACGAAATTAGCAATTGCATAAAATTATACTCACGATAAATCATATTCTCTAATATGATTTTATCTGAGCGCTTCCAGATAAAATATACAGTTCATTCACGCCAATTTCTTAAATTACGATGATGTTAACTATTTTTGTTTCCTATTACATAAGGTTTACAGGTAACCTATCTATCCGCCTAGAACAGACTTTATAAACGTTATATTTATTCTTTATATTGTGGTAACCCATGCTATGTTTGTTAATATCACACGCGTATTTACATTTACAATTTCACTTTTTTGCTAAAGACCCGGTGGCGAAAAAGTGCCTGTCTTGAACAGGAAATACTAAATAAGAGTTTACTTTTCTGGTTTATTCAGAGTTTTCCTTGTCCCGACTAATTTAAGCCGGCATATTAAGTTTTAAGCGAAATCAAAATCTTAGATACATGTATAAAATGATATTTTATATATTGTTTAATAAACTGTTTGTTATGTTCAATGCGGTTTTAGAATGGTTGCGGATATGAACGCAGCTCAGATTTAAATCTGAGGTGAAATGTTGTTGGGTTTTTTATCATCGACGTAAGATGCTGGCATTTTAATGCCTCTCGCATTTTAAAGAGAATATGCCTTCAGTATTCGATGTTTTACAGGGATGTGTATCAATAAAAGATTAAAAACAAGTGAATTTTCCCCAGTGGATGTTGTGAAGATTTGATAAGCTTTTAACTCATTGCAAGTATACAAGCTTATTTTCAACATTACTACACCCCATAATTAAAGACCGTAAGTAAGTCCGCAGTATGTCAGAAAAAATATTATATTTTTTATTAATTAATTATTAGTTTTATAATATGTTTGTTTTCGATCAATTAAAGTGTAACGATGAAGTTAAACATGGTTTTACTTTATTTAATCAGTATCCTCAAAATCGACCAATTAAGGTAAAAGATTCTAGGGTTTTTTTCTGATTCAAAATAATTGTCAGATGACAACTAACATGCCGAGAACCACCTAATGTTTAGATTTAGAAAAGCGAGCCCCGCCATCATAAATATACATCCAATGTCGAGATTGTTCCATAAAAGTATATTGAGATAAGTGTGACTACAGCTTTGTATTGCAGTAAGTTGTAATAAAATGTCCATTACCGAACAAATATCCTATTAAGGTCGCCATACACCAGTCTATAGCCGGAACTAACTTTGTCTCCCTGGATTGTTAACTTACACACTTTTGCAACGATACGTTGCAGTGTAGTAGCAGTAGGATGTATGTTAATAAACAAAAAGCAACAACAGTACATGTATTCTGTTGAAATGTTGTCTTGTTCCTTTCGCTTTTGATTGGCTGAAAATCGCATTATTGGTTGCTAAGAAACATCAACGTATTTATACATATTTTTTATTTAACCAGTATTAAATGAAACACAATAAAAAGTAACACGGGATTTATTTTTGTAACAAGAACATGGACACGGGAAATTTATAAAATGCAATGTGCAGAAATATACATAATCATGTACATATTTGACCAAAGTCGGGTAAAGTATGTAAAGAATACTGGAAAAAATGTACCAAAATGTACAAGTTGAGTTCTTCTCTCACACACGAAAACATAATACTAACATACGTTTAATTACCAAATAAAAAGTCAAAGTTACATATATAGGTCACATTTATTTTTTTAAAAAGACTCGCACATATAAGAACAAGTGGGAAAATATAATTATATTATATACGGGAAGCGTTTTAATTCATTCTTTAATAATGTACACCGAATTATTAAGTATTAAAACAAATATAAGGACAAATATAAAGATTTATATTTCCCGCGAACGAGTTTATTTGGAAATGTTGGAGAACATTCGTAAATAGTCGTGACTATCTAGTGGTCGTAGTCCAATTATGTGTACCTTCAAAGGCAGAAGATGGCGCGGATTAAACTAGAGTGTCTCTTTTCTATAGACATTCCATTTAGACTTACGGCAACTACCGATCGCATTTCCGAATAAGATCGGCCAGAGCGAAGAAAAAGAAATAATTGTTCTTTCATATTTTTAGGGAAAGCGAAGATAATGAGCACAAAGTATGACTCGAATTAACTATAAGATTTTTTTCAATCGAAGAAAACGACACAAGCACGTCCCATATATAGCTGTAATTCTTCTTAAAATAATGTAATTATATAAAAAGCGAAACATAACATAAGCAAACTGAGAGATAAATATTAAAGTAATATAAATAGGTAAATATTTCACACATTACATTGCCTGGCTTGCCAAAATCAAAACGTGGCACGTAACAATAACTTATTTATCGATGTTAATTAATTGTCTTATAAGTGGATTGTCCCATTGTTATAAGTCATGGTCATATAAGTACACTGCATAAAGACAAAAGAAGGCAATACACACATAAGAATAGTTTCTTATTAACTATATGTTTATTCTCTCTTTATGATTCAATACACAGTTGCTTTTGAAAATCATGAACATAAACCATCAGTGTATGCATAGTTTTACAATACAATTTACATGTATTTCATTTGTAATACTTTAATGGTGTTCTGGTCTTCAAAAGAGTTTTTGTTATATATATTTATATTTCAAACTGTTTATACCGGCGTTTGAGTTACTTTATACTATATGACATAAATAGAACTAACGGGTAATTGCGATATACACCTGCTTATGTTAGTATAAGACAAGCACAAAGAACATGTCTTAAAGTCACATCTAAAACACTCTTGCAAACAATTATTGATATTTAAGTCCAATCATAGGGTAAAAACAACGACTGACCATTTATATAGCAGCATGTCTTTTGCATCAATGTCAGCAATTATCAGCAACATCTTGTGCTGCTGAAAAACTTTGTAACCCCTGTTTCGTGTCTCAAATTCAGAGGTAACAAACTCGAGTAATTGAGCAACGGGGGTGAGAGAACGAGTTAGATTGGTCCCATTAACAGAGTGAGATATGTCCGGCTTCTCCTTCAATCGATGGACAATACACAGAGCAACATCATCATTACTGTAACAGAGGTGAACTGAGCTCCAAATAAAATAGTAGTAAAAAAATCAAATCCTTATTGATGTCCGTGTATATTGGAAACAAATCTGAAATTCACAGTGATGGAAATGTATTTCTCAAAATTTCTTACCATTTGTAACAGAACACTGTTGTACAGGTTGCCAAAAGATATGAGGATCAAATGGGATGTAACAATGTAATCGATGACACAGGAATATCAGGGTTGTCGGATTATGTGGCATAACATTGTTGGAGGAAAACAGGCTTATTCTTCTGGACATAAGATACATATTAAAGTTATTATGCCAGCAAACCATGTATAAATGTTTGATAAACATCCGTTATCAAATGCCTTCTGATAAGCATAATGTTTGTCGAAAGTCTGCACGAAATTGTTCATGATTGAAGTTTCCTAAACTTCAGCTGTAATTCTACGACATGATAGAAGTTGGCCATTTCAAGTTGAAGAATAATGGCAAATTCTATATTAACATAGCAGTTGTGCATGTTTTGATTTCGCTTACAGCAGCACATCATACTATAGACGTGTTTACATTGAATATGATAGTCTCTCTCAATTCTAGTCAGTAAGTTTCGAACGGTATATCGGTAAACTTCATGATTCGGCTAGCCTATCGAAAATATTAGAGTGACGAAAATATTTACCTGTCTTTACCTTAATTGCAACTTAAAGCAGTAACTCCAGTTATAAACAGAATAATTCCTACCTTTTAGACCATAGACAAACAGATCCCTTAGAAAACATAAAGTACAGACACAAAAGTGAGGTTCCTTGAAAGAACTTTGGCACTGTTATACGATGTCATTTGCATGGTGTGTACATTGCAACGTTAAAGGATAACAAACAAGGATTTTTCTGCATAGTGAACATGGCCTGAAAATCGTTGAGCATTGGATTTACAATACTGTGTTTGACGCTATTCATATTTTAGGTCCCTAATGGGTAATATTGGTTATTCATGTTATAACAATTAAACATGTTATATTATTCGATTTCCTGTTTATTACTTTGTTCAGGCTGAGGGTTTTGTTTGTAAGTAATCCGAAACAATGTACATCCCACCTCTCTGAATTGCTTTAAACATAAAATAAATTATAATTTTACATTGAAGTCAACAAGTTATGCCAACATTAAGTATAATGTCACTAAGATATTACATATATTTCCGAGACCGCAAAACCCGCTAAAATCATTTCTGTTTCAAAACCCTTTTAGCTATATCGAAGAGTGAGGATTGATTTATGATAATCGACTCACCATGTTTAGCTAATTTGAAATGTTCCTGTTGCTGACAGAAATCTATTTAAAACATAGTTCAGACAAAATATGTCAGTTAACTATCTAAATTACGACGAGAAAAATACCTAAACACAGTATAATTCCTAAACATAGTATATTTAAACGAGCTATAACATGACGAGGTTACGTATGAACAATAGAAAAAAACTAAAACCATTTCATCTACCCCGTTTTACTTTGGTCAACACTTCCCTACCACTAGGTTTTGGTCTTCGATGCTATGTAATATCGTTCCACCTGATAAAGCCCTACCAAACCACACCGTCTGTCCTTTAGTCGCTCCACAAACTCTCGGGCCACGTCACAGAAGCCCAGTCCCTCTTCACACTCGCAGAGAACCAGAAAGGTGAAGCGGTCCAATTCGTGGGTTGTTTTCAGGAATGTTACACGTCGCAGCTTCAGCTTGGCGGGGCATTTCCAGAGGATGAGATCTGCTCCGGTCCATGTCTTCCACGTCTGTTCCAGGCGGCCTATATGTCCGTCCGTCTGGAACATGGACAGAAAGTACACACTGTCTTTGCTGACCGGCGTCCGGGGCAGTGTTTTCACCTCGTGGCGCAGTATGTTCTCTAGTTCGTCATAGATGCCTGCATGCAAGTAAGAATAAAATGTTCTTTCTTATAAATGTGTAAAATCCCAACTCTTTTTTGAGTTACTTCACACTTAGATTTAAGGACATATGTACAATGCTCATAAAATAAGCGTTTAAGTGACATAACTAACACATTTATATTTAAAAGTTTGTTTTCTCTGCTCAGAAAAAAACAGCGAATGAGATCTAAAGTTGATGGCGAATTCATTCTACTTTTTCCATTCATTATGTGTATTTCAGTATGTTTCAATATGGCAACGTACAGCTTTCATTGCTAAACGAAGACCCCCGCAAGTATTTCTTAAATGAACTTAAGAACAGCATGTCAGCTGTAACATCTCTTCAGATGAAAGTTAGTGTCCAATCTAGAATTAGGATCCTCACCTTTAAGGATGCAGGAAGGAGATATACAAACCTGACAACATTATCCCGTCCACCAAACCTTCCATCTTTATTTATTTGTTTAATCTTGCCCCCTGTTAACATATACGTACCGCTTCCCTGCAGTCTGACTGGTCCGTTTGGTGCTGTCGGGTGCTTATGACAATTTCGGGCGTGTTTGTGGTTGCCTGGATTATTCATAGTGTGGTTCAAGGCCAAGCCACTGCAAAACACGGCGTAATCCACGAACGGAAATGGATCTGGAAACAGAAAAACAAACATTTATTCTTGACTAAATCACTATACAAACGACATCAATTAACGAAACCGAAGGTTTGAAAGGGAGATATCCTCTGACCATACTTAACATTGTTGAAGTCTTATTTTTTAGCGGTGTATGTCATTCTATACTATAAATTATGCTATGAATTAAATTATATCAATTATACCTGTTAATGTTCAATCCACTGACAAGGTTTTTTTATAAAGATCAGATTGTGGAAGTTTGAAATTTAATTGCATATTCATTTTACTACGTCAAACTCTGCAGGTTAACAGATGTCTACACATTCAAAATTTGTACGCAGAAAACTGAAACCTCTAGAAAATATTCGATTAAGCTTAATGGCGTCCTTATAATTTTTATATCTTTTCAAGTAAGTATATATATCAGTCAAATGTGTCCTTATATCTTAAAACAAACTGTCAAGAGTACAACAACAAAAACCACAATAAATAAACCACGCCGCCATTCATACTGTCATCAAGCATTTATAATGTAACACACATGTTGGTAGAAATGGAGTTTTTGCTACAAGTCTTCTTATAGATTGTAATATCTGGGGATATGGTAAATGAATTGATGGTGTGAAAAGAGACCAACATAGCCGTTTATTAGAATAAACATTGTTTAGTTTATCTTTTTTATTTTGCTGTAGCAAACGTGATATTTTATTATTATATGAAACAAGAATGGCGAAAAATGGTCATTTGTGGAACTCGGGTATATCCTACACGTAAATCAGATGAGACCACAAATTAATTATTCACGCAGAATAGTATGTCTGATCCTGTTCAGGTAAACTACATATACACTTACTAACTTCAAAATAAATGACCTAATTGTATTATGACACTATATGAAACTACGAGGTTATAACAACGCTTTTCCGCTATGTTTCGCTAGTTTACTTCGAAGTTATTGTTATTGTTCACTACAAGCTATTGAGTCACAAGGCAAATATAATGAAGATTCATATTTAGTCTATGATTTTGCATTTTGTGCATGTACGTTAAAGATTGGAGTTAAGTGTAAGATTTTGCATTTTGTGTATGTACATTAAAGATTGGAGTTTAGTCTAAGATTTTGCATATTGTGCATGCACGTTAAAGATTGAAGTTTAGTGTAAGATTTTGCAGTTTGTGTATATACATCATATATTGGAGTTTAGTGTAAGATGTTGCAGTTTGTGTATATATATCATATATTGGATTTTAGTGTAAGATGTTGCAGTTTGTGTGTATACATCATATATTGGAGTTTAGTGTAAGATGTTGCAGTTTGTGTATATACAGTCGCACTCTTTCTCATTTTTCGACTGAAAAATTATCGAGACAAGTTCACAGATAAATCGTACTTAACGTCGCCATCTTGTGTTTGAGAACACCTCGCATAATTTTGACTTGTATTCATACAGGTTTAATAGATACATTACTTCTTTCTTGTCAATTTTAATAGCAATTTGTAGCATCTTTGATAATTGTTACAATAACAACATGAGAAATATATGTCATATTACACTCAAACAATATGCGATGATTAGTTCTGTTCGGTATTACTTTTTCGCGATACAAGAATCGTTATTGACTTTGCTTCGAGAGGACGCTACTGTAAAATCTACGCCGGATGAATCTCTCAATTTCGTCTAATTTCTTCTGTTCGTCTCTGGCATACTCATTTTCTCCCTCTAAAAAGGTCCTGATCAGGTCCAGGCATTTAAAGCATTACTAGCTTTTACGCCTTTTACTGCGATCGAGGAGCTGTCATCGTCTTCGTTGTCGGAGTCTACACATGCTGATGTACATCATATATTGGAGTTTAGTGTAAGATGTTGCAGTTTGTATATATACATCATATATTTGAGTTTAGTGTAAGATTTGGCATTTGTGTATATACATCAAATATTGGAGTTCAGTGTAAGATTTTGCACCCTGTGTACGTACTCAAAGATTGATGTTTAGTGTTAGATTATACATTTTGTGTATGTACGTTTGTATTATGTATGTATATACGCGTGTACATTTTTGCTAGATGGAGACAATATTTCGTGAGCCATGAATTTCATTTATTTCAAAGTAGGATAAATAAAGATCTAATTTTCTTGTTTACGTTTTACTGTTTCATTTAAGCAATATCCATAAAAGAAGCTTATATCCTTTTATTACTCTGTACAACAGGTCGTATCTACAAGACATTTAATAATGCAATAACTGCATTGTAAACGAAGACAACAAGTGGCGGGACATTGTTGAGGAGTCAGTAAACAATAAAAAAACTTCTTCAGACAATCTATTTTACGTGACAATGGATGAGATAAATTGATGCGGTTATATTGTAAAAGCAGATTTAGATATCTCCGAAACAATATATCTCCTTCTTCTCTCTTAATAGTTTCAGTTTTTTGCAAAGTATTTATAAAATTTTAGCTGCTGCGAGTCTGGAATGGAAAGAAAGCACTTCGAAAATGAATTAAAGAAGGTTAAATTTGATTTTCAGGATACATTTTATAACAATACAAAATGAGTTTCTTGAAAAATATTAAAAAGGTCAAAAGAATGATAATTAAAGGATCATACACTAAAGGTTTAACATGTTTTGCATATATATGTCTTCAGTCTCTTAGTGTTTAAATTTTGTGTTGTTAAGAAGAATCCTTAAGTGTTAGAATAACCGATGTTTTAAACTGAACTGTAAAAATCACTGATGTTTTAAACTGAACTGTAAAAATCACCGATGATTTAAACTGAACTGTAAAAATCACCGATGATTTAAACATATACTGTACGAATAACCGATGTCTCACATTAAACTGTTAGAATCACCGCATTGAAACAAAGATTTGTACTAAAGAGTGTTTCATTGCACAAGGATGTCCAGTGAGTTCTTAGATCTAAGATATCTCTGTGAAAGACTGGTTAGTGAATATCTTTCTCCTAATTTATTGTTATTTTGATTTGAAAGCTTTGATAACACACATTGTATAGCGTCCAAGGAACTGTTCATATTATCTTGGTCTGTTTTACTTTTACTGTCTGTATTTGGCAAAACCAGCAGAATGGTCGGGATAAGAGCTGCTTAAACCGGTTTTAAATACCCAAGCTTGTGCTTTTGCTGAATGACAGTTATAAATACTGTTGGGTTTTCTCTATGTTTGTGAAGTTTTTCTTATTGGTGCATTTTTCACTCACTGACAGATATTGAGAGTTTCGTTTCTCACGTGCCTTTTTAAGTATAGGCTGTAGTACTAAAAGGACGTCTCATATGTTCGTTGTTAAGATGACAGCAATGTTACTTGTACAGTGTGTCGGTTTAATTAACATTTTCTCATTGTTTCTCACGTATTGGTAAACCATGTGGAGATTGTAGAATGAGACTTTATGAAACATATATGAGAACTATAAACCTGGACAATGCGGAAAGTATATATTCAACGAAAAGCAAGCAATTTAATTATCTTTCACAACACGCCGCTACCCAATATCATTGCCTAGTAAAAATGTTTTGCCTAGTGTACAGACGGGTTGAGTTGAAAAAAAAAATCTTTTATATCAAAGCAATTTTATCAAAATTAAGATTACAACCCTCTATAATTTCCAATTGAAAATTAGTAGTCACGTGAAAAAAGAGCCCTTAGGTTCATCAATTATTTGTATTTGAATAATCTAAAATAAACACACTGTCATAGAATAACATCAAATATCATTTGTAAAATAATATCGAGAGATGTGCCTGATCTCGGCATTGAGCTGTTTATTAGTACTAATAAATAAAACATCTGACGTCTCAAAAGATTTCCCAATATGAGTCTATGATCGGAACTATTACTGTCTCCTGTATCTAATAACTAGGCACTTTTACACACCAACAACCAGGCATAGGCTCATTCGGAGTCTCCAGAACCTAGTAATAACTGAACACTCGTTCACAGATAGTTGTGAAACTAGAACAGATCCTGGTTGTTTTGTAATCTGTAATCTAATGTTGGTTAAGATCTTGTATTTTTATTTCTCACTACAAGATATTGATGGTTAGTAAATGTACCCGAAAAAATTATCAAATACACCAAGAAAAGCTAATGATAACAAATTGTGGGTAGAAGTTTGTTCAACTACAAAACCAGATAATCTCAATAAAATCACTTGCTTCACGAAAACGCGTCATTCATTTCATACATGTATGTTTTGATTACTGAATGTTTCGTAGCAATGTTAAGAATTGCGATGATACGGAGTATCAGTGTCGGTTGCCTGTTACCAGGCAGCATGGTAGGGAATTTCGCAGTGTTGGTTGTTTACTACCAGGCAGCATGGTAGAGAATATCGCAGTGTTGGTTATTTACTACCAGGCAGCATGGTAGAGAATATCGCAGTGTTGGTTGTTTGCTACCAGGCAGCATGGTAGAGAATATCACAGTGTTGGTTATTTACTACCAGGCAGCATGGTAGAGAATATCGCAGTGTTGGTTGTTTGCTACCAGGCAGCATGGTAGGGAATATGGCAGTGTTGGTTGTTTGCTACCAGGCAGCATGGTAGGGAATATGGCAGTGTTGGTTGTTTGCTACCAGGCAGCATGGTAGAGAATATCGCAGTGGTGGTTGTTTGTTACCAGGCAGCATGGTAGGGAATATCGCAGTGTTGGTTGTTTGCTATCAGGCAGCATGGTAGGGAATATCACAGTGTTGGTTGTTTGCTACCAGGCAGCATGGTAGAGAATATGGCAGTGTTGGTTGTTTGCTACCAGGCAGCATGGTAGGGAATATCACAGTGTTGGTTGTTTGCTACCAGGCAGCATGGTAGGGAATATGGCAGTGTTGGTTGTTTGCTACCAGGCAGCATGGTAGGGAATATGGCAGTGTTGGTTGTTTGCTATCAGGCAGCATGATTGGGAATATCGCAGTGTTGGTTGTTTGCTACCAGGCAGCATGGTAGGGAATATCACAGTGTTGGTTGTTTGCTACCAGGTTGCAGGGTAGGGAATATCGCAGTGTTGGTTGTTTGCTACCAGGTTGCAGGGTAGGGAATATCGAAGTGTTGGTTGTTTGCTACCAGGTTGCAGGGTAGGGAATATCGTTCATTTTTGTTAGAAAATAATGGCAAATAGCAAACAATCCAAACGAATGAAACAAAACAATAATAATGCGTACCGTGTACTTGTGACTAGATCCAAAATTGTAATAGTATAATAGGCTGAACATTTCTCTGCAAACGGCATCATATAACACAAGCAATAATAACCGAAGTTATACCACATAGTTATACAGCATAACACGCTTGCAGTCATACAAAATGCAAAACATATGTTTATTTGTACTATTTTGGTCACGTTATATCATCCACATTCGACGGATGTTCTTAAGCACCTTGAATAGGAAAATATCAAAAATGCAAATTACTTATTATATGAAGACTATAGATATTTGGTACATAACCATTTATTAATGACAAGGAATCGAAAATTATTAGTTTTCGTAGTATAAATTATGCTGCCAATTAAAAGCGTATAATACAATATGATGTCAGCTATACTCAGGTTCTGCCAAAAGAAAATAAGAAACACGTGTGTTCGCACATTCGAGAATAAAACATTCCAGAGACAAAACATGACGTCATTTGCTAAAAGCAAGTGTCGAACATAATATAATCTGATGTTTCCTTGATGTATGAGTGTACGTTTATCTTTATCGAAACATGCAATGTTACTAAATAAATAACTTGAAAAAATGTTTGATATAAAACGAAATATTTAAACCATGACAGAACATCACTACATATCAGGTTTGAAAGGTTTATCAATACTACGTTAATATAGCAAGTGTCTTGTCGAATTGTTAAAATTGCCTCTATTATGTGAATAAAACTTATATTCGAATGTTGTTGTGTTTTTGTTGTTTTTTTGTCAAAATCTTCACCATAATTGTATTAAGTATAGGAAAACAGTTGAGATTTACAAGTTAACACCCGTATTATAATGAAATGTATGTTATTATGCTATTTTTGCTTGTTTATTATGCTTTTTAAACGTGAAGAAAGAAAGAACAATCAAATTTAATAATTTAATAACTTCATCTAATGTTATATGAACTTAAATCAATAAATGCAAAAAATATATAAATATTTCTCTAAGAAATTTCTGATTTTACAAAGCACATAATTCAATCTTGAGACAAAATCTCATTTAAGAGTGAAAAGCAAATAATATTACAGCGTATGCCAGGAACACGCCATAATATATTGATCTCGGTCTGAATTCCAGCAGCAATGTTTTCAGAAATATGACAGGGTTTACAAAATCCACCCAAGACTAGGGTTATTGTTTAAGAAATCCTATAATACATACAAAAATTCCTATAAAAAGACAGAGTGTTAACAATTAAGATACAATGAAGGAATATTCATCCTTTATCAACAGCAAAATCAATGTGAGTTACAATTGAACATTTACAGAAGTGACTATACAAAGAACGACAAGGTCGTGTGTCAGTTCTACATAAATAACACGTTAAACTTGCAGTAGACAAAGATCTTAACATGCAAGTTAAAAGAAATGGAGCCAGTGGGGGAATCGACAAAGATGTTAATTATGTAGAAATACTTTCTCGTTGAAACATTTCTTTCATTTATAGCAATAAATGCAGAAACTGTTCCGATAACGTATAATTAATACGAGATATATATTAAACAGTTTCAGTGAATCGAAATGACGCATACTTCGACTATAAAAACTTTGGAAGTTAAATAGTAATTTCATAGGTTTTACTGGCGGATGTGTATTTTTTGCTTTCATTTTGTTTTTGTTCTTTGCTATAAACATCATAGGCTTAATTTTCCTGAAATTGTTAGAAGTCAGAACTGTTTATAATGGTCTAGATAGGTTATTTTCATAGGATGTAAATTTCCATAAATCGCCCTGTTGTGTAAGTTTTTTTTTTCACTGTTTGAGACAAAACAATCATTAAAATATCCTTAATACGCCTTCTCATAATTGTGAAAGTGAAGCCTTGTTGGAACAATAAAGTACTAAACGTGTGTTCCTGCCACTGACATTTGCAACCTTTACCTTAGCCCATTTATCCTGTCCCTACACTGACATTTGCAACCTTTACCTTAACCCATTTATCCTGTCACTACACTGACATCTGCAACCTTTACCTTAGCCCATTTATCCTGTCACTACACTGACATCTGCAACCTTTATCTTAGCCCATTTATCCTGTCACTACACTGACATCTGCAACCTTTACCTTAGCCCATTTATCCTGTCACTACACTGACATCTGCAACCTTTACCTTAGCCCATTTATCCTGTCACTACACTGACATTTGCAACCTTTACCTTAACCCATTTATCCTGTCACTACACTGACATCTGCAACCTTTACCTTAGCCCATTTATCCTGTCACTACACTGACATCTGCAACATTTATCTTAGCCCATTTATCCTGTCACTACACTGACATCTGCAACCTTTACCTTAGCCCATTTATCCTGTCACTACACTGACATTTGCAACCTTTACCTTAACCCATTTATCCTGTCACTACACTGACATTTGCAACCTTTACCTTAGCCCATTTATCCTGTCACTACACTGACATCTGCAACATTTATCTTAGCCCATTTATCCTGTCACTACACTGACATCTGCAACCTTTACCTTAGCCCATTTATCCTGTCACTACACTGACATCTGCAACCTTTACCTTAGTTCATTTATCCTGTCACTACATTGACAATAGTGACTCAATGTCTATTAACGCTGCCTGTTATATCAAGTATGTGAAGTGTTAAACGTTAGCTCTGGAGGATAAATCATAGTGCTTATTTAGCAGAAGAAATAAAAATCGATGATAAGAATTGCGTGGCGAAAGATTAAATGCTTCTGTTTTGTTTGAAGCGGATAAAGACTGCAGAAAAGTACGCGTAAGCTGTGAATAATTTGTAACTGTAAGAATACCAGTCACAAGTCTAATCAGGTCTCACCACCTTTTATGAAGAAGAAACACAAGCATTTATAAACATCCAAACATGCTCACGTCGGTTATTTATTTAGTCATCAATTCATGAAAAAGGTCATTACCTTTTTCCAAGTGATACATGTGATATTCAGAAAACTAAAGCTTAATACATGACTAAAACTGCATTTTACGTATTGTACTTAAGTTAATCATTAATAGCAAGTCACACTGGTTTAGCCATTCATATCTCAACTGGTGTATATAAATATTTTAAAAGGCAGCAGTTGCTTTCTTATGAGTTGTCTATTTAATTGTTCAATTAATGCCAAACATTTGGCTAATCACGATTCCTGTCTATTGCAAAATGTAACTAGCGCAACTGCTATAATACAAAGAGAACAATTGTCAATTTCATAATGCGCTTCAAAAATAATAATTTAATTAAACTTTGAAATGACTGTGCCACTATTTATAGCCCCTACTCCATTTTTTTAGGAATTTTAATGAAGTATTGTTGTATGTTACAGTGATGAGTTGTTAGTGGTTTAGATATTAACCTTCCGCTAGTTCACCAGCAGCTCTATTGCAACCTGTTTGTCTTTTTGTGTAGATGCATTCCACTGCGCGGTATTACTTATCTACAGGCGGGGGAGGGAGGTGTTTTGGAGTGAGAAGTCATGTATACTGATGTAAATCCAGGTAAGAGATATTTAGAGCAGGGTTCGCGGTATATGAATACTCCCATTGTTTACAGAACACGCTCCCTTTACTACCAGACGTTGTGCCAGCCCCACATCAGCACTAGTGAGTACAGGTATCCTCGCCGCTGGTGCAGATGGTAGCAATAATCGATTATCAACAAAGTGGCAAGTTGTAGACCCAGACAGAACCAAGTTACCTCACTTCCACCATTCAATTGTAATAGGAAGAGATGTTAAGGTATATTTCAAAGCTGATATAAACAGAAAAAATGAAGAAGTAATATGTGCATTTATTACATGTTTAATGAAGACAATGGTACCTATCCTGCCTCATGTGTAGTATATTTATACAGTAGTATTCAAGTATATTTACACGCTGTCGTCTTCTTTCAAAAACACAAACCCGTTTCCATCACTAGAAATAGCTTGTTTATACAATCACTAGATTGGTCTCTATAAAATACCAATAGCATATAAAGCAAGACAATCAGATCTCTGAGTTTTTTTTTTCGACAAGTAATGTCTTCAGATATTGTAAATATCAATATATGAACGTTAACCAAAGCATCCTGATGTGCAATTTCTTATTTCTCGAGTTTCCACATAATTGCAGTACATTGATTTTATTGCTCTGATTATGCTAATTTCGAAACACCAAAAAAGACAGCGTAATGGTCGTGCAACTGTCTTCATATGGCAATGTTACTTCCTCTTGATTTTTGTGAAATAATGGGAGAAGAAAAGTTGTTCTATTAACAATGAAATAAGAAAAGACAATGACAAAGTCTGTCCCTCTGATCGTAATCTTCTAAAAGTCCTTAGAATTTATGGATTTGTAGATGCATTCTAGTTACGCTATATGAATCGTCCATTTACCGTTATGTCGTTAAAGAGTAAACCAAACCTCTAAACCTAATACTATTTAAACATGATTTTTAAACAATTGAGTAAAAATATAGTTGCTGTTTTTAATAAACATTCCTCCATACGTACAAGTCGCACATCTTAGCTCACGTGTGTCCATTTTTTAAAATATAAAATCGCTTAAAAATAAAATCGCAAAATGGCATAATCAAAATAATCAGAAACAACAATCATTAGGTTGTTCGATAAACCGGGAAATCTCGGAAGTATTGATTTCGAAAAACAAAAAATGTAGGCAAAAATATTACAAAGATCCTATTACCAAAGGAAACTTCCCATAATGTCACTTACCCATGGATATCATGTGACAGTAACACAGTTTAACCAAATCAGAAGTACCGCTTCCTACCTGCTACAAACATTCCTGGTCTTAACGTCCTTCTTTAGTGTAATATGAGAACAAACCTACCTGCTACAAACGTTCCTGGTCTTAACGTCTTTCTTTAGTGTAATATGAGAACAAACCTACTCGCTACAAACGTTCCTGGTCTTAACGTCCTTCTTTAGTGTAATATGAGAACAAACCTACCTGCTACAAACGTTCTTGGTCTTAACGTCCTTCTTTAGTGTAATATGAGAACAAACCTACCTGCTACAAACGTTCCTGGTCTTAACGTCCTTCTTTAGTGTAATATGAGAACAAAGATCATTATTGTATGACTAAATAATTAGCTAAATCGTAAATTTATGGAATCTTTTTATTAATATTGCATTTCTAAAATCCCATTAAACTGGTTCTAAAGTCGATATATGAGCAAATGATGTTTAATAATGCACTTTTCTTTCACATACTTTGAGATTGTGCGACATATTTTCTTCTGTTTATGGTTTATATATCGTCTTTATGAAAAATATATATCATCAAAATTTCCACATCAATGAATTGTGTAAAATACAGTAAGGAAACATTTTTTGAGTATTGTAATACTTTTTAGTGACTTATTTTTTTTTTTAAATATATTTTTTTTCTTTTTGATACTCAGTTGTTTGATGAGTTCATATTATATAAATACTTATGTTATAATTAACAACAAGTATTCTTATAATTGGACTGGCCATCTGGTTTATTAACATTTTTAAACCATTCACAAATAATACCATAAATACCTCAGTTGTACACGGAGTCAACTAACAAATATGTCTTGAATATGGGCCGCATTAGACGAAAATTGCATTTTTTTTTCAAGATTAAATACATGCATAAAACACGAACCGTAGATGACCAAAATACAATGCATTTGTATCAAACAACTATCATCACATGGGCATAGAAATCACATATTTTTATTATTATTTTGTCTCGTTGTATCTTTAGAATCATACATAACATGTGTGGCCCTTTAAATGGACAACAATTTAAAATATAAAGAAACATTTTGAAGCAAAAACATAGTAACAAGCTAAACGTTTTAGCAAATGTCTGCCGTCTGGATTATATTGTACGATTTCAAGAATTAAGATTACCTGGTACACTAAAGGCGTCTACATACCTGCTAGCAAGTTATATAAGGTCTTTAAGTACTAGGTAAATGGGTATAATTGGCAAGCTCTTTTAACCAACAAAAACCGGAATATACCATAAAACAGATCCATACGTTGTCAATAGCACACAAACAAAGGCTGTGTACGGCAGGTAGCAGCTGTCGTCATCAGATTTCAAAACATCACGTTTGTTCTTGGTCAATATTTGTATTGGGATGTTGATACGAACAAAATGGATAGGTAAAATATAACGATTTGTGATTAGGAAAGACGATTTATTTTCAGGGATATGTTTACATACGGGTACTTTGGTAGTGCATTTAAATTTAAGCTTTCCGAATATTACCTAAACAATGCGTTCTCTGACACTGTTAACTTTGTTTTATTATAGAAAATAGACTTTTGAAAATTGACATAGAGCATTATTTCTTTCTAACAAACATTAGTCATGCAAGCTGATTGAGTCCTCTTTACTTTGATTGAATCTTGTCAAACACTTTCCTGAGACAAGGTCTTTTGATGGCCTTTGTATGGATAAATGGTCAATATGTACCTAGTTATTTATTTTTAGATGTGACAGGGAAGATTCCCAGAAACTGGCATTACATTACCTAAACTTTTAAGATTGTTTGCATGTTCGAGCTGTATCTGACCACATTAACACCGGTGAATACACATAGCTTTCATGCTCGCATGCGTATGGAAGTATCATTATCATATGTGTATCTTTTCTTAATAAGGTGGCATCAGCAAATATCTTCTCGACTGCAAAATTTTAAAATGTGCACACAAACAGGTGTGGATCAAGATTAAAACAAAACGTGGACATGGTCTTCTGAGTAAAGCATTGACATTATGTACATTCGGTTTAAATAAACATAACAAGAAGAATGTATGCATATATGATGACAACTCGGAATGAGGTATGTTCCGATTTTTAATCTAGCGGCTAACCTTAACTTTATCATACGCTTTTGTTATTTTACATTTTCACTTCCCATAACAGTTAGGTATATCGTTATATGTTGTAATTCACATTGGACCGTGTTATATTTGTTACATTGCTTACGACGATGTACAATGTACAAGTCCAAATAAATGTGTGTTCTTTTCTGTTATAATTTCGTTCTTAGGAAACTTGAAAACAGATCTCAATGAATGAGCACAAACACAGGATAAAATATATTTGTATTTAATGCTTTATGACATCAAGTCAAAATAGAAGTTTCACTTGTTCGCACACATAATGCTTACGCACGCAAACTGTTGTATTAAATCAGTATTTAAAACATTTAAGAAGTGAATTGATTATACAAACACTAAATCAAATAAGCTTAAGTAACAAAATATTGGCATTGACATCTGTCACAGAGACAGACAAGTATTGCCAAACAATGAGACAATCTCGGGAATAATTAGTTAGGCCTTCTGATAATGTAAATATGCAACACTGCAAAGGCAAAGCAACCTTTACAAATCCGACTTTGTGTACAACTGATCCTTTTTCGGTCTTCCACGTGCACAAGGAAGACACAGTGAGTAGACTAGGTTTGATCCATTTGTCGTGATTGGGAGTTTACAAATATCGTAAACAGGGAAAGTAACGGTTGAAAATCCGACCTGATTGGGAAACTATTACGTCTTTACTTGAATTTAAATGTAGATTTTCGGATGCTAGACAGACAAAGGCCATTCATGGCGTGTCTTCGAACGCCAGACAGACAGAGGCCAGGCAAGGCGTGTCTTTGAACGCCAGAGAGGCAAAGTCCAGGCAAGGAGTGTCTTCGAAACCCAGACAGAAAAAGCCATGCAAGGCGTGTCTTTGGACGCCAGACAGACAAAGGCAAGGCAAGGCGTGTCTTAGAACGCACGAAAATCAAAGGCAAAGCAAGATATGTCCCTCTGATTTGGATAGAATCATTATACACATGACCCTCTAGGCTACTATACTACTTTATAAAACATACCTTTACAAGGAAGTTGTTATAATATAATAGTTAAATCGTCAACTACCTACACCAGGCTTCTGATTCTGATCATATCTAGACATGTCCTCCATACACAGTAATATGGTAAGGAGATTGGAAGAGTTTATGCTGATTCTTACCTGTTAAGACATTAGGCTATATAGTCCAAAAACATGGAAATGTTAAATGAATTATAAATAATTTACAAATCTTGCATAATCCCCAGTATCCTCCTCTCCTTATATCAAGCACAAATTTTATATAAACAGGAAACGTTGATAATATGATTTCGTAAACCAAAATGTACACACAATTATCTACTTGACACGACATTATTACGAATCATAATCTTGAAATCTTGTCACACAACCTTCTACGGTTTAAAGTTATATGATTTAAAAGGCTTAATTATCTTGTCCTACTAAATATTCTAAACAAATCTATTTGCAAATGCGACCTGATTTATGCGTCTTCCAATCTCTTTACTATGCATAGTAATGGATAGCTGAATGGAGAAATGTTTTCACTGGCTGTCAAGAGGCTGAATTTCATCTAAGATAACGTCATCAACGCTTTTATTTGGATCAATCGGCTGAATTGATAGACATTAACAATGACATTTCCAATCCGGCAGTTGGTCAATGATTTCATGACAATCCTTCTTTATTTTTTTTCTGGAATCATTGTTTATATAATATTTGCCTTATAAATGCTGAAGTGGAATGCATTAAGGCGACTTAATAAGGGTTTCACAATAAAATACATGAAACCCATCCAAAATAAATAGATGCTTGCCGATTCTTAATTTGGCGGCGACCGCAAACTTTGAAATTGAATAACTAATAACCAAAACAGAAAATATCTCAGCTATATACATAATCAATAAATGTAGCTCACAAGTGGACAGATTTTGGCTAAGACTGCATTCGGCGGAATTACAGCACGCTTATTCAAGCCAGTATTTGCTGCAGTTGAGTTAAGGAAGTATCGCACTTTGAATATATGCAAATTTACTCCGTTAGTCACGATCAATACAAGTCTCAATACAGATATACCTACATTGTATCATGCACAAGATGTTTGACTCTGAGCTAGTTAGTGGGCAACCTAATCCAAACCATACCGTCCCAAATACTTCTCTAATGGACACTGATTCTTACAACAGAGTTACTAGAAGCATTTGGCACTAATTGGTAATTAACTTGCTCTTGGAACGTGTAATTAATGACGTCATTGTGAACGATGCAATAGCCGCTCCTTTACATAATCTCTAGCAAACTAAGAATGGGTATCTACTAAATGTTGTAGGAGATAATTTTATATGAAAAGACCAATGAAGTGATTTTAGATTTAGGCTCGTCTGATTTATTTATCTGCCGAAACATTAGATGTATGAAGCAGAACTATAAGTGATAAAAACCGCCATACAAAATATATGTCTCAAAATAGTTGCACGACAAGTATCAAACATAAAAGAAGTGTCATATCATTGATTCCATTTCGTTATTTCCATAGAAAAAAGGACAATACAAAATAATAAATGCGTAAAAAGAAGTAGTTTGAAGCAAAACGCGATTTGCTAAAGAATGGCAATATGAATCAGGTTATGTTGGCAAGCTCTTGAACAGTGTAAAAAACTAACATAAACGTATCTGTATAAAGAAAGCACTATAGCATATACATACCATACTCTATGTACAAATTGGATGTTTAGGACAGGGAGTATCTTCTGTGTGAATGTTTCAGAAAATCAATCTAGAGCGTCAAGACTCTGACAAAAGCTTTGCATATTACAACAACGGTTTCGTTTTAAAGATTATGAATGAATACAACATATGACATTACAAGACATATAGGATCTGACATGAGTTGTTATTTAATACAAACATTTATTAAACGAGTTAAGGCAAAATGATATTAAACAAGCCTCTGGCGAGTTTAATATCATTTTTCCTGGACGAGTTAAATAAATGTTTGTATTAAATAACAACGATTGTCAGATTCTTTTTATCACATGATTTTCGTCCTGTTTAACTAAAAACAAATACCTGTGTAGATCTACATGCCGATTCAAAAATTAGAACGATATTGTGACGTCATTTAACCAAACACCGCATCATGGACCGTTTGAGTTCATTGTTGCACTATACAAAATAGTTGACAAACTTTTAATGCGTATTTAACATTAATACACAATAAAAATAACATATTATTGCCATATGTTTTATCGACTATTTCAGCTAAATAACTTATAGCAATAAACTGTAAACAAAAATGCATGACCCAGAAAAGTTTATAAAGCGGTTAGTGTGAAGGTCACTATTCGACTATGGAGATATCGTGGACGGTTATGTTTGAGTTCTTTGTGGAGGAATTCATTGAAGTTACTATCGCGTTGGGGACATTCGCATCTTGATCACTTGAGGAGTACATTCATGCTGGTGAGAACAGTTAGACTTTGTGAGGAAGTTCGACATCATTTTGTGTTGATTATCGCTAATGTGGGGGGTAGTTACTAATTGGTTGAGTGTTGCGGTGTCCTGTTATCTGCATAATCTGATTTGCCGGGTTGTTATTTTCGGACAATATTTTAACTACGTAAATGTTTCCGGGCGCTGTTGTAGTCAGACATTTTTCGGATGCAAGAACAGCAACCTTAGCCATATGATTCATGATGGTGGTAAGTTTATTTATATCAATAATCGTGACATTTGAACCGACGAAAAAGGAGCTGTCTTTGTCTTCCATTTTGTTTACAAACACGGCGAATGAATACCAAATAGTCACGCGAAGCTGCTAGCCAATCAAATTGCAAGAAAAGCTGTATTACACTAGTGTAATACAGAAAAAAATATAACATGGGTATATTGAATGGAAAACAAGGTGAATCATGTGATAAAATGTTATCTAACATATTTCTATACAACACATTAGGCAATGGATAAACTATATTGTACGAGTCACATACCAATGATAACATCATTCTAAAACAAAGTGATAAATACTACAAGAAACTTATTCCTATACTAAGAAACTCTTTCACCGTAACAGTTTTAGTAAATATTTCTGTAATCAATCGGCATTTCAAAATATAACAAGAAATTAAAAAAGAAATGCTGCATTTGTGAGACATTAACATACAGATTTGATCGTGTTTATGTTTTTATAGAAAATGATTTGTTAGAACAAAGACACCAAAATAGTATACATTTTACACCAGTCGCTCGCTCCATCTGCGCCTCAAAATTCTGAAGTTCCTCACGTAATGGACAATACAATTTACGAAGCAGTTTGACATTGCGGGAGTAAACGATATGCCTTGAGGCATATTGCAGGAATTGGGTTTAGAGGAATGTAGGATCAGGTGACGTTTTATGCACAATACACTCTATTACTGTAGAGAATTGATTTAGATTTTTTTTTTACTTTAAAAAAAAAACTGTATAAATAACTATATATAATAAAAACACTAGGGTATATGATGCTATTAGGAATTCATAGCAATGCGGGGCGCTCTGGTATTCATTCGGTCTAGCCTTTCGTTAGCTTTTACAAGTAGGTCAAAAGTGAGGTTAGACAGCTAACCTAACAATAAGAGACGAACGCGCGTTGCAATATGCTAAAATAGATTTCTGTTGGCGATGCATCATCATTAGCCCTACCGCTGACAAAAACGTGTTTTCATTGTGACCACATTGATGTTATTCTGTTGTATCACCAAAATGTTTATTTTGTATAGAAAATTTACTTATATATTTGGATTGAGAAAAGAAATACCAATGACCAGATCTTGTTATGAAATCGGTAAAGTATTCGCACCAGCTACAGGATGCCCGCGGTTCAAAGTTGAGCCACGACAAACCAAAGTTATTAGAAAGGTTAAGTACTCGATTGGTTGTCCAGGTGTGAGGATGACGGAATGACACAGGTGTGAGGATGATGGGATAACACAGGTGTGAGGATGATGGGATAACACAGGTGTGAGGATGATGGGATAACACAGGTGTGAGGATGATGGGATAACACAGATGTGAGGATGACGGGATAACACAGATGTGAGGATGATGGGATAACACAGGTGCGAGGATGATGGGATAACACAGGTGTGAGGATGATGGAATAACACAGATGTGAGGATGATGGGATAACACAGATGTGAGGATGATGGGATAACACAGGTGCGAGGATGATGGGATAACACAGATGTGAGGATGATGGGATAACACAGGTGTGAGGATGATGGGATAACACAGGTGCGAGGATGATGGGATAACACAGATGTGAGGATGACGGGATAACACAGGTGTGAGGATGATGGGATAACACAGGTGTGAGGATGATGGGATAACCAGTGTGAGAATGATGGAATAACACAGATGCGAGGATGATAGGATAACACAGGTGTGAGGATGATGGGATAACACAGGTGTGAGGATGATGGGATAACACGGATGTGTGGATAAGGGAAGAACACAATGAATGCATTACTGATTATGTTGCAAGTGGACACTGTATCTAGATATATTAAACGTTTGCAGGATATTAATAAAAATATAACACATAAACGATTACTACTTCATCAGTCTCGATCTCATGGCCAAAGATAGGTCGTGTCTCATTAACAAGAACATAAGACAAATAAGACAAATTCACACGAGTACTTAAACATATTTTAAAATTTAAAAAGACACAGGACAAAGGCTCACATGGCAGCCAGTTGTAAAAGTTACAACAAATCTGTGAGGAGACATAAAATAGGCGATATTTACCTAAGACATTATCTTAGAGGTGTATTTCAATTAATTAAAGGGAACACTACATTTCTTCGGTGTACTATAGAAAGTGGGAATATATTTCAAATAATGTACACCGAGATTGAAACTACATGTTTATGTTTTATTTAATAAAATTAATGATTGCTTTTGGAAAATTTAATATGGTATAACTTAGTTACTTAATGATGCAAGTTTTAATTGCCGAAGGCATAAACATTTAGGACTTTTCTGCCCGGAAATGTGAAAAGCTAAAGTCAAGATTTTCGAACGAAAAGAAAAACATGAAGTATTAGTTGGGAGTATTAATGGGTATTCCATCGCCAACTACGAACTGCGTATGTTAACAGCTCCAAAGCTGAGTATGCAATCCAGACTTTTTGACTTTATAATCCGAAAGCGAAGCTGTTACGTTTATTTGTTCTTCTCTTGATAAATCCATGCTAAGGTAAAGCTATGGTTTTGCCAAAAATCTCTCCAGAAAAAAAAAGGAATGTGTATTTTGAAAATGGTGCTTCGTTTTCTTCGGAATGATTATGTTAAGAAGTAGCCAAGACTACATACCTGTACACTTGTCACATTTTCATCACGTAAGAAACTTATAGGGAAGTAAGAAGGTAAGTGACCAGAGTTGCTGACTTATAACCACAAAGCCACTTGTCACCTTGGTTCGACTTCCGGTGGGGCAAAAATGTGTAGGAGTCCTTTTGCTGACTTGTGGTGGTTAAAATGAAATAGTTTTGGCACCTTGATGTTTGTCTTGCCCATCCTCGTTTACTACAACTAAATATAATTTCCTAACTATTGTCCATGTACCAATTTTGCCTTAAAATAAAACAAGCTTAGTTCCAGATTATACAAAATGTGACAGTGGATAAGAAATTAATGTACCTAGGAGTATGGCAAGAAACATAATAAAATCGTTTTAAAAATCAAAAGAGAAAGATTTTCACATTCCACTAAAATGTAAATGAGACAAAATACGAATATAAGGCCTAGCATAAAACGCACTGAGGTATTTACTTAAATAGTCATGCTTTCGACGCTTAGAACCAGCGCACATAAACTACCGTATATGACTCTGTGACAACGTACCATCCTCAAAATTCTGCCTCAAATGTTGTGGTCTTAAACCGACGGTTATGTGTCAGAGTACAGTAGCTCTGTGAAACGTAACCATGTGAGGGAAGGTGGTCACTGGGAAACATCACACCACTTCACTAGATGGCGTGTTTCTGCGCTCTTTACAGGATTTTTCTATCAATTCGATATCCATTAAGTTTTGCATTTTATAATCACATTTGCATCTTGTTAAAACGGGAGTTAATCTATGTGACTCCACCAGTTGTTTTATATGCTATGATGGAAATACACAGAACTGCCTTTTTCGACCTAGAAAGAGTTGAACTTTGTAAGGTTGTGAAACAGTAACCGGTTAATTAAACTCTAACATCACAATTACTGATGGGTTTCACAAAGGCAACAGCGGCAAAATACCTATCAGTTTGAAACAAAACAGCCCAAGACATGGATTTAAATGAGATGTAAATTATAAGGCCAAAAGTGAAAAGGTTGTGACATCAAATTACTATGTCCACCTGCACATGAGAGCAGAACAACAGCTACGAGAAACACTAGATTGTCAAATTCTTGATTTCCTTAAATTGGGGATAGAACAACAGATGGGGAGTGCAAAAGGCTGCAGCGGCTAGTTCAGGATCTGATGAAAACCAAGCAGCAGGGACCAACTCTCCGAAGCGTTAATATACGTTACCGTCGTGATAAGACGAATCGAATAACAACATATATTACATGCACGGGGATATTTTTCACGACTGCACATGTAACATTCTTGTTACGTAAAAAATGACAGGGTCTTAACACTGCCAAAGCACCATACAAGGAATGTAATGCAAGCTTGATGCTTACACTGAAGCGAAAGATAATATATAAGAGTGTCAGTTGGCGAACCTTTTGGGGTGTATCAATTCTGAGTTCTAACCTAGCTCAATTCTTCCAGAATTGCGACCACCTTTCCAGTGTCATCGCTCATTACACCCCTGCAATAGTCTTACTGGCGGAAACCTTGTCCAAAGTACGTTTAAAAGGTCTATAAGGTTTACTCGTACACTCTGGAAATTATTTTATATGCTTGTATTTATCTGAAAACATTAAACTTTTTTTGTTAATTAAGAAAAGAAAATAAATAAGTAAAGGTATGTTTGATGTAAACACGTGGTTTCTATTATTTAAATACTAAAACTATTGATTGTCTTAATTAAATTATGTTTAGACTGACGTCATTTACTATTGATCATAGTCAAGTAAAAAAGATCTAAAATAGTTTGACCCTAAGACCGAAGAAAATGTAATGAGCAGAAAAGAAAACACACACATATGTCAGCAGTTAATGTAATTCATTTCTTGACTTATTATTGCCAGAGTACAGATGTAAAGGAGAATTCTATCCAAACAATTAGGGCTTCCGATTTTACCGCTATAACTACTTTTAGAGTGGTAAGACACGAAAGTGTGTCAAGAGTAAATGTCATTGGCATAGTTTACTGTTACTGGTATATACTTACTGCCAGAGTCTAACGCTTTGAGGAGAATGCCTTCTAGAAATGTGGATTGTCGGATATTCATCCTGGCGTTCTGTTTCCAATCCCTACGAAGCTGTTCTTCGTTGTCGTAGAATGTGAACCGGGCTTGGATCTCATAGTTTGAACGATATGTCATGATTTTCATTTACTCATGGCGAGATATGATCTAAAGATATATCCCGCATCTTCTCAGCTGTTTACTCCTCCTCCCCACTACACACACTCTCTTTCTCTGTCAAGCTGCTCTATGCTGATATTATGTGTTCACCTTTGGAGATACCACTAGAGGTATATTCTACGCAGGTGAGGACCTATTTTTCGTTGTATTATTTCGACATTTAGTTATGCACAGAACATGTTTTCTTGAGCAAAGATTCCATACGTTGAATTTGATAATTTTCTTCAGAAAACTAATCCCAAAACGGATCACTAAGTACTCAAATAAATAAACACTCAAGCCGCATAATAATTATTTTTCACGTTAACAAATAATAACACACTTCTAATACATCCATAACATCACAGATCCTACCGAAGAAGAAAACAGAATTAATAGTTTTCCAGTGTCTCCTGAATGCTAAAACCTTTACTCCTTGGTGTGATCATGCAGCAGGATTTAGACAGCGAAGCCAAACTTAACGATGAGAGACGAAAAGCGAGAAATAAAATGTAAATCCCAGGTCCTTGAGACAAAATCAATGCATTGCGTTTCAACGCTTTGACGACTGAGGCGCCATGATAGAAGTGCTATACCGATACAAGCTGAGAGATTCCGAAACGGCAGCGAAGCAGACTCAGTTGCTGCTTGCCACAACTCTACACACACGCGCTCGTTACATCAATGAGTGAAGAATAGATTGGCTGAGGTAGACAAATACAAAGCCACGGAACAAGTTCACTCAGCGTGTGCTACTTGTGCAAACTGGCCGTAGTCTTGTTGCTATTAATGTTTTCTGGGCCTATTTTAGGCAATAGTACAGTCTTGTTAATAGAAAAGAGTTACAATTTCGACCGCCATTTGGCAATATCCTTTTAATATGAGTGCGGACTCAGGAAAAGAAACATAAAATAAAAATGCCTTTATTTATTTTCAAAATGTAAAGAGTGAGCAAGATTTTTATGAAAGTTGCATGTTTCGATGCAGCTAAGTGTATAATATATGTAAAGTATGCAATTAAAAGGTTCTACACCTGCTGCTGTTTCTATGTTACAGTGTCGTATACTACTACTACTATTACTACAACAACAACAACAACTACTACTACTACTAATGTTGTTGCTGCTACTGCTGCTGCTACTGCTACAACAAATACTACGAGTACTGCTACAACTACTACTTAATAATACTAATAATGATACTACTACTACTACTACTAATAATAATAATAATAATAATAATAATAATAATAATAATAATAATAATAATAATAATAATTATAATAATAATAATAATAATAATAATAATAATAATTAAAACTTCCAACATCATAATTTGTCTAACTACACTACCACAAATACTTTGTATGTGTACCACTTACAATTGGTCATATACCTGTTTTACAAGTGTGTAATGTTTCATGTACCACTGTACATTCATCTGTAATGTACACGAGACGCTGCCAATTGAGTCTTAAGAAGTCTTACATCATATTTGTGCGCGGGAGGCTGTTTTGGGAACGGGTACAGAAAAACACCGGACCGTGGGATAGCGCTAATGGCTCATCTTACGTGCTGGTCACGTGCTAAATTATCACAAGAAATAAACAGATTATACAATAGTTTGTGCTTTGTCTTGGACGGTGGCCTATATTCAGATAAGACAGCCTCTTTTTAGAATGTGTGGTCACAAATTACAATGATATAAAATATTTCAGAATTTTTAAGACAAAAAAGGGGGTTTTATTTCCTGTAATGCTCCGAAAACAGTATATTTCATCTGGTCACATTTTCCGGGCACTGAACAATCTAGGCCCAAAGCCAATGCAATTATTTTTTTGGCATTTAGCATTTGTTTGTCACTAACAATCCTTTGCGTCACTGAGATAAGAAATTGTTAACAAAATATCAATGTGAACAACCAAGACAGCCATTGCAAACAAATCAATGCCATTAAAATACATTTAGTAATGACCGTTGATGACACAGATAAATAGCTAACTGTGAATGTTCATGTAAATAACTAAGGTAAACCTTTAAGAAGGCTTTTTAAGCATATTATACTGCATTATCATCTGATTGATTATGATTGTGTGATTGATGGTAATGCAGAGATGAAGTCTTTTGTATAATTTGTTCACGCTAAAACTACTTTTGCTGAAATAGGAAAGCGTTATTTATCTTTTTGATATTATTGTTGCTGATACTTATTGGATACACCTGTATCACTGGCTGTCAGGCATTGGAGTTAAGAAAGCAGTTGATGCTCAAGATAAAAAATAAATGCATAGTTTGAATTGGAAGACGACAATGCCACTTTATGCAAGCCGTTGCAAGTATCCAAAGTGGAAGACATGAACGCTTTTTAACATTTTTATCGACATTAACCTGTAACTAAATAAAGATTTTTATAAGACATGGAAGTCAAAGAAAGAATATTCGCCCGATATATGTTTACATTACCGTTCTGTATATTTTTAGACTGTGCTATTGTCAGTGCAATACTACACAGACGGAGCAAACTTAGTTAAGTTTGTCCCACATCATGAAGTAAATACCAAACGTGCTCGAAAATTGCTTCCTATGTGTAGTTCAAGCTATCAGTCATAATGACATCCAGCGCTTGCAAGAACGGGTTCAATCCGTACTTAATCAATCTGCTCACCATAGACTGATCAAATCGAATTGCAACCTTCAACTGGGCCTTATCCCGTCTCTATGCCTCCAAGTGATCAATTAAAGGGGTGTAAATAAAACGTAGGTTTATTAGTATAATAGATGTAGGAATACGAGAAACGCCTACACTACATCAACGAAATGACCTCATACAGGATTTGTAAAAATACTGATTAAGAATGAAACATCTTAGACTTTATAACGCTATATAAGAGATATATTTAAAAAGGAAAATCGCCCCAGCATCTTTGAGGCAAATCGTCACGTCTGCTGGTGGCTGAAGGACAACACCTTAATCTACTGAGCTAATCTGCAAAATGATACACTGCTCTTTAAAACATGTATATGAAGTTATTATGTTATTCCTGACTTCAGATAAAAAGAATCAAATTTTCAATAACTTTAATCTCAATCCCTCTAAGAGATGATGGCATGTTCCATATCGCAGCAAAACAATATATTTGATATATACCCTATCTACGATCTATTATTTGACAATGATCTGTTACATTTTACCTTCTGTCATTCTGTTTATTTTAGGTGGGTTATCGTCAAAAAAAGTTTTATAATCGCTGATCTTTAGAACAATTATTATTTTCTAGAGACTCATAGTGTGCACATGGAATGACATAACAGAATTATTATCCCCATTTTTATTTACTCGCTGATGTGCACGGAAATGGTTATAGTAAAGATTCATGCTACATCTAATTACCATCCATCAGAATTTCGACTTCATCTAAGATGTTTTTTAAACAAAATATGTATCTATATACTTTTTTATTTTTTCTTAATAACGCTTTTAATATCATAGTAATAATAGCTATTTTTGGAAATATGCAATGCGGCTCGTATAAGGAGCTACTTTTATAAGCGTGTTTCTTTATGCTTTTTATCCAAAAATAGAAATACCAGGTTCATTAAATGACACGATATATAGTATAAAAGGTTAGTTATAGCAAGCATATGTGTCGGCATATATGGAATATTTATATTCAAACACATAACAACCGCATAAAATATGTCACAAAGGATTCTTTTCTCGGTAACTTAATGACTGCAAATAACTGAGTACAAGGGATTTGATAAAATACCACAGTCCATAAACTCCGTGAAATAAAGTCGTTGTCAATTACAAGCAAACGGTACATTCGCCAAAACGATTAGATTTTTTATATTTTTTTAGGTTAAATTAATCCTTGCAATTGAATAAAACTTGGAACCAGCAGACATTATCCGTGGTCTTATTGCCTGTTTACACTCGTTTTTATGATTTTTCATCTCCTGATTTTATCTAGCGCACCTGCCGGATTGTGATGAAGCAAAGTCATTTCCATGTTTACTCTATAATGTCATGGCTTATCATGACTGACATGACCTAGTGGTTTTAGGATAAATTTTATTTATTTCTGAATATTTTGCCCAATCATCTCGGTTGTACTCAATCCATAACGCCATTGTCGGTGACAAAAAAACAACAACATGAAATCAGTAACATTGGTTTCCTCCGACAACACATGACCAAGTCGTGAATGGAGTTCAGCTCGTAATTTGTCAATACTGGATTCGATTTTCGCCATTCATCACTCAGATATTGTTTGCTGAAACGGAAGTCTAAACCAATGCTGTGGCCTTGACATGATTCCGATACCAATAAAATACATTAGCGACACAACGCTTCCACAATGATGTGACGCACGATTATGACTTGATGAATGGAAACAACTGGTATCATTTATGTTCCATGTCGATGCGATAAAAAGCGGGTTCGGTCTAGTTATGTGTTCCGCCATCATTCTACATTCAGCATAAATAATGACGATATAGACATCTGTATTTCCAAAATTAGAAGAATGTACTGTATGTTTAAATGTATGTATGTGAGAGTGAAATAAAAAAAATTACAAAAAAGCATATTAAATACCCAGACCAATAAAATACATTAATAACCAAATCATGATCGTTAAAAACAACTTTTGTTTTGGTATTTTAATGTTTATCTATACAGGTCGTATCTGACTGTTTGCCTAAATTCAGCCACACCTTTGGGAATTTGGGGAAAATTTCTGCATAAATCCATACCTTAGACGAATCTGAACACTGACTATATTGTTAGAAGTACTTATTATGTAAAAATCACTTTAAACGTTCATTCTTTCCAAATCGTATAAATAAGCGTGGTAGTAGTCTCTGCTAAAAATATATCGACGTCAGAGCGGATTACCCGGATGACGATATAAGTGAATCGCAAAGGTAAGTGCTCACGTGTTTCTTTTTAGTTTAAAAATAATTATCGCTGTCGAGTGGTTGAGATAGGAAATACGTGTTTGCAATGACGAGTGGGTATTCTGCACATAGATCTAGGGCATCAATGGCCAGCATTTTGCATGATATATTCAGGTAATAATGACTTATAGGGTTATTTGAGAAACAACGGTTTATTCCAAACTGTCGGATACCACTTTTAGCAGTTTAACATGATAACAACCTTCGTCAATACAAGCAGCACAGTTATCACCAACATCAATGGCAACTATATCAATTAAGAAACTTCAGCAATATGATGATGAAGTCTAAACAAACCTCATCCTAAATGTAAATGTATTCTCTTGTGGGACCTTACTGGAGACGTGATGTCTGTCAATGTGACTATTTATTGAAACGTGAATATGTGTACAAGGTCGGATGTCCTCGGACTATCATCTAGAATGGGAATCACTTGCTATATGGGTCACTAATAGAATTTCGATCTAAGGAAACTCACCAACCATTGGAGCGTTACTTAAAATACGTTCACGGATGAGTCGACGAGGGAGGTGAGAACTGTTGTTTTGAATGGGGATGTCATATTTTAGGCAAATACATGTAGGAGAACTTCCGATTGTAAAAAACGAAAATATTACTGATATGAGACTATATATACACGAGCTATACCCCGTAGCATTTGACATGGAGACAAGAAAAGTCGTTGATGCAAAGCAAAACTGGATTTCTGTTTTTCTAAATTGTTCGTGTAATAAAAGTCTTAGACAAGGAACGAAATTTCATACCAGGTCTAGGGTTTTAACCCAGAACCATCCGATCTCGAGTCCATGACTTCAGCCTCTTAACAAAGAACACGTTAACCATGTCATCAATGTTTCTTAGTGTGTTTGGAACGTTTTTTAATGATCATCCCAATCGTTAATAAGATCTTTTTTAAAAACCTGTCATAACGGATCTGGGGTATGAATTCTGGGGTACAATCCGATCCCGAGTCCATTACCCTAACGTCTTGACCAAGAACACATCAAGCATATTATAAATGCTTTTTGGTTTGGTGTTTTACACGTTTTTCTTCGCAAGTGTCGCAAGTGAATTAATCACCCAAATCTTGTTTAAGATCCATTTGAAACATGTCGTGACTGGCCAAGTGAATTTGAAACACTCCATTCCAGAGTCCAAAACATAATCTCTAAATCACAAACACTTTAGAGATACTATAAAGCATTCCTGCCCGCTGACAGCACTGGAAATGCTCATTTTAAGATTTGCGAGGACCTTGCAGAAATCGTTTATGTATTTTGCGAGTGTCTTTAAATGTTTAAAAAATAATGGATTAAAAGTCAGGTTTTATCGTGCATACTCTGTGGACCGTTCAGAACAGGGTTTTTTCGACCGTTTCGTTGCTTATAGATTATCTCAATTTGTAAACATGGAGTCCGAACATCGAAAGACATAACAGATGGTCATTCATTTCTACATTCGTAAGTAAGGCGTACATGCTTTATGTCTCTACGCTCATTTACATTAAAGCGTTAAATATTTTAATAACAAAAACAATATAAACCAAAATATCTCATTTTCTACCATATTTCAGACACACAAAAATAAACCTAAAAAATAATTAAACTAGAACGCCGTTTACCGAATTATGATTCATATTTTATCAGGGTTAGAAAGTCTGCAAAACAAACGTTCCCCATGTTTCCCAATGTGCAAATTTCAGTGTGCATTCCATATATAGACGTGGGAACGTCCCGAATTCAAGAATTGCGGGAACCTTACAAAAATCGCTCCTGTACGTCGACAATGACATGTATATCTATAGTTAGTTTGTTTTTTGTTGTTGCTGCTGTTTTTGTTAGAAAAAAAGTAGAGCCATGTGTTTACAATATTGATTTAGTTATTAAATGAAACATGTTCTACGTGGTATAATGCAAGGAATTATTTATCTAGTGTCTTTTGAATGATTTGATAATAAGATGTTGTCGTTCAGTGTTGTTACTTGTATTTCTTTGATTAATGAACTGCCTTCTGTCACAAAACAATTATGAACGACATGATATTTTGTTTAAAAGATTGCCTTTAATGTCTTATGGACCAATACATACAATATGACTCAGTGATCGTTGAGGCTAAAGGGCCAACTAAAAACTGGCATCCGTTTTAATGACAGCATGCGATTTGTTAATGCTCGGGAATCTATGTTACCCATCTAGATATAATAAATATAATATCTAGATTTGTTATTATGACAATCTTCAGAAGTGCACAATGAGTCAGTGAAAAACGAATCTGTGCACCGTTGTTCCGACGTGAAGTGTAAATTCCACCTAATAAATCCATTGTATGTTCAATGCAGCAAATAAATTTGGAACGCTTTGTCTCTTTTGTAAAAATGTATGTTCAAGTAAAGAGGCTTTTTGCGAATACATATATACACCTTAGTACGTCGGGGTATGTGGGTTTTAACTTAATACGTTCGGGTATATTTTAAAATGGGGATAATATAATGACTGCGTAATGAAACATAATATCCAAGCAAAAGGTAATCTTAATTAACTGGACATTTTTATAAAAAATAGCATCGATATGTTGAAGTCTACCTTTATTTATTTTCTATAATTGTGTTCGGTGACATTAAATGCGGTCAATGAAGACTGACTAGCTGTCATTAAAGTATCTCCTTTGTGTCGTATCATGTAAAAGCAAAAAAGTCAATAAATAACTGAAGAAAACACGCCATTCTCCTAGGTCGCATTGCAAAATCTCCGATACGAGATCTGAGTTTATTCGCGATACCAAATCAAATTAACATAATGGAACTTCCATTATTAAGTTAATATTATTACTGTTGTCGCTAAATCGAATGTTACATAGCGAATCCGGGCATCCCGTAATTGAGACTGACACTCGACCAGTTGTGCTACCAAGCTCCTTGAAAATGTAGTAAGTGGAAACATATGACCTACAGTAGATCTGTTTCGTCGGTTTGACATATTATTATTACACCGATGACCATAATGACGACCTGCACTTAAAGAGAAAGAGAGCAAATATGTACTGGTCAAACACCACTGAGTACCTTGATAGAATACATTTATCATATATATAAAGGGGGGATGGTGGTGAGCGTGGAGGTAGGGGTGGGTGGTGTTTGTTTGTTGCTATGTAAAACAGAGCAATGAATTATAATTAATGATAAGCTATGTCTATGGTTAGTATTATTTACGAAGAGAGGCAACAATTTTATATAAATTTCAAAAGAATACCTTGTTACAAAGGGAACGAACGTAAAGAAAAATAATACAAAAAACAAAGTATTAAAACTGTGTCATTTAAACATGTAAGAAAACATTTCATTTGTAAGGTATTTCTTTTTAAATGATAAAAGGCATACGATCACGCGCTGAATACGTTGAATTGATACATTTGGGTTACTTTTGTCATTGATAATAAGGCCAGTAAAGGTCTATAAAACCGACATGTCCCATTTTCTAATTGACTATAACATTAACGGTTAGTTATTTGCAAAGTTAATTCCCGACATGGAAGCAAACTAAATAGTATTTACCCATAAATCTCTATAACTTGCAGGTGTTTGAAATGTTTTAAAGTCTTACTTTAAATCATACTGGACGTCAGCCTTAATTTGTTCGAGGTCTACCAGAGATTGATAGACGTGCGGACACAAATGGTGCCCAAGGTAAATATAAGCCATCACGACCAATGTGCCAACACGCTAGGTAGACATAGGCCATCACGACCAATGTGCCAACACCCAAGGTAGACATAGGTCATCACGACCTATGTGCCAACACGCTAGGTAGATATGGGCCATCACGACCAATGTGCCATCACGCTAGGTAGATATGGGCCATCACGACCAAAGTGCCATCACGCTAGGTAGATATGGGCCATCATGACCAGTGTGCCATCACGCTAGGTAGATATGGGCCATCACGACCAAAGTGCCATCACGCTAGGTAGATATGGGCCATCACGACCAATGTGCCATCACGCTAGGTAGATATGGGCCATCACGACCAATGTGCCATCACGCTAGGTAGATATGGGCCATCACGACCAGTGTGCCATCACGCTAGGTAGATATGGGCCATCACGACCAATGTGCCATCACGCTAGGTAGATATGGGCCATCACGACCAATGTGCCATCACGCTAGGTAGATATGGGCCATCACGACCAATGTGCCATCACGCTAGGTAGATATGGGCCATCACGACCAAAGTGCCATCACGCTAGGTAGATATGGGCCATCACGACCAATGTGCCATCACGCTAGGTAGATATGGGCCATCACCACCAATGTGCCATCACGCTAGGTAGATATGGGCCATCACGACCAATGTGCCATCACGCTAGGTAGATATGGGCCATCACGACCAATGTGCCATCACGCTAGGTAGATATGGGCCATCACGACCAATGTGCCATCACGCTAGGTAGATATGGGTCATCACGACCAATGTGCCATCACGCCAGGTAGATATGTGCCATCACGCTAGGTAGACATAGGCCATCACGACCTATGCGCCAACACCCAAGGTAGACATAGGTCATCACGACCTATGTGCCAACACGCTAGGTAGATAAAGGCCATCACGACCTATATGCCAACATATTAGGCAAAACGTTGTTTAGTGGTTACACAACATTGCCGAAACCATTATGGCCTATTTTTAAACTGCTTATCCTTCCTTGGCATATGTAATTGCAGTTCAGTTATATTTTCTTTTTAAGCTGCCAAATTTGTAAAAAGCTATAGTTACAGGGACATACAATTGTTAGAAAATAGCTAAATTTGTATCGTTTTTAAAGGTTTGTTACGTTTATTGTCCCACCAAAACTCAATTATCCGGTGAGTGTGTACACTGGAAGCAGATATTGTGCTATCATTACTGTGAATAGCATTATATGGCTGGGAATGTTATATCACAATATTATCTACTTTTACTATTAATTGCTCAACCAACTTCACAGTTTAAACCTCTGGACATCGTATATATGTTCATCCTTCTCATACGGCAGCGGAAATAAGGCGTTATGAATTATATCAACGATCTGAATAGCCCTTGCCGGTGCCCATTCATATTTCTGGAGTGCAAAAATTAAGGGTAGATTTATTGCTCAAAAAATTAATTCAAAATATTCACGTTGCACTGCACATCATAGAAGTTGTAATACATGTGAACAGGGATTGCAGCGAAAGCATCAGCTTGTTATGTTTCTCTCCTATCTGAGCGGCGACTTCTTAAAATAACAACGTCCATGGACATTTTAAATAATGTATATGACATTTATAATGGCTAGATGGTCCATAGTCGTTAACACTATTTCAAATGAGTCAATAAAAATATGAACTTACAAAGTCTATTAGCACTGAGGAGTGATTAAAGCCTTTACATTAGATCGGTTGAATCCCGAAATTTTCCGATCAGTTACGGAAGAGTGTGTATTATCCCGTGACCCGCATTTACTTACGTTAGTAACACCTAATTCGTAAATAACGATGGCGGACGAAGGAAGCCCGGATCGCAAAAAGAGAACGGCCAGCTTTGTCTTAATTGGAAAGAAAAGGATCATTGATTCCTAGGATGGAACAGCACAAATCTAAAATTCACATCGGGTCGGAAAAACACCGACGACACCGTTTGTTTTCGACGTGTTTAACAGAAATGCCAAATGAAATTATCGGCTATGATCTCGACTATGGCGGGAAAAGCGCAAGACATGTTTAAATTATATATATATATATATATATATATATATCTATATATATATATATATATATATATATATATATATATATATATATATATATATATATATATATATATATATATATATATATATTTATATATATATATTGGTTAGTGAGAAGAATAAATGTGACATTTTACTAGTTTTGAGCATATAAACATTCGCAATACAAGATCATATAGGCTAACGCACAGTATTTGGCTAGAGAAAAAGGTCCATTCCGATGCCTTATATGACTTTAATGGTATGAAGATCGTGACTTAACTATTCACAATGTAACATAAGCAGAATCTATTAAACAAAATCCTTGAATAGCAAGAAAGTAAAAGATAGTAGTTAGTGAGAAGTAAATTATGTAGTTAGAGGCTTGTTTTGGGCTCCTTTCTAAGGAAAATACTTTAGCTATTGTATCTTTTCTATACTCTAAAACGGTAAGTTTACAGCACATCCGAACACAAATGACCTGCATTATTAACATATACATTACTCTTAACCAATATCTATTTTCTAGTCAAAATTAATTAGCTAACGAATATCACAAAGCCATGCTTTCCTCTGTCGACTGCGGGGGACAGAAGTTAGTCCAAGCACTTCGGGTCTTCTAAATACATTCGGCCATTCTTAAGGAATGACAAAACCGTTCAAACTGTATTCGTATCGTATTTACATTTCGCATTAGCAGCTAAGGAATGGATGCAGTGGACGTTAAAATTTAAATTGAACAGAAGAGGAAGCATTTAAAAAGAATAAAATGTCGTTGTTTAGCAAGGAGAAACACACTAATGTTTTTCTGATAACCCAATACCTAGACGTAAATGAACGCCACCTCGTTACACGCAAATACGGAATTATTTTTTCCTATTCATCCCCCCGGATATGAACTGATCGAACCAAGGCTCTGATAACAAAACACATTAGCAACGCAACGCCTCTATAATCATATTACGCTTGAAATAGAACTCAGTGAATAGAAGAACCCGCTTTCATTTGTGTAACATGACAATACGATAACATGACAATACGATAAAAGGGCGTGCCAGTTGTTGCTGGAATCCCACTATTATATGAAACATTCCAGGCTAACCTTCATAGCGGCCTAAGTATTGGCTCTAGATCGCTGATGTTTGTATAGACAAATATTGTATTTATGTTTTCCATGATTACTAAAAAAATTTGACAACTCATCATATACGAACATTAAAAGCATTTATATTAACATTTATGTCAGCAGATTGTTTTAGTCTTTAACGGCGGTTCGGCGTTATAGTGGCGATTATAAGTGTGTCACGGTGTCTGTTGATTGCGTTATGTTGTACCATTTGTAAGTCGACATTTTGTTTTTAAACCGATGTTTTATGCAATTTCAAAATTAGTATTTGTCAGATTAAAAAAAAAATCATATATCATCGAATCATATGTTTATGCTATTAAGATTTAATGTGTTATAAGAAGACAATTTATACAGACTAAGATACGCATCTGTAAACAAAAATTATACTTTTAGATTGTACTGAAGTCATTATCTGATTTATGGGGCCATGGTTTTATTAAGTCATTACATTATCTTGACATTGGTTCGTTAGTTAGAAAACAATTGATACAATGACGTAAATCATATTGGTAACCATCCATGTTATGTTCGTTAGTGCGTTGAGTGCCCTTAGATATCTGTCATTGGCATGGCTTTTTGACAGTATGACTGTAGAACACATTGGCGAACACAGTTTTATTCGGTATAGCATATTATAATATAATATGACATATAATTGTTTTCTCACATTATTGATTATACATCACGGATCGAGAACAAATTTAGTGCAAGTGTTTTGGGCAAGCATATAGAAATGTTGTACATATGAATTCTACAATTGTAACAGTCTAAAATGACGCACGATAACACAAAATTGTCAAAAAACACATTTAAAAAGTAATCTTTTTAGAATATTTTTTTCATAGAACATTTTATTGTTTTTTCAGCAGGACCTTCAGTATATAATAATACAGATCAGTATAATTGTTGCTTGATATTGATAAAGAAAATGTTCGCATGTAAATAAAGAACGATATATGCCTGATGCTGTTATTAACAAATAACGGAATGGTTCATACCAAACATAACCTCTTATGTTAATATTAATTGCATGAACGGCTTCAGTCGACAGAAAAGTGATCCAATATTTAGTAAGAGGCATTGAGCATTATATATTTTATTGGCTTCTATGCAACTTTACCTCTCAATTACGTGCGCCTATTATTACTTTTATCTTCTATAGGAAATGATAAATCAGCACATTGATCGAAGTTGCTTCATATCAACTGCTGGTTTCATTAACTGTCAGTTCCCATTAGCAAAGAAATCAACAAGTTTTGGTCCAGCTAAACACCATTAACCATGCGGGTGGTTTTATCACGGTTTATTTTTAGTCTATGCAAGTTTTGTAATGCTTAACGCCTCTTACAAGCTTGAACTACTTTTTTTTGTTTAAATATCTACACATGTTTAAGGATTTGTCGTATTCTTGTAGCAATTTTTTTCTCTTGATGGCATAAGAGTTCAGTAACTCGGCTTCAGCAACACAGTCTTTGGCATATAGCTTTTCCGCGATGGTAACACTTGGGTTTGTGCTTTTATGTAATGTATCGTGTAAGAGTGATTGTTTTGCATAAAGTGACTTTTGTCCAGTGCTATTTTTATTTTTGATACTTAATGTAATGCCCATGGGACCTTTTTATATTTTTTACAGTAGGAAAACGTTTGATTTCCAGGGGATTCTTACGTTTTCAAATATTTATTATTGTATTATACCCTGTAATTAGAAAAATAATACCACGTGTGTTTAACAGTTAAAGAAAATCTTACTCGCTTCAAATTTGTGTGCGTGTATGTGCGTCTCAGGAAAAGAGCATTTAAATCTCCGATGTAGATTCTGCAATGTTTTTGTGTTTTGGGGATGCGAGTCGGTCGACATTGAAAATTTGCAGTTTTTAATAATTGATAATGCAGTCTTGTCTGTAACAATCATTTCAAATAACACAATCCAGTCTTTCATAACGCAGGAGTCTTTATCATTTGGATTTATTTTTATATTAAGGGGCGGGCGTAGGGGCGGACCTTCTAATTTAACGTGAAACGAGTAACATTGTAGCTCTGTTAACACATGCATGCACGTGTAATAAATACAATGCGAAGATGGAAATGCCTTTAAGTCAATTTGCATTCCTTTTAAATACATTGTGACTTATACCTGTAAGTACATTTATCCTAAATTAGAATTTTGTTCGATGTCGCATGCGACCTCGCCAGAGGCATGAGAAATCCGGATTTCGGAAGCACCCAGGATTGACCCTGCATGGCCTTGATTTCTTTCATAACAGGATATGATAGTTTCTCAGATTAATGTGTACAGGAAATGAATATTTCTCAGATAAAAAAATAATTGAGAAACAACCGCTTTCTGTACACATTTGTCTTAGAGACCATCATTTCCTTTACAAATATGTAAGCAACTATCATTTCCTATACACATCTACCTGGGAAACTACCATTTCCTAGACACAGCCACCTGTGAAACTATCATTTCCTGTACATTTTTATCTGGAGAACTATCCTTTCCTAAACACACTTATCTAAGGGAAATTTTAAAAAAAATATATTATATTTAAAGTTTTCTTATAGACACTGTAAGTAAAAATGTCCCAACACAGTGAGACAACCATCAGTTAGCACACAACCTGCCTCAAGGGTGGATAACTAAGCAAAACATAAACTTAAGTATAATAAAATTAACTTGTACATATGGTAAAAGCCTCGATAACTCACAAGTACGTACGAAGATATCAGTCGGAAAAAAAATAATGCGAGCGATGAAGTAAAAGATCTAGGTAACTACGTCATGGGATAAATCACATATAAATTATATAATTAAAATAGAAATAAGATGGTAAAAACATCCAAACCAAGGACCAAAGTGTAGTATCGTAATGCGAATATGTACGACCTGTATCCATATAAAACATGTATGGAAGTGAAATCTGTCAGTTCGAAATGTACCGAGAACATTCATTTAATTAATGGTAACATGTGGTATTTCCCTAGGCGAGCGTTTAATGGTCGCTTTCTTTGGGTTTCCGTGTACATAATTATATCAACATTAATTTATTAGACGTTTTATTCCAACTTATGAGTTTGCGCAATGAATGTTTGTGCTTCTATATGCTTTCTAGCAACATCAGACATAAATGAGGCCTTGTAAAACATTAAAACAAAATTATGGCTAAAATATGTAACGGCATTGACAAAATTCTTTGAAGAAAATATTTATACAGGTATTCCCATTTCTGGCCATCAAACAATAACAATAATGCGGTGAGTCTAATTATGACATAACAGGCCCACTTAAAATAATAAAATAATATAAAACGTATAACTGTGTATATGTGCACAATTTTATCTACAGCTTAAAAGGTAATTAAAACGCTAAATTAGTTAATAATAAATATTGAGCTCTGGTTGAAAGTTATCTACAAAGCTACCATCATTATTGCTGTCAATTATGATTGAACTATATAAATACTCTCACTATTATCATAAATGTATGAGTTTTTTATAACCCTAACTTACGTCAGAGTAATAGTCACTTAGAGTATAATTACTTACTTTTACTTACTTACATATGTGGAAAACAGTTCGGAAAAAAAACCCACAAAATCTTCCAATGCCTTTTAATAATCAATAATAATTATAGATAAACAGAAAGGCAGTGGAATAACGAGGCAAGAATGTACTTAAATGTGGTAACCGAAGCCTATGACATTTTTTCTTTCAAATAACCAAAATAAATTGAAGGAAGGATCCCGTAAAATTCTGTTGATTAATGTCCTTCATTTATGTGAGAAGTGAAGCATTAACACTCCACACTTTATTACAAACATATATAATCTATCTGAGCCAAGCTGTGATTATAGCTACTTTGATCACTTATGAGACCATGTAATATCATCTTCCGGGTTAGTCGCTCTGAAATACCTGTCGAGTATTTTAGATTTAGAAAATGGATGAAAATTTAGAGCTCTCTATTACACGATCTGTACTGTCGTATAATTGAGGTAGTGTTAAAATTGTCTTTTCTTCGACTAAAGTTTGAGATTTTGCAGATATCATGTACCAATTTTTCCAAACAATGGATGAGAAATTGTTATTCGTATTTGATAAAGGACAACTGTCATATACCACGTTTCTAAAGAATAAAAAGAAGTTGCAAAAGATATTATTTATGGCATTATGCATGAATTGTAACGTGTTTCGTCAATTGTTATATAAATATTTAAAATTTACTCAAACTATACTTGAAACATTCGCCTAAACGGTTAAATTCTTACCATGCGAGAAATGACACATCTCAGTGTACATATCACATATAATGAACATATAATGTATGCTCTACGTTTGCTCTTGCAATATTTTGAAATCACATATGACCACTTTTTTTCTGACACCGTTTAAATTATGTCTAAAACATATCATCGGCTGTGTTTACACGGAAATATGTACTGGCAACATTATAAAATTCGTGAGCATTCTGGGAAAATATTGAAAGATTTCGATCTGGACGAAAATACCATCCTTTTACATGTAAAACATGCTACATTAAATGTTTATACGAGGCAAGCAAACAATTAAATACCTATCTGACAGACAGACAGACAAGGCTCTAAATGTTGTAATTAAAAATATATGTATTCTAGTTCTTTTGCCATGAGTAATTAGCCTCAAACGTTGGTGAATGCAGACACGATTCTTTTTAATGTATCACTGACGAGCGCTACATTACAAAGCAAATCACAGATCTGGAAGAACGTGCATAAGCCAGACGCACTTTACACTATTGTTTTTAGGTATGTTGAGTCTTTTATATGCCCTACTAACAGGCATGGCGTTTCCCTTAGGTTGTTCCAGTTTTAGTACAGATGCCAAAGTTGTGTTACTAAAATAGCGTCCCAGAAGGCAGAGCAATAGATGTAGGCCAATCAATTCGTAACAATGAAAGCTTGCTGAAACCAACTCCGTAAGCTCATAGCCTGCTCTGATCATTCCTGAGAGATCACCAAAAGTGTAACTGCAGTACAGTTAATTGTTCGTGGAGTTTTAAGCCAGGGACCAAGTGTATGGATTGAGTGCTGACATCATGGCTTGATAGATCTTTATACTCTAATATAATCTTACATATACATCATCTATCAAAAGATACCCTAAATGACATTGACATCCGAACACAATCGTAAAGTATGTAAGCTGGGCTGGAGCATATTTTAATCAAAACATTAAGACTATACAAATGCCGAATTGACCTGAGTAATATGCACAAATACTAACCAGCAGGAATCATGATGTCTATATTTAGTAAGTCGCTAGTTTGAGCCCAATACTATGGCTAATATTAAAGCTTTTCCTTCCATTGCAGCCTGCAGCTAGATGAAGTGAAGCGATGTGCTGTAGAACAGAACGATTTTGTCATAACTTTATTTGTCGATTGTCTAGTATGGACCATGAATCCTAGTTCTGACAGTCCCATCGTTTCCGGATTCTCTTTCTCAAATAGTCATACCATTTCTAAACGTTGTTGTTGTTGTGGTATTCTTCTAGCAATGACGACATGATTCTCGGAAACACGGATGCAGTAACTGATAGTCTGTAACACTACGCCAGAGAGCAAAAAGATCAACTAAAAAAGGTTTCTCTTGGTTCTACAATAACTGCAAATGTAAATATTACATCTTACTCCATGTTAACATACATTGATTAACATTGATTAACAAAACACAATCTAATAACTCAATACCCAATAGTGATTAGATGTCGTCTCCTAATTCGCGTGTACTGGTTAATTTTCCGTTAATCATCCCTCCAATATTGACTCGGATATTGACTGATGAAAAAAGCAGAACCCGACACCAAAACACATTAACGTTTTAACGCCTCCTTAATTACTTTACGCTTAGAAGAGGACAGAATTAATGGAAGAACCCACTTTTATTTGCGGAACATGTCGGTGCGATAAAAGGGCAGTAATGGGTGAGTTATTATACCCACTATCACGTGCGGTCAGCATTAATAGCATTGACATGCATAACATGCATTTACATGTAGGTGTAATCATTGATATGAATTAGGTGTAATGTCGTAATATCATTATCGAAGAGTGGTTTCGTGCAGTCAGATGAAAAGATTAGCTTGATAAACACATGGCTGTAAGTATAAATCTTGGTGAGCGATATTGTTTACAATACTCTGTGTCTGGTATGGAGCGTGTGTTTATTTGTGTGTGTCATGATATTGTCTGTCAATATTGGAACTGACGCTCACTACTCGGTACAATTCAAGCTTTTTTCGACAACGACAAATACAAGTAAAACAAGTACTTACACTTTAGATAAAAATGCTTATAAAACACTCGAAGAAACTAGGATTTGTAGTGCAATGGGTAAATGTGCCTTGTTTCGTAATGTTAATAATTGTTGAAGTTTCGAAACCCGCATTTACCTTTATTTGTGGATCATTGGCTCTATAGATTATACTATCTTAATAAAATCGTGTTGCCCGTTGTAAGTGTGAGAATATATGTGTTAACAAAAACGCAAAAATATGTTTCCTTTGTGGAAGAGCAGATTATCTATTACAAGTCTATACTGTGGACATTGTTAAATACTTTGTTTTTAAGGTTTTTAAACTTAAACTATGTTTACATTCTTTACGAATATTCATATAGTGTTATACTTTGTTTCAAATAAAAGGGTTATCTTTAAAATAATTTATAAATCGTTCTAATCTTTTAAGTTTACCTAAGAAATCTAGTATGTTTATGTTGTACACATTTTAAGGCATAAACTAACATTAAGGAGACGTTGCAATAGCTGCTTCATAATCAGGTTCTCACAAAAAATTTATACATCTCCTGGAAAGTCATATATGATTTTGGATTAAAAGCAATGAGACTAAAAGTCGAAAAAGTTTGCAGAAGTTGTCTTTAAAATGTGTGTCTATACGTACCGCGCCTTAAAACCTTACCCTGAAAAGAGAAATTTACCGTCATAATCTGTCGCACACATGGGATTAATTCTGATCATCGAATCACCCCTGTAGCCAACAACACGTCTGAACACGTCCACTCGACAAGCTTTCTCTATTTCACATCATTTTAAAGTTTTAAATAACAGCATTTATTTCCACAAGAATGTTCGAATGGCTACGTTAATGTCTTTGAAAACTATTCTATTGATTATATTCCTGACTTGTATTGAGGTTGGACGGGACTCAATATTATAAGACTGGTTATACGTACGTTGTGTTACCTTTCAATGGCGTTGTCTGTTGTTGCTTTTTTGTTGATGTTTGTTGTTATTGTGTTTATAAATGTATTGTTAAGTATGTGAAATAATGTACTTTGGAAACTGTCACTAAATTTAAGACCACCTAATGTGAAGACTTTTTTTTTATTTATGCTTAAAAGCTTTAATATCTACATCCTCATTTAAATGATTTACTTTTTGTCCGCTATGTATGTTAGCAGGAATGTCATAAAAGCCTACTTAGTAATCAAAGGACAGTTAATGAAGACGAATGCTTTTGCCGGGTCTTTTATGTCCATCGTTTATCGTAAATGTCTACGCAAAGAAAACATTACAATCATTAACATAAAATAGATAAGATAAAAAGCTGATGACTATAATGTCTTTATTTGATGATATTGTTTTTAACATAAATATTGTTTCTAACATCCGGGTTTATTTACAGCAAACAACATGTTAAGTTAGTATAGATGGGACTTAATAGCTTTAGGTGTCCCCTTCGGTTCTTTCAAAACAAGTTTTTCTTCTAGTAATAATTTTTTTCATCTCAACTTATTAGTATTCCATTGTTTTGTAGACAACGTGAAACAGTGCCATTGCCAAGAGAAAACTTCTTACCTTAACATCATTATTATTATTTTTGTTCCAAAGCATTTATTACAACAAATGTCGCCTCTCACCACCAGCACTGCCAAACATTCTGTTCACGAGGTCAATATAAAATTGCTTGCTTTTAATATTCAATGTTAGAGTTTCATTATTGAATTATTAACATCGAAATTAGTCGATATTTTTCTATGATAAATGCTTTAAAATGGCGAAGGTTTTACATGATCGGATTCTGACAAATATTTCGGTCTTTACTTCATCCCTTTGACTGTAACAATGGTGCAATAAGGCAAGTCTCTGAATTATTCACAGGAAATAGGGACGACCTAGCAAAATTTCAAAGATGGTATATCAATAGATGATACCTCTTGTTAAATGTAAATAAAATAAACCAATTTCAAAGATTTAAATTTAACTAGTTGAAGATTATTAATTAGAGAAAAATGTGTAAAAGGGATAGAAAACAAGACTTGTCATCACCAATTAAATTTGTCGTTATGATGTGATGATACAGTCCTTACTTTTCTGTCGTCACTAATCAGAAAATCATACAAGAAATTGCTTGCAACAAACCTTACTAACTAAGTATCGGTCCTGGGAGTTATCACGAATACATTTTGAGAAAATATTTCGTAAAACTAAGGCGTAAATGAAACAATATCTTCACTTTAAAAAGCAGAACACTGAAAAATTCATTCACGACAACATCAAATGTTCTGAATCCGTATTGGCGACGAAAATTGTCTACACAATTCTATGCTGTTTTCATAGTTGTTGTTTCTATGAATAATTTAGTTGTTGTCATTATATTATATTATTTTGACAGTGAAAATGACAGACAGTGGGGAAAAACCTCTAGTCCAGAGAAATCCTAAGAAATATAGGTCAATGTGAATGTGGACCATAAGTATGTTGACAAGTTGACCATATGGCGGGAAAAAATAACTGGGACATTTGTATAGATTGGTATCATATTATCTTGTGCATATGCATGTATGAAAATACAGAGACGAGATATAACATACAAAAATTTAAAAAAAAACACAGTTACCCCCTTGGAACGGTCAGTCGGCAAAAGGACCGATTGGGGTGCTTAAACATGGTTTGCGGTGCTCTCCAACTTCGCACTTCCTGAAGGTTATTCTCTCAAGCAGTATAAATAATCCGTACTTGTTCGATTGATCAGTTTTGAGGTACAGTTTACGTTTTTTATCCCACCATCTCTGTAAATATCGGTTGATATAACCCGTGTGATAAAGATGAGCTTTATCAACCGATATTCGCGCACCTGCTCTAAGCCGGACTACTTTTTTGACGAAACGATCAGCAGTGTTTACGAGAACGAAACTCATTTATCCCGTAATTATGCTTGTGGTCACCCCAAAAAATGTCCCTAATATAAATATTGGTGAAATAGAGCAAAAGAGGATATTAAAAAAAAGAGGATGCGAGCGGTCTCGATCTCTGACCTGCAGGATTGAAAACATAAGTGGCAGCGTATTTACCGACTGAGCTAACGGGACAGTTCCTCGCAACTTTCCGAAGTTTTATTTAACAATGATATAGAAAATTTGAAAACAAAAAAAAAATCTTATCAGAAAAATGAAACAACATGACAAGCTACAGGAACATGATTAAAATTGTTTAATAATAGTAATAAAATCAATAAAAATCTGGTTTTAATCCGAACATTTTTGAGAAGCAAATTGATCTTGAATCTGTGGTGACTGTCTCAGATTGCAATCATCTGCCTAATCTTAGGGCAGACCCTGATGATCAAATGTCGTTACATGATGAACATTCAAATGGTTTAGATAGAGCTCGATCTTTAGTCGAACCAAATACAGCTGACTGCACAGATCTGGACAAATGTGCTAAAAAATCACAGTTTCTAGACGTAAACATGAACACCAACCCACCACCTCCAATCCCAACATTTCTCCAAATTTCGCAAGTCATCCTGTCAAAAACACAACTATCTTCGAAATTTTAAAGCGCTATATTCAATGTCCATAATTTCAATGTCATCACCAATTAAAAACCATGAGCTACTGTCTGTTACAGCCACAAACACATACACACAAACCTCGAATGTAATTCGCGTTTCTTAATGCCAAGTGCGTAGCAACTTTAATGTTACACGGCCTTGACATTACACACTACATGTATAACTTTACACGAGGGTGTGATTTTTGTTGTTCTTTTTTTCCAACCATTATTTTCAGTTATCGTTATCAATAAAATTACAACCTTATGTAAAGCGCAAATAAAATAAAAGAATAACATGTTTATTGTCTTATTTTTTATTGTAAAATAGAACTATTTCTTATAGCCGAATTACTCTATTGCTCGCGCATGAATTTCGTGTATTGCATTGGAATGTCAGATTATGTAACGGAGGAGCAGTAGCGGTAAATTTAAATGTTTACCTTTGAAAAGCTGTTGATGGTGGGATAAAAAGAATACCAGGTTAGTGTTGATACAGATAAATGTTATCATGCTCGGCCTGAAAATCAGAAAGCACTCGGCAAGCCTCGTGATTTTTTATTTTCTTAGCCTCGCATGATAACATTTATCTATATCAACACTAACCTGGTATTCTCTATGTCTCAGAAGTCATCCGTAGATGTAGTTTATTCATTATTTTACCATATTGTACCCACGGCTGTCCGCAGAAAATAACAGAGAACTGTGTTGACATTATGGTATGGTATTTAACGGTTCCATCAATTAGTTTACTGAAGATTTTGTAAGAAAGGAATGGGTGACTACTTTAACGCTTCAAACGTGTGTTGTCAGTTTGATAAAACAATATTTTGTATATGTGTGTTTACCGACAAAACAAAACATTGGACATGCAAACACGACACCGAAATAGAAATATTAGAACAGTATCACTAAAATATAAATTTAAATATTATTTTTATCGACAATATTTTCTAAGCTATATTTACATAATAACTTTATAATACACGACCATGACCATAAAAGTGAAAGCACAAGAGCATGAAGGCGAATTTTATTTCCTCGTCTTCTTTTCCTTCAAAAAAGCTGCAATCATTTAATTATCATGCCGACCACGAGATCACATTTTAGACCAACTGACCTCGAATATTTCTAACTAGCTGCGCGTTTCCGGAATCATACACCTATTAATGTCAAACTAATGCCATCTCAGAGCCAATAGCGGCTAGAATTATTTCGAGAAGCAATCGATTGTCTTGGTGATAACATGATACACTAGTTTTCTTTTTTTTAGTTGCATAATCTCCGTATAACGGTGTTTATTTCTTTTTCATTCATTACAATTTCATATACAGATTGATTGTTTTTATCTATTGAATAATTTGCTTAATGTATATGATGTGAATGTTATAACAGCAAACAAGAAAGCCATACACATGACATTTTGCATATATGCACACAAACGAATCTTACAGTCGTGTTATGCTGCAAGAAATATAGTACGGAGATTCATACCAGCTAAACAGTGTGTTTCATCAATTAAAGATAGTATTTTAAATGTAAATTTTGCCCTGTTTTTTAGCTATGCAATAAGTAACACATTTATACCAGGTATGAGAGATGCATAATTTAATGATGAAAGTGGGTACAAATCAATGCATGAGTACACGTTTATTATCAAAGAAAGCTTCCTACGTTCGGACCTAAACTTACTTATTTCAAATATTCATAAAATCGTTGAAAACACTTTAACTATTTGAATAGATATGTAGCATTTTGTCAAGACCTGTGTAATACGGAACAATTTTTACGATCTATGTATCTCAGACTACCAAAATTTGTAAATGTCAACAACATTTTTTCATACAACAACGAAATGTCATTATATAACTAGAATGCAAACTTTCTTGATTGTATATTTCACAGTCATTCCTTCGAGAATTACACGTCTAAAAACAAAGATAATGGACAACAATACAGAGTGATAACAATTGTATAGCGGTAAACAATGACATCATAATATAACATCCTTGCTCCAGAAGGGTAACATTTCCCAGCTGGTCGAAAAACGTTTTTTTTTTTAAATATTTATTTAAATATCATAATTGACGTACATTTGCGATATTGACCATTTGCCTTAATGGTGACTGCACGTAGCATCCATGTCACCTTACCAACATGTTTGATAGTCGATTGTTATTTTAAACTTTACAATTCTTGGTTGTTATGCTAAAACAGACCATATATACCACATTGAATAGAGCAACAAACTTGTCAAATGCAAACTTAAAAGGACCCATAACCCTTTATCTTAAACGTAGCATACTTTCTTCATTATAAGATTTAAACAACCTTGCCACAGAGTATACATTCCTTGTTTACAATGGCGATATTTGTAACCGCAGTTTATAAAATGTGTAGAGCGCACCGTTATGGTATCAAGATGATATCCAGTTAAATACTCAAATGCTCATTCAAAGATAGAAAAGATATTACGTATATGAATAATGGTTTATCCCGTATAAAAAAAACTATTGCTTCACGACCATTGTGTCTCCCTATGGTCATAATTTGATAGTCTCGAGTTCCAAGTGCTACAAGCTTTCTAAAGGTCCATGGTATAATGTATATATGCTGAAGAGTAAACAAAAGAACTTATCATTGAACCAAAATTCTACTTTACGTTTTTAAGTTGCTCAATATTGGTCGAGCCTTTTATTCAGACTTTGCTTTAAAGGTGGTATCCGACAGTTTGGACCAGATCTTGTTCTCTCTAAGAAACAAATAACATTGCAAAATACTGATTATTGATGCCCTACATCTATGTGAAAAGTGAATTAACACATCATCGTCATTACAAATAGATATTTCCTATCTAACCCGTGCTGCATGGTAAACTAATTTTAAACTAAGAAAACCACGTGACCCGTAACTCATTAGGATAGTCTGCTCTGATATGTCTATGTCTATTTTAGCAGAAATCACAAGCATGGTTATTTGTAGTTTAGAAAATTGGGCATGTAGAGTGATTTATTTTACGATTTCTACTGTTTTGCAATTTAGACAGTATTGAAAATCGTCTTTTTATAGACTTAAGTCTGACTTTTGCAGAATTTATGCCCCAGTTCACAAATCCAGGTTTACGTATATTTGATGAAGACAAACTGTCGAATACTACCTTTAAGTGAGCAGGTCAAAATACTACGTTAAAAACAAGACAGACACACACAAAACAATCCGAATTTTGAATTTCTGTTCCATTCGCAGTTAACATATGTTTACACCTTGAAAAAAAAACACATACAACAATGCATGTAAATGAATGATTTTTAAGTTGCATTATAAAAAAGAAAACAATATTCAGACGGAGATATTTTACACACATACACACACACACACACGTGTGTGTGTGTATGTGTGTGTGTATCTGTGTGTGTGTGTGTGTGTGTGTGTGTGTGTGTGAGTGTGTGTGTGTGAGTGTGTGTGTGTATGTGTGTGTGAGTGTGTGTGTGTGAGTGTGAGTGTGAGTGTGTGTGTGTGTGTGTGTGTGTGAGTGTGTGTGAGTGGTGTGTGTGTGTGTGTGTGTGTGTGTGTTGGTGTGTGTGTGTGGTGTGTGTGTGTGAGTGTGTGTGTGAGAGTGTGTGTGTGTGTGTGTGTGTGGTGTGTGTGTGTGTGTGTTTGGTGTGTGTGTGTGTGTGTGTGGTGTGTGTGTGTGCGTGTGTTGTTGTGTGTGGTTGTTGTTTTGTGTTGTGTTTGTTGTGTGTGTTGTGTGTTGTGTTGTTTGTTTTTGTTGTTTTGTGTTTTGTGTGTGTTTTTGTCTGTTTTGCGTTGTGTGTGTTTGTTTTGTTTCTTGTGTTGTTTGTGTTTGTGTTTTGTTGTGTTTGTTGTTTTTTTGTTTGTTTTTTTGTGTTGGGTGTTGTTTGTGTTTTGTTTGTTTGTGTTTTGTTTGTTTGTTTTTTGTTTTTTTTTTTGTTTGTTTGTGTGTGTGGTGTGTGTGTGTGTGTGTGTGTGTGTGTGTGTGTGTGTGTATAACAACCTCGCAGATGCATATAAATGGTGGATGATTGTTCAATTTGTTCAACTTTGTTTCTACATCAAAGATGCCATGACCAACCCTCACAATGAAAGGACATCCGATACGAACATCAGAAGTAACCTTTTCTGGACATTGGTATTAAACACGGGCTTATCTGATTATAATTGTCTCACAGGAAATCAAGGAGTAATGAGACAAAAAACGGGGTTTTTTCACTTCGATATTTTTATGTGAAAGAAATGTACATTTCAATTTTGATATATGCCATTACTGTATTTTACCGTGTAACGCCATTGTCTTGTTCTTATAACACGCCATAACTTGGACTGTTTTATTTGAGAATCTCTTTAGGAACGGTTTAGATGCCGAGGCTATTATCTTCTGTAGATATAGTTTTAACCCCTATGCTGGTACTTATAATTAGTTTCCTCACTTTGATGGAATATTTTATACTGTTTGTCTTTGATGAAAACTTTCAGGAAGTACGTATTGGAACGCTCCTTCACAAACTTGATTTAAGCACCCCATTCAGTCATTTTGTCAAATGTCCGTTCTCATAGGGGACCTTTTCATATTTCCTTATCAAGTAAATATTTATTGCGTATTGCCTCAATTAAAAGTTAGATTAAACAAATCGGACCATCACATTGCTATCTGGTTTTCATCTTTTACTATATAAAATGGTCAATTTAATGCTGTTCACTAATCAATAATGCAAAAGTCGAAAGTAAAAGCCAAGTTATAATTTGCTTGCAACATACTTCAAGAACGTTTTCTCTTGACACATCCATAGTAAATATTTAATGATGCTTTGACGAAATACACGCAGCGAAGGCTCTTTTCTGATAATTTACTTGACAATGCCATCGTTTGGTTTGCTCTTTTGTGTGCTTAACATGATTCTAGCATTAGATTGTGGTAACAGTAATCGAAAAGTCGTGACATGAGCCAGTTGTTCAAGTGACAGCATAACAGAAGTCAACAATTGTATGTAACAGCGAATAATCAGGAACAATTGCAACCGTTATAATTTAACGTATTGAGCATTATTTCTAACCATAATGATGCATAATAGTTTACATAAGATGCCACAGTGCTGATTGCATATTTCAGATTTCGTCCACCTAAATAAATATAGACATGGGATGTTTAATACGGGGAATGGAATCTTTTGTCTGGGGAAGGGGTGTTTGTTCGTGGAGTGGGGTTTGTTTCATGTAGTGTCTGTCAACCATATTAATTTCTGGATTTGTATCAGGTTACCATGATTGCTCTTTAAACAACTATTTTCTTCGATGGCAATCATATTTTATACTGCTTTCCATAAGAAAAAACACCCACATTATAATTCAATTTGTAGAAACTATTTAAATGCTTGATCGATGTCTTCATTTAAATGAAATAATAATCAAACACATAACCTCTAATTAAGTCCCGTGTTAAATTATACGCAATTAGATTTAAAAAAACACATCGTTCTTCCTATTACTTGATTATCTGATAGGTACCACATTTCTCGTTTGAAATCAAAACCTTTCATGATCAGGCCATTTTGTGCGGATATGTTTTTCTTATCATTTTTCAGTGTACACTTTACTTGAATAAAATTACTATTGTATCCCTTGTACTGAAATGGATCATATACTATGTGAACAATATTTTAGGCTTGACATCTTAAAAAGAAACTTAATAAATTTATTCCGCAATAGGTGTCGTTGAATGTCAGGAATATTTATTTTCAGCACATGGCTGCAGGCACTATATAATCGTAACGATGCGTAATGAGGCAAGTACATATTAGAATGGCTGTGATATTGGGAGACACTGTTTCGTGGACAAACAACAGACATAATATTTTTAAATGCTACTTTGAAATTATTTATTTTCAAAAATACATATCATATGTATTACAAATGTATAAGCAATCAAATACAAACAACGTACTATTTAAAATTTAAAAGACAAAATATTCATATATAGTATTTGAAATAACACCAGTCAAACATAGTTTAGTTAGTAAATAGGCCTCCGTCGGTCAGGTGTTGACCATGGTTTTGCATCTGTCCTCCTACTGGTCTGCCCTTGGGGCAGCGTTTCCTGTGAATGTAGACACCTATGCGGGAGTGGCAGTTTCTTCCGCACACGTCGCAACAGTGGGTGGTTTCTGGTCTGTCTGCGGTGTGGAGCTCCTTTCTGCGGGTCCTCTTGTCTGCTGCGGCATCTACGAGCTTCTGCTCTCCTGTCTTGAGGTGGTGGTTTAGGGTACTTCTCCAAAGCGAGCGGTCAGCTGTGACTCTGTGTCGATGTCGAAGGACTTCATGTCTCTTTTGCAGACGTCTTTGAAGTGTAGCTGAGGTTCTCTTCCCTCTCGCTAGCTCCCCGTAGAGGCTGTCCTCCATGCGACTGACGTGTCCCAGCCAACGCAATCTTCGCTGTCTGAGCAGGGAGTGCATGCTGGGGAGGCCTGCGCGGGACAGGACCTCGGCGTTTGTCACTCTAGCTTGCCAGGATATGCCGAGGATGCGTAGGAGGCTTCTCAGATGGAAAGATTTCAGTCTCCTTTTCTGACTACCATAGGTTGTCCACGTCTCGCTGCCGTATAGCAGTGTACTGAAAAACACATGCGTTGTACACTGCCATCTTTGTCTTCACGGTCAGTTTATTGTTCTCCCACAGTTTTGTGAGCCGCGCCAGAGTTTTTGCCGCCTATCCAATCCTCCTATTGATTTCTGTTTCTAAGGAGAGATTTTCACTGATGGTCAACCCGAGGTATGTGAACTGGTGAACAAAATCCAGTTCAAAGTCGTCAATGGCTATAGCAGGTGGAGCCTCGGTGTCTTGTCCCAGGACGTTCGTCTTTTTCAGGCTGATGTTCAGTCCAAAGTCCTTGCAAGCCTGGGAGAAACGGTCTAACGGTGTCTGAAGTTCTTGCTGTGCGTGAGTTGCGACTGCTGCACATCAGTGAACAGCATGTCCCAGATGAGGGCCTCACGGACTTTGGTTCTTGCTCTCAGACCAGCGAGTTTGAAGAGCCTGCCGTCTGATCTGATGCGAAGGTAGCCCCCTTTTGTTGTAGCACCGAAGGCATGTTTCAGCAGCAGGGCAAAGAAGATCCCGAAGAGTGTTGGAGCGAGGGCGCAGCCTTGTTTGACGTGGCTGTGTATGTCGAAGGGCTCGGAGGTGCTGCAGTCGAACTGCACTGTCCCCTTCATGTTGTCATGGAAGGATTCTACTTGGACCTACAGTTTTTGGTGGGCAGCCGATCTTCGTGAGAATCTGGAAAAGTCCGTCCCTGCTAACGAGGTCAAATTCCTTTGTCAGTTCGATGAAGGCGAGGTACAGGGGCATCTGCTGTTCTCCGCACTTCTCCTGGAAAAGGCGGAGGGAGAATATCATGTCTTCTGTTGAGCGTTCAGCTCGGAAGCCGCACTGTGACTCGGGGTAGACACGCTCGGCCAGCTTCTGCAGTCTTGTCAATATGACTCGGGAGTAGACTTTGCCGACGATGCTGAGGAGCGAGATGCCTCTGTAGTTGTTGAAGTCGCTCTTCTCTCCCTTGTTCTTATACAGGTTGACGATTTTGGCGTCTCTCATGTCTTGTGGTACGGCACCTTCTTGCCAGCACTGACACAGGACCTCATGCAGCGGAAGCAGTAGGGTGGTCTTGCAGTGCTTGATCAAGTCGGGTGGGATGCCGTCACTGCCTGGTGCAGTCTGATCTTGCAGCAGACCAGCGAGTGGTCTGTGTCACATTCCGCACTGTGGAAAGATTAAGAGTGAGAAACACGTTCCTGAGGGAGGACCGTCTGACAAGGATCAGGTCCAGCTGATATCAGTGCTTCAAGCGCGGGTGTCTCTAGGAGAACTTGTGTTGAGGCTTGGTCTGGAAGAACGTGTTGGTGGCGCGCAGGTTTTGGTATGCACTGAGCGATGGCTTATAACCGGTTATCTGCTGCTCTTCGTGTTGTGTCGACGCCGAAGGCGAAGCTGGAGTGTCCTCTCCAGGTATGTGGGTAGTTTAGTCGGATGCAATCCTGGGCGATGTAATATGGAGGACAGGTTGTAGCCCATGCAGCATGTCCCCCCTCTCAACGTCACTGATGGTTACAAAGAAAGGACATGGTCATTACTGTTTGGCACCGATGCCGTCGCAGGAACTGCGAGAACGAGGTTGTATACAACAACGAACGGCCTTCGGGACTCCGACTCCAGATTTTTCATAGAGGTTTACTCCTGAAGCCTTTTCCATGAGTGAATATAGCCGCAAGGCAGCGGAGGATTGACATCAGAGTTTTCCTTCCCCTTGATGGACTGCCATCCAAAGCTGACGAGCCCCATCTACCTGTAGCAACTGGTTTTAGGCGCCAGCGACCCGCCTTCACCCCTTCTCCTGTCAGTAGAAGCCGCCAGGAGTTGGACTTAGTTGTCAGAGGCTGTTTGAGACGCACGCCAATGGAGGCACTTTATAGGTAGTGGGAGTTTGTCCCCACAATCACCCCCGGCATTGACAACCTTGAAACCAACAAAGTTTAACACGTCTTGTAAACAGGCGATCGATAATCTTGATTGAGTAACTAATTATATGCATGATTTAATTAAAAAAATTAAACAAGGCATACAGTCATTAACTTTGTTTTATGCATGTCACCACCTTGGGCATGTCTTCTTCTTTACTAGTGTCTGTTCCCTGTGTCATTACAGTTTATCATTTGTTTGTTGTTGTTGTTTTTTTTGCTATTACATGTTCTCGTAAACACAGTCTTTTCATCTGAGTTTTTAGTCTGTCTCTGTTTTGGTGTCAGTTTTGCTGGTCTTATAACTGTAAAGAATACACTGTCTTTCAATTCTTTTGTTTTTTCGAGTCTTTTTATTGTGTCAACTTAAAAGACATTTTAAATATTGAAATTCAGAGTACATCGTCTCTTATAAAGGCACATTGAGTGGTAGATAATATAAAGCCTCTAAGCCAAGTAAAACGTATCGAGCGACTTTGAAACTTAAGAATTGGCTGCAGAATTCAGCAGGATGAGTTTTATTAACCTGTTCTTTCATTTCTTTTTCCGACCCCTATTTCTCTATAGAATAAATCAAGTTTGAAAAAAAAATATTATGTGTTTTAAATTATATTTTATTAACAAAGTATAGAATTCAAATGTCTTAAATAATCAGAATGTAAACACAAAGTATGACAAAGTTGTTAGAGAATTAAAACATGTTTTAAATTTGAAACTAATACTTTACAACGATACAAAATGCATATTAAAATTAAAAAGACAGCAAAATGATGTATTTTGATTATTTTAAAGCAAACCGCAAAGCTTCACCATTATCTCCAGCAATAACATCATTGTCCTGAAGAGTACTTATGGCATTTACCGAGCAATACTGTCTTTCCAGTCATTTAACAGTTTACAAACCTACAATTCTGTTAAACACAAGTTTCATCAGCAACAAATCTTCTTACATACTAGGTCTATTACGTAGCCATGACAACGTTAATAATTACAAACAGTGTATTTTCTTTCAACTCACACTACCATAAACATAAACGAGAAAAACGTAGATTGTACACGTCTAGTTTAAGATCTAAAATGTTCATGGTCGAACTACAAAAAGCTAGCATGGAAACTAATCGGAATTTGTCGATTTTAACTGATTTTATAATGGAGCTGATTTACCTCCCGGATGTTTTCCATTTTTAATTTTCCTGATCGAATTTTGACAGATATTTTAGTATCTGCCAAGTCCACGCAGTCAAGAGGATCAAAATATGGGAAGTCTCTAAATTATTCACAACAAATGGTGACTGCCTGGAAAACTGTCTAAAATGGTTTTCAGAAATGGTGACCATGTTATCGCTTGTAAGATGTGAAGAAATATTAAACTGACTTAAACGGGCTCAATTAAACTAGTTTGAAAACTTTAAAGAGGACCAAATAATTGTAAAAAAAAGACAGAAAAAAACTTTTTGGTTATTGTCACAGTAGTAAATGCCGCTAAGTAAATATGATGCTATAAACATCTATCTAAGTAAACGATGGCAACAAACTCAGCAAGCTCATAATTAGTCTTGACAGTTTTTACGAAGGACAACGACATTTAATATTTCGTGAAGCTAAGTTTTTCTTAGGCTTAAATTGGTTTTTAAATCATGATACATTTGGTAAAATTGATGAAAAAGATAATAAACAGATCTCTATTTAAGATTTTAAAAAAAAGCTGTATAAACCGCCGCGCATATCTTCGTTGCCGCTCGTTCTCAGAACAATATGAAAATGAATTTAAATGTCTTACCGAATTTTAGTGTATTTAAGTACATATGCTTGTCAAGTATGCTTTTATTGTTTTAAGTGTTATTATGGCAATCAATGTTGAGGTATGTGTCTATGCGTTTTAGGTTTACCATTTCATTTCCCGTTGAAAATTTTCCTTCTTGTCTGCAAAATGAGTACTATAACTGGATTTTGTTGTAGTTGTTGTTGTCGTTGTTGTTGTTTTCGCAAAAAAAATGGGAAAACGTTCTGTCTAAAAAGCACATTGTGTTCTCAAGTAAAGAACAAATCTTATAAAAAATCAATATAATATAGGCCATACATCTGTTGACAAGCTGGCCAGAAATAATACAGTTCATATGTGGTCATAGGCATTTTTTGGCCTTATGCATTTATGTGTATGTCTGTCCATATATGTGCATCCCGTACATGTTCGATATCTAATGGTTGCTAAAGTTATCTTATGTTTGATATCTGAGACGCCATCTATAGGTGTAATTGATTTATTATGTAACCATTTTGTTCGTACAGCCGTCTTCAGGGACTATATATTTTCTTAACAACTTTCCTAGATAGTTCTAGCCGTATCTGGGACCATGTTATATGTTCTGAAGGAAACAGAACTTGATAATTAGTACTTGCTATATTCTACCTGCGGAAACAAAACTGTTAGAATCGTGATAAAATTACAGTCACACATAATTCAAGAAAATAAACTAAATAGAGAAATTTGATAATTCATTTATAATGTATGTTGAAAATTAGTTTTACTTTTGAAATGGAAAGAACTTTAACTCTTTACGTGTATTTGCAAGTGGTTGCTTAAAACAAATATCTACCGGTGCATGAACAGACCATGTTTGTACAAGTTAATTGAACCGATTTACATTATAAGATAGGCAAACAGGAAAGCGATGTCAAGGACAGAAACAACATGTTAATTGCTTCGTTTCCTTTTTAACAAAACAAACTGACGCATAGGTGTGTCGTACAAAGGAACAAAATGACGTTTTAGATCAACTGACCGATCAGCATTGTATAACTAGCCTTCAAGTTTCCTGAAGAAGATACTTGACACTGTCAAACAAATCACAGGACCAATTGTTTCTTACAGTCATCGATTGTAATATTCCGAAACTCCATATTCTCTGTGAATTTTAATTCTTTGTATTGACGGTTAGTTTTGCTTGGGCAAGCAGCAGAACTTAGAAAGTCGCATCTGCCGATTGACCAATTATGTATTTGCCTACGTAACTCGAAAAGATACATATTTCATAGGTATAACATGCACAAAAGACATATTGCATAAACATCCAGATTTATGTATACCAACACACGTAATGTATTGTTACTAAAAAAGAATGGCGATTAAAATCTGTCGAGAGTTGCTTGTTTTACATTTCAATGAACAACCCGAATTGAAAGTTCCAGTTTTGTTTGATTGGTTTATTTTACGGTTAAACACATACTAGTCATCAATGTTAAATTTATAGCAGACTATATATATATATATATATATATATATATAGAGAGAGAGAGAGAGAGAGAGAGAGAGAGAGAGAGAGAGAGAGAGAAAAAGAGAGAGAGAGATAGAGAGAATACAATACAATACAATACAATATATATTATTAATTATTTTTTAATATATCAGTAAATGAGAAAAACCTTCGGACAGCCAAAGTGTAAATATTTCCGACCAAAATGGATTCTTTTCCTGCATTTCTTAAAATAAAACATAGGCGATGTGTGTTTGTACGCGTCAAAACAATCAATACAATTGTTCTAAGATTCTTCCACTTTCAAAACAAATGAGGCACCAAGGGTTTTGATTGGTTCCATGTTCTAGCGATCGTTGATATAATATAAGCAAAACAAAGCAATTGTCAACAAAACATAATCAATCTATACGAATTATATACCGCTCGTTATTAAGCGATATTAACAGAGTAATTTGTTCAGTCTTGTATAAACACACGTTTACACCTTTAAACAGATATATTATACACTAGTACAAACTAAAATACATCTCATTTCTTTCTTACAAATGTCTTTACCAAGCAAGAGAAACAGCCAATATCAAACAGGACGAACTGGAATATTTATATTTCAGGTAATAACATTTTTCCCCTTTTAAATAATGATTGATTTTGATAATACATTTACACACATAGACTTACTCTCCCAACTAAAACTAGTCTTCTCATTCAGAACAATTGTACTCTACTAATCATACGGTAGGCTTAGATAGACATGTACAATTACAATACCATGAGGACAACGTTATTTATGCAATCAAATGTTACTCCCCACAAGGAACATTTACACAATACTCATTCCATAAAATGTAAAATGTAAATGTTTCCCTCCTCGCATTGATTTTTTGCCTGTTAAAATGTGAGTAACAAACATCGACAATATATTGAATCACTGGAAATGAGTATTGTACACAGTCGTAAAAGGACGGGGTTATCTTATAGGAATCGGTTGCTTTGTGTAGATTAGTTTTGATGAAATTGGATAAAAATAATCCTTAATGCATTCTATCTCCATCTAGGATAAAGCAATTATAGACTGGAGTTTTGAGTAGAACAGAATGACCTACAAGATATTAACTTGGTTACGAAAAACAAGAGAACATCGATGTATAATGTTTGCAATAAATGGTGACTGAATTTACTTACCGTCTTGGTCGTTGGCGTCGGTCATAAACAATAACAACGATAAATTGATACAATGACACTAGCAAGAACAACATATATAACAACATGGTATCTGTACCAATTAAGCATTTTAAATTCACTTCAAACAAAGTATCGCTTAAAACATCTCTATGTACATCACCTTCAAAAACATCACCACCAAAACATATTTTGGTTCGTTAAAATGTTGCTGAAAGTTCATACTTAGAATTTTTACTTGAACCAATATGTCATCTTTGTTTTCTTTCATAGAAGCCTTTTTGGGGGACATCGGTATGTCTACACGGACTAATCTTATTAAGAGTGTCTCTCAGGAAATATAATGGCTAGGAGACAAAATCGTGGGTTTTTTCTAAGGTAATTCCAAGAAGAGGAAGAAATAAATTGTAACAGTTGTTCCAAGATAAACATATAGATCGTGAAATAGAACAGAACCTATTTTGTTTTGCAAACAAAGGCCTTGGTGTCATTATACATTTTAGTATCATATATCATTTGACAATGAGTTATGTCAATCTATATCATACATGCGATATTTGAAATAGTATTATTACTATCTTACAGTGAAACCCATATTCATAATGATGTTCATATGAAACACATCCACAGTGATATAAACTTATTTATATGAAACATACCTCTAATGATATAGTCATGTGCACATTGAGTACATACATATTATATAATCACCTTTATATGGACTATACCTATAATGAAACAATCATGTTTATATGGACTATACCTATAATGAAACAATCATATTTATGTGGACTATACCTATAATGAAACAATCATGTTTATATGGACTATACCTATAATGAAACAATCATGTTTATATGGACTATACCTATAATGAAACAATCATGTTTATATGGACTATACCTATAATGAAACAATCATGTTTATATGGACTATACCTATAATGAAACAATCATGTTTATATGGACTATACCTATAATGAAACAATCATGTTTATATTAAACGTACCCATATTGATATAATCCTATTCAAGTGAAACGTATGTGTAATGATATAATCATGTTTATATCAAACTCATTCATATTGATTGATATAATGATGGAACATACGGGTAATGATATAATCATGTTTATATTAAACACATTCATATTGATTGATATATAGAGAATACCAGGTTAGTGTTGATATAGATAAATGTTATCATGCGAGGCTAAGAAAATCAGAAAGCACGAGGCTTGCCGAGTGCTTTTTGATTTTCGGGCCGAGCATGATAACATTTATCTATATCAACACTAACCTGGTATTCTTTTTATCCCACCATCAACAGCTTTTCAAAGGTAAACATTTAAATTTACCGCTACTGCTCCTCCGTTACATAATCTGACATTTCAATACAATACACGAAATTCATGCGCGAGCAATAGAGTAATACGGCTATAAGAAATAGTTCTATTTTACAATAAAAAAATAAAACAATAAACATGTTATTTCTTTTATTTTATTTGCGCTATACACAAGGTTGTAATTTTATTGATTACGATAACTGAAAATAATGGTTGGAAAAGAAGAACAACAAAAATCACACCCTCGTGTAAAGTTATACATGTAGTGTGTACTGTCAAGGCCGTGTAGCATTAAAGTTGAGCTACGCACTTGGCATTTAAGGAACGCGAATTACATTCGAGGTTTGTGTGTGTGTTTGTGGCTGTAACAAACAGTAGCTCATGGATTTAATTGTTGATGACATTGAAATTATGAACATTGAATATAGCGCTTTAAAATTTCGAAGATAGTTGTGTTTTTGACAGGATGACTTGCGAAATTTGAAGAAATGTTGGGAGTAGAGGTGGTGGATTGGTGTTCATGTTTACGTCTAGAAACTGATTTTTTAGCACATTTGTCCAGATCTGTGCAGTCAGCTGTATTTGGTTCGACTAAAGATCGAGCTCTATCTAAACCATTTGAATGTTCATCATGTAACGACATTTGATCATCAGGGTCTGCCTTAAGATTAGGCAGATGATTGCAATCTGAGACAGTCACCACAGATTTAAGATCAATTTCATTCTCAAAAATGTTCGGATTAAAGCCAGATTTTGCCTCGAAATCCTCGTAGCTCATTTCTTTAACACTGCTTAGGAAGTTAGGCTTTTACACGATTCTTCATCACATTCTTTAAATTCACACTAAATAAAATCAAAACAACGGGGACTCGCATGATCTGACATTTCGAGAGTTGTTTTTATTTTTTGCAGACTACAAATTCGTACTTTTATTGATTTTATTACTATTACTAAATAATTCTAATCATGTTCCTGTAATACATGTTGTTTCATTTTTCTGATAATTTTTTTTTTTCAAATTTTCTGTATCATTGTTAAATAAAACTTAGGAAGGTTGCGAGGAACTGTCCGTTTAGCTCAGTCGGTAAAGACGCTGCCACTTAAGTTTTCAATCCTGCAGGTCAGAGATCGAAACCGCTCGCATCCTCTATTTTTAATAGCCTCTTTTGCTCTATTTCATCAATATTTATATTATGGACATTTATGGGGTGACCACAAGCATAATTACGGGATAAATGAGTTTCGTTCTCGTAAACACTCCTGATCGTTTCGTCAAAAAAGTAGTCCGGCTTAGAGCAGGTGCGCGAATATCGGTTGATAAAGCTCATCTTTATCACACGGGTTATATCAACCGATATTTACAGAGATGGTGGGATAAAATGATGGAACATACGTGTAATAATATAATCATGTTTATATCAAACATACAAATGAAACATAATACATATATGTATATTGTTGATCTCATTTAATAATTTCTGAAACAGAGAAGCATACTAGTAGTTTTCTTTCACTATGAGATCATTTTTGTCGACATCAGGTTTATAAAACTGAATTGGTCTAATATCCATGTGGACCTCGTAAACTGTAATCTGTCCCGAAGTTCGTCATATTTAGAACACTAAATAATGTATGAAATGCGTTCTTAATGTTTTTTTCTTGTAGCATTTATAAACTTTACGTACAAAATCGTTAATTACGATATTATTCAAATTATATTCTTATTATGTCGACCTACTTCAATTACAAATATCTAACCAAAGAACTTGAATGATGCTAAGGACCTTTTATAAGTATGTGAAGTTCTTTAAAGGGTACATACATTGTAAAAGGTAGAATAACCTTTTCTAAAGCCTGCTTGTGATTCGTCAATCTTCTGGAACATTTCTGACCAATAAAATAATATTGTAATCTTGTCAAGAGTACTCACTTCAAAAAAAATGAACAAACGTTTTAAGCAGTTTTTAAATGATGAACTCAATTACAATCATTGTGTATGTCTTTTAATCTGATTGACCTGACTTATCATATTACCGTCGATATTATGTTACACATTTTCTAAGCGTTTACTTTACTTCATGAAATTGGATTAATTCAGTGTGGTTCACTAAATCAATTATTTGCGCACATTGCACGAGACAGAAGAATGACAAGTTAAAACCTGTTCGCAACTTACTTCAAGAAATAATTAAGTCTTGGCTTTCCTTAAAGGCATCTGTAGTAAATAATTAATGAAGCTTAGGCGACAGTCTCACAGAAATAGATCTGTTCTGATACTTTACTTGTGAATACGATTGTTTGTTCTGCTACTTTGTTTGCTAAAAATCATTCTAGTTTTGGTCGTGGTTGTGGTCGTGGTTGTGGTGAAATAATCAGATACTTGCAACATGATAGACTCAAGCTTGCCATTGGAATTACCAAATAAAAAAAATAATATGATGAAACTTCACAAATTAATAAAATTAATAATAAGAATAAATGGCACAGTCCTATGAGCATAGCAACATATACCATACCCTTAAAAGGCATAGGACAAAGTTATTCACATGCAAGCAAATGTAAAAGTAAGAACAAATCTGTGACGCCATTTAACAAAAAGAGCAAACCCAAGCATTACCGACTTGGAACGGTCAGTCGGCAAAAAAAGGACCGACTGGGGTGCTTTAAATTGGTTCAATAGAGCCCTTACCTCGCACTTCCCAAAGGGTTTATCAATGCAAGCAATGAAAAGAAGACCGATCTATTTGAATAAAAATGCCCAAGGGCTGAAGTTTTCTTAACTAGCATTATGATTGTAATAAGTTCTCTTACTTTCGCTGTAAAATAATTTTCAATTCTTACGTTCTGGTAAGATCGTTATAACATTAAATGTTTGATCGACGATCTTTGACAGAGTAATGCAAAGAAGATTGCAAATATTTAGGTATAAATGTTCTGTTTTTCCAATAAGTTACATTACTTTCTATTTGGTAGGAAAATATAAAATGATCCTATGATAATAACCACATTTATTATATACCAAGCAATAAATTATTGGGATTTATGGGTGAGATCAATTTGATATCGTCTCTGTTGTTCTCATCACTAGTGACGATATTAATTCTTAGACGGTCTGTTTTGTAGAATGTGTACAATTAAATAAGGAATGTTTACTTTTGTTTCAAGCAAAATGTCAAGTGTCCATTTTGCTACACTCTCTTCGTTTTTTGTCATGATGGTTTTACAGAAATGTCCCATACAGCCAATAAAGGATGCAAACAAACATTATCCACATGCACCTTCTACCAGGTAATATATTACTGTTTGATACAAAAAGAATGTCATTTTTGGTAAACTGAATCAATAATTATCTCAAAATATTAACTAAGTTTATTCAAGATTGTTGTTTATAAAGTCATCATTAAACCTACTCACATATATATATCTACCTCCGATTAAATCCATGTTCCGAAGATTTTTAATATCCATTATTTTATCACTTTAACTGATCACTTAAACAGGGTTAAATCCACGTATGCTTTAAAACTTTCACCATTATTTTTAAACTTGACACATATTCTTGCGCGCGGTGCTACACCTGGCAGCGTGTGTTATTTTCTTGTCTACTTGTCACTCTGTCTCATAAGGATTAATATTTGACTATATTGCCGACTGACCGTTCCAAGGCGGTAACTGTCGGGTTTGCTTCTTTAGAATCATAAAAAAAAATCTTTTCTCTTGGTTGCGATGGAATACCCTTGTCCTGTGCCTTTTCAAAGTTTGATATATGTTGCAATGCTCTTTGGACTTTGTCAGCTATTCTTATTTATTTAACTAATAGAATTGTGCTTGGTTTAAAGTAAATAGAATAATTACCTGCACATGCATAACAGTCAGGGCTATGTCACTGAAACATGCTGTTATTCTGTTAAAATACTCGTAAAGTATATATTTGTTCAACCACATAACAACCCGTTCTCGTGACATAAAATTTATATCATTACACATTTGAACAATTGCTAATGGTACCTTACTAGCTGAATTCAAAATGTGTTCTCTGTTTTCTATAACATTCACACTACAAGATAGTGATCATACAATAAAAATCTGTTATGTATTTAAACGCACCTACAATCGGTGTAATGTTTCTGCTTATCCTCGATGTAACCTTGCCATTTGTATACACTATCAATAAATATGAAGCCGTTGTTAACTGTTGTCGGGTAAAGGTCATTGGAGCACTACTTTTCAGGAATAATGTTTTTTGATACTTCAAAGGGTAATAAAGGTTAGATCATTTGTATCATGTCAGAAAATATTAGTTGAAAACATATACGAGAAAGTTGTCATAGACCTCAACCATTGGTGTTATGCAGTAGCCAATGATAGAATACAATGATCCTGATTGCGCAAATAGGTCTAAAACATTTAGTCTTAGTCGCTAAGGATTATGTTTGGAATCCTATGCTTTATGGATCCTTCTAGAAAAGCTACATTTCTCGTTTTTTAGCATGATTGCTGATTTTCTGTCAAATATTTTCACCCTATTTTAATACAAACTTTAATTTGTTTATTGTATCTTTTTTAAGAAATACATGTATATGTAAGGTTTATATACCAGAACGTATCTAATCTCACGATGTACAGGTGGACGTTAATGTGGTATTTGTTAGTCGCGACGGGATGATATTTACTCAAGATCTCTCTTCTGTCAGTAACTTTTTAAACAATTTAAAGCAGATTTGTCAAGAATAAAAGTTGTTTGACGATAGATTGAAACATTGTATTATTATTTGTCTAAACTGGCCAAACACTGTATTATTGACGCCAGTGCCTGAAGCCAGACAAAGCCAGCCATTATAACGTCGCCTGGGAATCCATATAAGGTATTATCTAGATACTACATTAGTTGGATTCTTGAAGCAAGGAATAAACTATTTAACCAGCATTTAATTGTCATTTGAATTGATTTAAGAAAACACTTCAATAGAAACTACAAGTACTATTTGGAATTCTAGAATAGATACAGTCGCATGAATACAAGTGAATAACACAGATGACATCATACGTTAGCTGTCCTTTGCTCTGCTGGAATCAGTTACATTTCTTCTTTTCACTCTAATCTCGTAAAATCTGTTGTTGGACCTTTGCCTTTCATGTTGGTCATTGATTGATCTTGTCTTAAACCGAAAATTTGATGAACTCCGACAAGTATTACAATATATTCTAATATTTAAAAGGAACAAAATGGCACAAAAAGTGACAAGAACACATAAAATGGACCAAACCTAATAGTAACAACCTTGGAACGATCAGAGCTGTAACATCGAACTTTTTGATGGATTTATTAAAGACAAACATTAAGGAGAAAACTTGAATAAAACAGTCCAATGAATTACGTATACATGATTCTAAAAAAGCCGGAAAATAAAACAGTGGCGTCTTTTAAAACGAAATGTATTACTGCTATTAGAAGAGCCACACAAAATAGTATATCGTCCATGAAATATTTCATTTGTTTTTAAAGGTAAAAGGCGACATAGGAAAAGTGTAAATGATTGCAGTAGCCTGTTCATGCTTAGATGGAATTATTCTTATATTCTGATATGCTAATAATAGTTTTTCTTGTACGACATTCAGCCACAACATCATTGAACTTATTTAGAATCTGTTTATGCTTGTCATTTTTCGTAAACTTCCTATATGAACTAAATGTTTTTCATCGATTATTGCTCGCATTCTACCTACATTATTTGATGTATATAAACCGCAGTTTCCTTCTTGGAATATAAAACAAATCCATTATGTGTTGCCATTAAAATTCAACTTAAATAAAGTCAAATGCAATTTTAAATTCATAGCTTATCTTTTTACAGACACGTATTCAGCGATTACATTCATAATTCTAAGTATGACATTGTCCTGGTTAACACGGTATTAGAACGATATTCTTTAGTTTTAATTTAAAAAAGGGTGTTTTATTCCTTAAATGTTCATGCAATTGAATCATAATCGTATATTGTCAGAAGTGTCAGAGATTTACATTTTTAGCACAGCGCTTTAGGCACAATAATAGTAATAATAACAAACGCTGAGATACTAACAGTGAACAAACAAAATTCAAAAAGACGTGTCTTTTTCGTCTTCTTTTTTCATACAATAAGCTAATTCCAAAGATGTTTCACGCCGAGCCACGTTATCACGTCATTACATCCGCTGACCGTCCATCTTTGATTAGCCTGCTGGTTGCCTGGAGCAGATATCTGTCAATGTCAAACTAATGCCATCAAGATGCCAATAGTTTCCAGGATTTTTTCGATTGGTAATCGATTGTCTCACCAGTTGATTGCATTTATTTAACCCCTGTCTACAATATCTTAACACATTCCTTCTAATTTGTTAGTTTTTATAAATGGGCGGTTTTACGCGTGAAACGATAGGCGTCTATTTTTGAATCGATACTTGAAGTGCGAAAGTACGAGGTTAACGCTGTTTAAACCTTTATAAGCATTACAGCCAGCTAAGCTTGCCGACTGACCATTTCAAGGCGGTAACTGATGAATTTGCTCTATTTGTTTAATGTCTAGTCAAAGATTGTTTCTAATCATTACATTTGAAAAGCATGCTAATATCTTTATCCTGTGTCGGTTCAAATTCTAGATTATATTGCAATGCTCATAGTACTTCCTTATTGACTATATATTTTTTCATAAACATAAATAACATGTATATATAGTTGTACAAAGCTATAAAGTATACCTTACTCATTATTCAAGTTTTATATGAACAAATATTACATTCATCCTTTTTTGTTTCACAAAATAGAATATATTACACTAATGAATAGTTTGTTTCACGCTTCTTATAATTATTAGATCAGCAATTGTATTTAATGCCCTATATAATTAAAATGAGCCCAAAAAGGCATGCACTCGTATTACAAAACTAATTAACGCCCATATATCAACCATTTTCTTCTTCTACCAGCTTCATTCATGGCGAGGTCTCCCTCAGCTTCTACGTCCAACTGTAATGCTATGCATGCATTCTTACCATCTCTTCTCCTTACGTGGCCAAACCACGTGGGTTTATTTCACATCAGCCTCTGCTGCTATTGCTCTCCTGCATGTATCATTTCTGTCTCTGTCAGGCAGGGTCACTCCTTTCGAAGATCGCAATATATACATTTCTGCCATTTTTAGTTTGTTTATTAATGACTCGTCAGTCACACTGTTACCATGTCATACATCCTTGCTGGACTCACCATTGTCTTGTTTACTTGGCCTTTCAAGTTTTGTGGTATTTTCCGGTCGCAAAACACACCAGCTACTTGCACGCAACAGTTCCAAACCGTTCTGTCTGTCTACCATCATTCTGTATAGTGTGGGCCTGAAAGTTTAAGCTTTTTAAAACGCGGTTCTCATATCATGTCTAATAGTACCATCTATATTGCAACTAGTTAACTATATGGCAACTATTATCATTTCTAATGTGGACGAATAGTCTTCTAAGGTGCATATTTTAGTATGATTATTCCTACTAAATGAAAACATACAGAAAGGTTACAGTTTGTGGAAGTAAATATAGATAATGTTATTATGATATTTTTGTCATTAATAAAATGTATGCTTAAATAGAAAAAAGGCAAATCAATATATGTCATACATAATGCCAAACTGGGAACAGCTTGCTTTCAAACATTTAGACTTATGATAACAACAGAACAACACACTGTTGAAAAATCAATAAACATGCTAAAATATATACTAAAGACTATAAATAAAATATAAAGACAGTATTTATTTATTTATTTTTTTGAAATTTTGAGTACATCGTCTCACATACGAACAAATAAAATAGTAAATGATACATAGCATCCAATTGAAGATTATCCAACAGTTTTAAAATGTGGGGTTGTAGCGACAAATCTGAGTTGGGTCAATTGTATTTGTGCACAAATCAACTTTAAAACATGTTTGTTCTATGTTTTGGTAAATAACGTACACACAGAGAATACTATGTTATTAGCAAAGATGGTCCGAGTGCATCTGGCGAATGTTGATAAATAAATAATCTAACCTTTGGTAACGAGATCGAATACTTTCTAGGAAAACATCTTGAATGAAAGTGAAAACTGATCTATCATTGTCAATACTATAGCGCACGAGTTAAGAGCTAAAGAGACCAAATTCTAACAATGACTGTTCAAACTTAAGGTTTAAGATTTTTTTATGTCCATAGATGTTTTATATTTCAACGACCTGTCAGGACATCGTTTAAAACAGAATCAAAGCAAGTTCTTAACTCTAAAGCCTTGCCGTTAACCGAAGAATTCATCTAGTTGTTACTATTAATCGTCAATGAATTCTCTGATAAGTAAACATTATTAACTGGACAGTTTTGTTTCTAATGGACAGTTTTCTATTTCAAAGATTTTATTTGGAAAAAAGTTCAGGAAGTGCGAGGTTAGAGATTTGTAAACCGGTTTACGCACCCCAACCGGCCTCATGATGACTGAACATTCGAAAGCTATAACTGTTGGGTTTGCTTTATGACGTGTATTGAATCGAAAGTTTTCAAATTCAGGCTTCTACAATAGCAAAAAAAGAGTAAATTACATTTAAAAATATAATCTGATAATTATGACTGTTTAAATAAAATGTAAATTATGGGAAAAGGGCCACATAAATATTATGTATATAAAAAATGTATGTTTCGGTACTATTTCTTGCTCCAATTATAATGAATGTGCATGGACCTTATCATGTCTGTTTGTCAAATTATACATGCTTTGTCTTGTGCATATGAGTTAAAAGAAATGATATAAAAGTTTTGTTTTGTTTTTTAAATGTAAAGAATCGACTCAGTTTTGTCTTGTTAATATTACATATGACTGAAAAGTATATTATTTTTTTACTTGTACCTTTAACAATTTCACTATATGTTGCAATACTCACAGGACCTTGACATATTCTTCTTATATAAGTCACCATTTTCATGTAAGAATTGTCCAGTAATTTTGTTCAGTAAAAGCAAATAAGTCCATGACCTTAAAATGGTTTGTTGAAATGCAGTATAAATAATTTCCATCATCAATAAATTTTCTGATAACTTTTGAGAACATTATTAAACTAGTGGGAAAATCCGCTTCGTCTTTATCTTATAAAGTATGCATTATCATAAAAATGCAATATGGCTTTTGCAATGACGCATACAATTCATATAATACTATACGATAATATCAATTTTGTAAAATAAAGTACATTTGTAGAAAATGGCATAAGTACAGAGTCGCAAACTTTTTTATCATATACATTTTGTGTTAATATTCTTTGGTTATCTTTTCTGTTGTTACGTTATAACAGGATGGTTAAAAATACATAAAATATCAGTCAGGTTGTTTTTCACCAGGCTTCTATTGTTACAAAACATGTACAAATATATTTATTGATGTAAACAAAAACGTTTAAGATTCGGCGTGAAATTCAAGTAAGACACTGTTCCAAAACAACATTTTCTTTCTATAATTTTATTTTTTCTCAAAGGTGAGATTAGTATCAAATGGTCTTTTGTAAATCAACTTAGACACGAGATCAGTCACAAAGGGCGTTATTGTCTGCAATAGTTAATAAATTGAATTGTCATTGTCTGAACTGACCAACCAATATATTAGATTCGCCCATTGTCTGGAATTATAATTACTGACTGTGAAGACATACTAATGGCACGTAATACCTGAAGGCCATCATTTGTAGACTTACACTGTAATGATGTCTACATTAGCTGGAGGGAGGTATTAACCATCACTTTATTTGCTGTTATGTGTTTGATTTTGTAGCTGCGTATCATGCTGAACAAACTATAGATTTTAAAACTTACAAAGGACAGTAATATAATATAATATAATATAATATAATATAATATAATATGATGTGATATAATATGATATGATGTGATGTGATGTGATATAATATGATATGATATGATATGATATGATTACTAAATTGTTTGTATTTAATAAATGTTCACATTGAACTTTTGACATCTATTTTTAAAGCTCCATTACCAAATAATTTCTATAAAATACGATCCTCAGAAAGCAAACCGGCTATTTTTAACCGTACAAATTGGTTTTAGTATTTAGACACATGACTCTTTTAATATTAATTTATATTCAAACTTGCCGAGATGCGATTTACGTTGGCTCTTTTGAGAGCACCGTTACAACAAAATATCGACTTTCCTTTTTATTAGATTGCTCATTTAATTATATTGTTGTTCTTGGGTAATGTACGAATGTCGAAACCATTCCTCAGGTAATATGAATATCTCAAGGGTAAATGTATCTCCCGTTATGCATAATTTAAGAGTCTAGAGTTTCGAGTGCTAATTCCTTGCTGAAGGTCATTGGTAAAATAAACGACTTATGAGGATAGCACAACTAAGCACTTCACAAAATAGATTATATTAACATATTGTGCATTAGATCGCTCAATATGACGCAATGTTTGCTTTGTATTTGAAATTGCTCTAGCTAACAATAGCCAACCTAAAAATGAAAAAAAAGTGAACATCATTTATCAGAAACATTTGGCATGGTGAGTTCTTGTCGATTGTGTATTAATACATTCTTGTACATTGAAACAAATGAAAATTTTCGAATAAAACTAATGTAACCTTTCATTCGAGTGTTCTTGGCATGTCCTTACGAAACATTGCATCTCCAATATTAAGCTATGGTAAATGGAGATCTTCTGTCAGTTACGTTCACAATAAATACAAAATGAAGAAATAAACCTGTATATTGTCTTAATTGGTGTTTTAATTATTAAAAATTCAGTAAACTGTGTTATGTTGACGCCTGTTATGAATTGAAGTGTTTATGTCGGGCATAGTATGTAAGCCTTACCAAGAAACATTGGTGACTGCAGTAATGCCTTTTGACCGCAGTAATGCCTTGTGACTGCAGTAATGCCCTGTGACTGCAATAAAGCCTTGTGACTGCAGTAATACCTTGTGACTGCAGTAATGTCTTGTGACTGCAGATATGCCTTTTGACCGCAGTAATGCCTTGTGACTGCAGTAATGCCCTGTGACTGCAATAAAGCCTTGTGACTGCAGTAATACCTTGTGACCGCAGTAATGCCTTGTGACTGCAGATATGCCTTGTGACTGCAGTAATGTCTTGTAACGTTCAGCTTCGGCAAAAAGACGAGTATTAAGCTTAACCCTGGACTGGTGCGCTCTAACTTCCCACTTCCTGCTTCTCAAAACAAAACTCTGTACATAAATATTTCCAATGTATTCCTTTAAAGTAAGATAGATTACAGTTGTCACCTTCATCTGGAATAGCAAGGACTACGGCTTTCAAACAACATAACACTAAAGCCATCTCAGTGTTTTGTCACCTCCACATTTAACCATGTATGTCTTTGTTTAGTAGAAGTTCATAATGTAATAAATGTGGTAATAACTATAGGACCTTTTAATATTTTGGGGGAGAAATACAAGACAGAATTAGCATCGGAAACATTAAGTAAACTTTATCATGTAAAAACATAGGCAGATGTCAGACTGACAAATATACATAAAAGTTTTGATTAATGTTAATATCAGATGCAACAAAAAAATCAGTACGAGCTTGATCCTCACTAAATCATGTTTTTGTCTTATCAAATGGCAAAATAAAATGACTTCAGAGGGAGCTTTGTCTTTTTAAAATTTAAAATCGTTTTTTAAAATTGTTTGGGAGAGACCTATAATTGACGTATATGTGCGTGAATGATTGTGTATTATTAACTCTACACACATCCGATAACCTCATGTGTGTAAATTGTTACGACCGGTGTCGCTATGTAAGTTTTATTAATAGAATGGCACGTTTACTAAACGACGAAATGGTGTAACAGAAAGAACAAGCCAGCAACAAACTAGTACAATAATGTTTTATTTTAATACACAATTACATCTATGGCGTAATAAAACAATAACAAATTAATCAGACAAAATTTCAGAAAGCAAAATAAATGTTAGCTTACAGTTTGTCCCTTAAGGAGGTGTCCCTTTAACAGTCCTATTAATAATCCAACGTCGAATAATCCAACGTCGAATAATCCAACGTCGAATAATTTTGAAGAGTTTTCGGTAGACTGTCCTCGTAGATACGCACAGTTGAAATAATCCAAAGGAAGGACAATACACGTATGTAATTAATATAATTCCAAATTCAACACTTTCATATTTATATCACTGTATAATATAATAAGTCCACGTAAGTTCCAACAAAGAAAGGTTTAATATAGAACCTGAATTTATTTCCAAACTATGTGTCCAAACTTTATGTCCAAACTTAATATCCAAACTTCCTCTAAATCGGCTAACAGGCCCTTTATATAGACCCAAAGAATTTCTAGAACGCAGAAGCCTCCATACGAAGTGTTAAGAATGTTGATGATTCCTAGGCGGACATTATACTCAAACAAATACCACAATCTGAGGTGCTTTATTAAACGATAGTTGATGGGTAGATAAGAAAAGGACCTATAAGAATTACCGCAGATATTTCAATCTAAACTACCTCTAGACAAAGGCAAACAATGTATATGTAATGTGACAAAGACACAGAGGCGAGACGTAACTAACAAAAAGAAAAAACAGCAGTTACCGCCTAGGAACGGTCAGACGGCAAAAGCAAAGCATTAACTTTTTTCTATTATTTTTTCATAGTCTTTATATCTTGTGCGAATGCCAATTAAACATTTAACATTACCTTAGGTCTAACATAAATCGTAGAATCATGTCTTAAATTGTCTGAATTTATTTACTTCTTTGCCTGAAGCCAAACAGTGGTGATTCTGCCTGGAAAGCCATACACAGATGCGACTACTTATCAGCCGGTATAATTAGCTCTTCCTCATATTGGCTGTAGCCACGCTACTTTAGCGACAGGCCGTAATTAGCGCAGACAAAATGTCGTCGCTCACGTTTAAATGTTTGTAATTTAGTTGTGTTTTATGATCAGCATTTAAGTTGGCTATAGGTGTAAAATCGGACTGACTCAAACTTACAACGCAAAGGCAATTATCAAATGGTATTATAGAATAGAACAGAACATAAAAACATACATTATCTAATAACATACTTCAGCATATTATTGAGTCACGTGGTATACAAGCATGTGTCTGCTAACAAATCTGTTTTGGAGAAAATTAGTTATTATCAAATTGTTTACTTAAGTAAAGAAGAGTTACTAACTTAAAATATTTAATCAATTATTTTTAGTTATTTCTGGAGTGTTTTGTTGTTGTTGTTGTTTGTTTTGTAGTGTAGCTGTTGTTTTTTGTTGTTTTTTTCTTTTGATAAATTGCGCTATGTTCAGAAGTAATTTCTTTTTTTATGTAGCCATCAATTCGTTAAACTTGTTATTGTTGTGGTAAATATCTTCAATATTTTAATGTTACAACAAACGTTCATTTTTAGGTATATAATTGCTTCTAAAACGACCTGTTTGTTTTTTTAATGAATGTGCAGATATTATTAGTCGGGTAATATAGACACGAAGATCAAAAGGTAATAGATTCGTACAGAAACCAAAATTTAAAATATTTATAGTCTTCAAGAACAGGACAACGTTCGACGGATGCAAACCATTCTTGAATAAAACAGCCAATAACTGTCCTTTTACAAAGTTTTAGAAGCGCGTTTAAAACACTAATGTCAAATACATATGAAAATCCAAAGTCATCCAATAGCCTTCTACAATTGAAAACCCAGTTTCTCTTTCCGTTTTTACAATCAGATAAAGCAACCTTATATCTTTTGTTTTCCATATACTATTTTTACTTTTTACCAGCTTGCTAATATTTGATTATCCTATTATCTAGATACATATAATGGACAGCTTTTTTGTTTCCCTTATACTGCTGCCGAGCTACTATTGTTTCGAACATTAAAAATCCTTTTGCAAAAGTTAAAATGAAACTTTCAAGTGTCTTAGACTTAGTAAAACCCCACAACTCCGTGCCATAAATTAAGATAGACCCAACAAAAGCGTGATTATTGTGGATTATCATTTCCAATGGTAGTTAATTCGCGTGTTTTGTGCAAAGAAATGTTTTGACTTCATTGTAATTAAGAGAATCGATACTTATTTACCTACAACTACATACCAAATAATACAATAAAAGAAAGTCGTATAACTTTTTGTCATCAGTCGAATTAGTGCACTCTAATTTCACGCTTCCACACATTTTGCGATATCCTGTACAAATGATTTCCGGGTTTGTCCAACGGTGTACGGACATTTGCCCCCCCGGACATTTGCCCCCCGGACGTTTGCCCTCTTTTAAATGCAGGCCGGACGTTTGCCCCCCTGTCGTTTTTCAGAGCCGGACTTTTGCCCCCCTGCCGATTTTCAAAGCCGGACGTTTGCCCCCTCAACAAAACTTGAGGGCGGACTTTTGCCCCCCCCCCTCCCCCCCATAACGTAAGGGCGGACTTTCACAAAAATCAATCTGTCAATTTCATTAATTTTACAAAGAATGTAAAAAATGGCGATTAACATCCTTGTACTTAATTATAAACAATTAGCTGTAATGCGTTCAGTTATACGCGGCGGTTTCTTTGCATTACTAATTTCACAGAGAATGCCAATTAACGGCGATTAACATGATTGTCAGTTGTACTTTCACGTGTTATATTCTTATTATTGAAACTGTTGTAATTAAGCCTGTAATAAAACTTGAATTTATTTTGTCTCGTTTTACATGTCATCCCTATGAGATATAAAAATGAGGTGCATTTTATAAAGTTACTAAAAACATAAAATATATAATACTTGACAAAACAGAAGAAAAACATTAAACGGATCTATATAGTTTTTCAGACGAAATTATGCCTACAATACGTGAATTTTGCAAACTAATTTTGATTAATCAAAGTGTTTTAAATGGGTCTAGGCCTACCAGTTGATTGACAGTTAACCTGTTTGTGACACTCTACGCATGAGTGGCAAGCGATCGCGGGAAATGTGTAGCAAACAACCTGTTAAAGCCGAAGTCTTGCGGGTTCGACGGCAAGAGTTTTAGAACGGGTAAATTGTCTCGGAACCTGATGCGATGTAAAGATATGAAGGCAAACTAGATTGTAACTTTTACTTAATTCCAGTCCTATGAAAAAAATTATAGAAAATTTTGTTACACCTAACACATTTCATGTACTGTAGCACCATGTAGTACCGTTTGTGTATGTTTCTAATATGGCGGGAAGACATTTACAGGCGGGATACAGAGTTTGAGAAGAAAGGGAGGGCAATTTCCGCCTTGACATTTTAGTAGAGGGGGCAAACGTCCGCCTTGTAATTTCAGCTGGGGGGGCAAACGTCCGCCTTGTAATTTCAGCTGGGGGGCAAACGTCCGCCTTGTAATTTCAGCTGGGGGGCAAACGTCCGCCCTTCACAAATAGAGGGGCAAACGTCCGGGGGGCAAACGTCCGGGGGGGGCAACTGTCCTAGATTCGGAAGGTACAGTGTTGTCTTGTTTGATCTCCAATTTAGGGTGTCCAGATTCGGGAATGCTTTGCAGTTGTTGTTTGTGCCATTGGTGTTTTTTACAATTTCAAGTGCAACAAAAATATTGTGTTTCAGCACAAGAAATAAACAAATGTCATATAATCAGCTGTTTCACTGAAAATGACTATTAAGTTTCTTACAGTGTTACCCAACACAAATGTGACAATTGTTTTCAGTACTTATTGAGGGCCATTTCAATAACTACCGGTAGAAATAAATTCAATTACCGCCGTCGTTGATGTTTGAAGAGGTCATTGGCTCGCAGTAGGTCATAAACCTGTCATCATATATGCGCTGATTTGGCAGATGGCCTTGTGTACTGTTTTATTTGTGTGTACGTATAATGCCACGTGTCAGACAACAGTATCCAGTTGAATTAAGTTATTAAGTTGCTTGTTCTTTTACCGAATGAGACTTAGTATAATGAGTTTCAGACTAAAATTTATATCATTTTACGTCAATGTTTTCTTGCTGACAATGAGTAACAATAGTATGATACTAAATCTTAAAAATGTTAAGAGATTAATGCTTGCGTTTTCGATGTAACCGTGAATTTTTTTAAAAAAATTTCAGAAAAAAAGTATGATCCCGTGTAAGTACCCTATTTAGGTACTTCAAATGTGCGTTTAAAAGTTGCAACATTAGCTCAACACAACGACGTAATTCAAGTACTTTAAAGTACATTATTAATATGCGAATGTAGAATAGAATAGATGTAGAATAGTTTGCTCTCTTATTTGATGAATAAGTACCGAAATGTTTATCGAATAAAATATTTTACGTTTCTATGTGGAACCTCATTGTGCTAAGATTCAATGAAACATTCATGTTCCCTGACTTGATGTAACAGGCATCACCTGCCTAATGTCACTTCTAGCTGTCACAATTTTCAGCAAACAAAACCATTGTCATAAAATTGTTCGATATCCATGCAAACATGAGGCAATTTTACTGCTGACAATATTCACACTTTTTTAAACCCCAGCACGTTTGTCTTGATGTTTTTCTTATATGAATTATTCAGAAACTATTGATTTGACAGTGATGAGGATGGAGAGTGTGAAAGTGGAGGATTTGTGAGCCTCCATGTTACGTTCTCTTACATTACAGCTACTGACTATGGGAACAAACGTTTGTTGACACGTTTAGTCATAATATACGCTTACTATTTGTGTCTCTCGTGCATAATCATTGGTGTATATGCAAGGCGATTTAAATGTGTGTGGCATTCTTGTTTGATTAATCTAGTTTGAGCGACGATCTGTTGTCTCCTAACGTCCAAGACATCCCAAGATGTAACTGTCTTATATAACCATAGCACCAAAACTGGGTAAAGTGACTACATGTACGGCTGCCTGCCAAAAAAGATATTTTAACGAATCTTGGTAAAGTGTCTGCAGTCATCTGCCAAAATAATATTGATGTGACGATACGTTACCATCAAGATACGATACGTATCGTCAGTTTATGTCTCGATTCGATATTTTGCAATACGATACATTTGGGAAAGTGGGATAGTTAAGATTGACTGTTAACTATTTGGTGTGTAACTTTACTGACTGATCAAGCAAAACGAAAATGTTGTCTTTGTGAACAAGTTAAAGAACAAAACATAAACTATTTTGATTGATTAAAACATCAAACATCGGTTTAAACATAAGCAGTCTAACAAACACAGTTACAATAGTGTAAATGTTTTATAATATACAAATAGCAGAAGTGGTAAACAAAAAATGAAAAAATAAGCGATACAGTAATTTATCATGATAAGACAATAACATTTCATTTTGCATGATGAATCTCATTGAAAAACACAAATTGTTGTAAATATTAAATCGAATTGAAATTGGCCTCGTTGTCCTAAATCATCCGAGTATCGCTGTATTCGTTTAATTGCCATGAGTTGTTACATATCACCAATATATGTTTTACCTAAAAACGACTCCTGACCATTCTGACTGTATTACATATGTTATATATCTGAGTCTTTATTAGTTACGCTAATTTGCTGTTTCGGTAGGTTTGGTAATGAAATGTTGTCTTTAAACAAAGCGGTGTAAGTCAAATGCACATATTGTTCCTATCAAGCATAAACTATACAATTGACTGTTTTGTATAGTGTAGAAGAAAAGTCTTCTTGTTTTGTTACGCTATTGACTTTCCATTAAAAATGGAATACTAGAGAACAACACTACGTATATTAATAGAAGTACATTGTGTAAATGATAAACAGCCCTAAACAGTACTTTAAATACACTATACAATTTTTCAAAATTGTTTCTTCTGCAAAAAAAGTCATAGTTTACTCACATAAAACAACAACGAGCACACTGACTACTATAAATTTGGCGAAAAAAAACTACAACGATAGTATTTCGTCTTAGCTTGATTCCTTAGTGAAAAAATGAAGCATGGGATTCCACTGACCGCCCAGCTCGGTCTAATTAGCACGCACTTTGCCAGGAGCAGATATCTGTCATAGTCAAATTAGAGCTGCCAAAGCGCAACCAGTGGCGAAGATTGTTTCGGTTAGTAATCGATTATTGTACTGAGATATACCGAAGTTCACCGTGTTGAAGAATAATTATCTACTACCCTTAACTACTCCAAGATTTTGATTCACTTCAAAAAGTCAACATGTAGCACAGTAACAAAACAAAATACAGTGCAATGGATACGATGAAAAGAAATCAAATTGTAATAATGTCAGACGTACATTGTCCACTTAAATGCTAATTTAACAACTGACTCTGAAAATTAGCTGAGACTGTTCTCGTCCCAGCTGGTGTATATTTCATAATGATTAAATATTTGAACACAGTCACAGCAGATTGTCACAGTGTTGTTGTTCTTGTTGCTATTGTTTTCATTTCCACCTTTCCCAAATCACTGGATAACATTACGTTCCCAACGAACAAACTTCACTTGCCTAGTGGGGTTTCTTTCATATACTTATTCCGATATTCCGTGGTAAAACACACTATGACACCAGACATGAGTGTTGTTGATAACTTCCACACAAGTTGATTAGGGTTTATCAGTAGTTTTATGCCTCTATGTCTCATGTATATCTCCATATCTCATTCATTGCTTTTGTGTCAGTTATTGCTCTGTGTGTCAGTAATTGTTCTATGAGTCAGTGATTGCTCGTTGATAGTTGTGTGAAGCTTGGTAATACAAGCTACATGTAAAAGGTGGTATCCATCAGGGTGAGCCAATAATAACTATCAGAATTACAAACAACTTACTGTTTATTTCAAAGATGTAGCTGAGAGATACTTTCTGATGTTATAGAACTGTGAAGGATTTGTAACAACATAAACTTTATTTAAGCGAAGTAAATCCTATCTCTGCATACGCAGCACAGATGGCTCTTTGAGAACCATAGAACCAGCCACCAGAAGTACAGAACCACATAGACATAAACACATGGATAAAGTTACTGTAACATCAGGGGTTTTCTACAAGTTATAATTACTGAATAACAATTATGTGTTTGCACACTTTTGTGTTGGGAGATCGATGGTTTCATGTAATATTGACAGCCTATACTAAGCGGAAATCCCCTTTTTATAAAAAAAAAACAGAAAATGACGAAAGTTTGCATTGGGAATTTCATGACAAACAATATCTACTAAAGCTGTTTCTTCGATATCATTTCTGCTTTGGTGTGGATTAAAAGCCATACATGTATTTAAGCAAAGTCACTGACAGAAATGTCACCATACTCAATATAGACGTTTTAGATAATTTGAGTAATATTCATTGTCCTTTACATAAAAAAATTTATGATTAGATATAAATTCAGACTATTTTATATCTTTACCTGTACATAAAATCAGCTTTCCCAGTTAACCCTCGATACACAATTTTATTTTGCTAGGCCGTGCTAGTTTATATTAAACGCTTCACAACACTGAAACTTTGCCCTTTTTTCTGTTACAATAGATAATTTTCTTTGTGTTTGCAAAGTTTTCATATTTCTTTCAAAATGACGTCATTTCTTATTTGCATGTGGAGTCATTACTCAGCTTTAAAAATAACCCACTATTATATAATCGTCTTACTTTCATGGAAAAGGTTTATTCTCAAGTGCTAGTTACCATTTTAATATTTATTCTAATTCTCATTGAATCTTGTCATATTTACGTTTTAAAAATTGTGTTATTAATTTTTGTTTGGTTGCGTTTAAGTAGCCGATGCAGATTATATATTTTGAATAATGACAATAGTTTCTTTACACAGCAGGAAATTACAATAATAAGTAATAGATGTAGGGGAAACTGTTGTTCTTACTACCACATGAATATTTTATGATATAATCACTTTGTTGGCCACTTTTCCCAATGATGACCTTTATAATATTTCATTACGATAGTCGATCATCACTCGAAAACATCCGCGCCCCTATTGGCGCTTTGATGGCATTAGTTGAACTTTGACAGATATCTGCCCAAAGAAGCTTGCAGGCTTGTGAGACAAGGATGGAATAAATAGGCACCAGAGAGTGATCTCAGGGTCCGGCAAACACTTCACTCGACTGATTTTGAAATAGGGTTCTTTTTTGCCGTATGTTGTGGATGTTGTTTTTACCATTGTTTTTGTTGTAAAGTTGTCGTCTGTTAACAAAATGTGCATACTACATTAAATTAAATAAACAAAGACCCTTAATTAAAATGTTTAAGAAAATATTATAAACTAATGCAAATATAAGCAAAATGCATTTTGTTATGTTTAAATTTAACATTTATGAACGCTGCGCTTCAGCAGTTTTGTGGGGCCGATAAAAAATCGCGTAAAACAAAAGTAAGAAAAGAGGCCGAGTTAGCCAACGCTTAATGAATGTTCGTTTGTAATAATATCGTAATATTTGCACTTTTAATGAACTCAAAACAGAAAGCGTTGGTGCAAAAGTTAGTATTTCGTGGATGTACGAATGAAGATGAAATGAAGCCTCGAGTAACATATGTGTAATAATGTAACCTACAAGATGTCAATTGGATACGAAACATGATAATAAACTGATTAGCATTAACGTACATAATGCACATATTTTCAAAAATTTCATTTTAGTTTCTGATATATATTGTTTGTATAATATTTTCTTTGTTCAATGTTTCACTCCTAAAGGACGTGCTGACTGGTAGTACTGATAGTCCAATTTTGGCAGGATTCCTTTTTTTATTTACACTATCTTTGCGAACTCACTTGGAAAGTCATACGTTGTAGCGGTAAAACACACCTGTCTGACCTTTCGCCGACTGACGTTCAAAGAAGGCAACAGCTTGGTTTCTCTAGCTTTTTTAATGTCTCGTCAGCGAGTTTTTATCACTTCAACATTTAACTGACATATGCATTCCGTTATCTAGTGGGGTTTGTCCAAATGTAATAATCCACCGGGCCTTGTCATAACAATGTATTATGATCACAACATCGTTACTTGTGCAGTTTCCTCCATTATGTACTCTGTGTTGTTATTACATTAATCTAATTAGGATTGTAACGTATAACGTTTAACAAACATAGGGCAGTGGTACTTTCATTGCATCAACGTATGAACATGCCATATTAACTTATTATCTTGTGTTTCATCTCTTAGTCAAGTAAATTATTCGTGTTTCTAAGGACATAATTAAGTATCCCCACATATACGCCATCGTTCGGTTTGTTTTATTTTAAATTAATAAAATTTTCTTTTCACTTTTTTTTTTATTTAAAAAGGCTTTCAGTCCGGCTGTAGAACTGTTATCCGGTTTACGCACTATAGTCGGTGCATTCTTCTACTGTTCCAACGTCATAACCAATCGGCTTTCTGTTCTTGGTGTAATGTTTCGTCTTTATGTTTTGTTACTTTTACATTTAACTGGCACGTGTATACCCATTTCTAGTGTGTGCGTTTGTTTTGTTGTGTGTGGGGTTATTTTCAGTTCTAAGCACGTGCTAGAATATTCTTTAACCTTGTCATATTTTCTTTTTAACTTCTGTCATTATTTGCTGTTCAATTTTGGACTTTATATAAAATATAAGTCTTTACAAACGTATTCCTTTAAATGTGTTACAACTTAATTCGTACGACTATTGGCTTTCTTATTCAAACGTAGGCAAAAACGCGCGGCTTTAAAGATGGTATCCGACAGTTTGGACCAAAAACATTTTCATTAAACATCTTAATTAACTATTGTTACCTGAACATATCTCGCAAAATGTTGTTTATTGATGTCCTACACCTGTCTGAAAAATGAACCATAACGTCTCAATCGTCATTAGAACCATGTATTTCCTATCTGAGCCACTCCGCACAGTTAGCTATTTTAAAACTAAGAAAACCACGAGACCACTTATGTTTAAGCTCATCCGTGTCATCTCCTGTGACGTCGATGTCTATTTTTAGCAGGAATCCAAATCGCTCTTTTTTATATATTTTAAAAGAATGAACAATTGAAGTGTTAATTTACGAGTTTTACTGCTATAAAATCGTGAATCCGTTGAAAATCGTCAAAGCTTACGTTAAAGTATAATTTTTTCTCTAGAAATTATGTACAAATGCCATAAACAGAGGTCAGATATTATAACCTATATTAGATATTGTAACATATATTAGATATTGTAACATATATTAGATATTGTAACATATATTAGATATTGTAACATATATTAGATATTGTAACATATATTAGATATTGTAACATATATTAGATATAGGCAAACTGTCGGATACCAGCTTTAATACTACACATATCATGAGAAGGCCGACACTTGCTAGATATGCAATTTGTTTATTTTACTTAAGTAGTCAGGTAAAATTGTTGTTTTTTTATCTTGATTTGACAAACACTTTACATGCTATAGATATTACAGTTTATCTTTGTGAGATAAAATTAATGCAAATGTAAGAATTGAAGGCGCAGAACTGGGCGTTTGTTTATTATCAGGTATGGGCTGTTTTTACGATGTATAAGTTTTATCCTTAAAACATGTTTGTTTATTTCATTTTGTTTTTGTTTGTTTGTTGTTGTTTTTTTGCTGTTGTTTTTTGTTGTTGTTGATTTTCTTTTTGCCAATGAAATATATCTGCATAGTTTACATATATCATATACTTAAATATTTGTAAGCAAGTTAAGGTAACACACCTAAATAAAATTACCCCATCAACTTGAACGTTTTTGTCGTTTCCTGTCCAAATTATGACTACACAAATTTATTGCAAAAAAAAACAGAAATAAGTACATCAATGATAATGTTGTTTTATCGATGTTGATGTATATATGTACCATATAACTCACATCAGATGCTAGTGCAGTGTTGCTTGATCCATGTTGATGTATATATGTAACATATAACTCACATCAGATGCTAGAGCAGTGTTGTTTTATCGATGTTGATGTATATATGTAACATATAACTCACATCAGATGCTAGAGCAGTGTTGTTTTATCGATGTTGATGTATATATGTAACATATAACTCACATCAGATGCTAGTGCAGTGTTGTTTTATCGATGTTGATGTATATATGTAACATATAACTCACATCAGATGCTAGAGCAGTGTTGTTTTATCGATGTTGATGTATATATGTACCATATAACTCACATCAGATGCTAGTGCAGTGTTGCTTGATCCATGTTGATGTATATATGTAACATATAACTCACATCAGATGCTAGAGCAGTGTTGTTTTATCGATGTTGATGTATATATGTAACATATAACTCACATCAGATGCTAGAGCAGTGTTGTTTTATCGATGTTGATGTATATATGTAACATATAACTCACATCAGATGCTAGTGCAGTGTTGTTTTATCGATGTTGATGTATATATGTAACATATAACTCACATCAGATGCTAGAGCAGTGTTGTTTTATCGATGTTGATGTATATATGTAACATATAACTCACATCAGATGCTAGTGCAGTGTTGTTTTATCGATGTTGATGTATATATGTAACATATAACTCACATCAGATGCTAGAGCAGTGTTGCTCAGTCCTTCTTTCGTCGACAAAAGTTGTAAGTACGAAATGCATTTTGATCATATTCTGGGATGGCACTTGAAACTGTCGTAGTTAATAACATATATTTGCATATGTAAACATTTTCTGGTACTTTTATTGTGTCAGTCTTGTGTGCAGAGACAAAGTTAATTTTCATATTAATTTTAATTTAGTTAGAAATATATTTATACACTATAATAAGACGAATAATTTTAAGATTCGGTCACACATGTAACTGGATCAACGTTCCTTACCAATGAAGGTTTTATTTTACTGACACTTTTAAACCTATTGCGAATCGACTTCATGCGTCTCTCATAATGTTTGTTCATATTGATTGTTTTCCTTATATGGTCCATGCAGTGTTATGTCTCAAGAACTTTACAAAATACATGGTACGAAAATAGTACAAGCTTCGTCATTTAATGGGACATCGCCTATACAATTTATAACAATGAATGTTTATTCTTGTACAATGTAAATATTAATCTACTTCCTGCAAATGACCTAATTATGGCTTCAAGGGTCATTTAAACCAATACAATCAATACAGATATGGAATCTTTGTCTCTGTTGCAAATATGCTTTAATGATAATATTGGAGACCAAGAGCTTCTCAAATATTTGCATTGTTACGATCAAATATCGTTTCTACTAAAATGTTTCAATACCGACAATATGTAATCAATCAACTAGTTCAGATGTTACCGCTGAAAACACACCATTTCATTCTGCTGTTATTGCCAGCATAGTATCTACGTGTCACGGTCCAACAAAATATACGGAAGGCTTATTAAATTAGAGTATTAAACAAAAAGGATCTGAAAGTGCCTTTTAGAGCCTCACATTAGTTCTTTTATTAATCGAAATATGCTTTATATTTCTGTCATTTGACACTTTTCTGACGTCGAAAAGCTTTTAGATCCAGATAAGCCAAATACGCATTATTTTTTTTTCCAATGGCAACTATCAAAAGTAACAAAAAAAATCCTGTTCCGACACCTAACAGTGAAAGTAACGATTATCCTGGCCTGATACATACCAGTGAAAGTAACGATTATCCTGGCCTGATACATAACAGTGAAAGTAACGATTATCCTGGCCTGATACCTAACAGTGAAAGTAACGATTATCCTGGCCTGATACCTAACAGTGAAAGTAACGATTATCCTGGCCTGATACATAACAGTGAAAGTAACGATTATCCTGGCCTGATACCTAACAGTGAAAGTAACGATTATCCTGGCCTGATACATAACAGTGAAAGTAACGATTATCCTGGCCTGATACATACCAGTGAAAGTAACGATTATCCTGGCCTGATACATAACAGTGAAAGTAACGATTATCCTGGCCTGATACCTAACAGTGAAAGTAACGATTATCCTGGCCTGATACCTAACAGTGAAAGTAACGATTATCCTGGCCTGATACATAACAGTGAAAGTAACGATTATCCTGGCCTGATACCTAACAGTGAAAGTAACGATTATCCTGGCCTGATACATAACAGTGAAAGTAACGATTATCCTGGCCTGATACATAACAGTGAAAGTAACGATTATCCTGGCCTGATACATAACAGTGAAAGTAACGATTATCCTGGCCTGATACCTAACAGTGAAAGTAACGATTATCCTGGCCTGATACATAACAGTGAAAGTAACGATTATCCTGGCCTGATACCTAACAGTGAAAGTAACGATTATCCTGGCCTGATACATAACAGTGAAAGTAACGATTATCCTGGCCTGATACCTAACAGTGAAAGTAACGATTATCCTGGCCTGATACATAACAGTGAAAGTAACGATTATCCTGGCCTGATACATAACAGTGAAAGTAACGATTATCCTGGCCTGATACATAACAGTGAAAGTAACGATTATCCTGGCCTGATACATAACAGTGAACTTTATTATCAATTATGTCATTGACAAATGTTTCTTCAAAGATTAAATTTTAATTTGTTAGTGAATAAAGGATAAACTTATTAAAAGAGAAAAAATAAAACTAGAAGCTGACAAACAATCTGAATAAACTTATACTTTTATCACCTATTTCAAATGTAAAAAATAATAACATCTTAATTTTAGTACACATTTTCCTTTCTATCTTTTGTTTTCAGTGCAGGAATATCATTTTGAACAAACATAAAATAAAAAGGGGCAGACTTTGAAACATAGAGTCGGCATTTTTATTCTGTAATATGTACTGTGATGTATCATTGTACTTAAGTTGCATAATGATTTACGGTTCACGCTTTCGATATATGATATTGAATGCATGCGATGTTATTGAGCTAAGTTAAGTTAAGCACGTTTATTTAGTCATTATTTAGACTCCAATCACACAAAGAACATTTAATCATTTATATGGTGAAGATAAGGCTGTGACAGCGAGAAATATTTATAATTTGAGTGTCATTGCTGTTGTTTGTATAAGTTCTATTAAAACATTGTTATAAGTACCTCAATTGGTACATTAGTTACCTTTGCAGTTTGTACTAGCAATAATTCAAAGTATATAAAACCGCATGGTTTGACTGAAACTGTCCAAACAATAATATCTCAAACGTGACTCACTAGTCTTGAAATGAGCTTTCATAATTAAAGTAGCAGACCAGATTGTTTAGAGTGGAATGGACTTAACGTAGCATCGAGTCTTTTTTTTAATTTACATTAAAATGTTCCTAAGTTTTATTATATATGCAAGAGTACTAAGGAATTTTTGTATTATAATTAAAATTACTTGATGGAATGGTCATCGCTTTTACAAATACACTAAACTTGAGTCTATGTTGTTAATGATTTAGTTGTACGTGATTTTCCGTACATTTTCGACTGAAACCGTTGTAATGCTGCTTGTCTCTGACGTGCAATCAATTGATGACGGCTAGACAGGCTTATGTACCGGGGGTAACTGACTAAAGGTCTCCCCGAAGCTTAATAAATACATATTTTATGACTACTTCTGACAAAACAGGAACATCGTTTTCATTAAATAAGATGGAGATAAGAGGGAGATACAAGGAATGTAAATCACAAATGTTGTTTATTGTGATTTTTAATGATAGTATTTACTAAAATTCTTAACCACAGGTTATGTCTTGTAGAGGGTCAATCAGGTTCAGGTTAGTAAATGCAAAAAATGGTACAACATGTCTGCATCTCAATACTGTCGTTAAGGTGATAAATTAGTTACTACGTTGTATACAAAATACCATTTGTTACATGAGAGTGTTGATTTTAAAATCGCCACCAAAGTTTTAAGCAGCAATGGGGAAAATAAGTAATGTTTTATTCAAAGAAGAAGTGGAACTGCCAACTGACTCTAAATAAAATATATTGATTGAGAACTGCTTTAAGAGGAGACTGTGACAAGTTAGGAAATAAATAAAAGCAAATTTAATTACATTATTAAACAGTATGGCTCCGTAGGGAAACGTTAAATATGTATACCATTGGACATATTACATCAAAATTGGCGTAATAGGGGAAGATAGAAAACATGTATCACGTACATGTTGATAATTTTAACAAAAATAGAAAAAAAGAAAGTGTGCCTTGTTGTTTATTAAATGAATATGATGTAACGAGATGGAAGATATTTAACCCATATGACAAGGACATAAATCAGTTAAATATGTTTACATTTTAAATTTTAAATACCAAATGAAACGATTGACTGCCCAGGACGATGGCGATGGCGACAAACATTATCAGAATATGAAATGGTTTATATACAAGCCGTAAATACAAAAATGCATTAGACACAGAATCAAACCAAACAATATTACAAACATGCAAATGACACCCTCAATAAAAGGAAGCATGGCGTAGATGTTAGTGGCACTTAACATAAATGACCTTGCCCGTCATCCGGAGAAATTTAGCAAGAGGATCATAATGGCCCTAATCGCTTGAATAAACGTCGTTTACGTGAACGTATTGTGGACAATAAATACCATCCTTTTTTGTCATGTCATGTTAATTGAAGTGTTGTAAATGGTTAGTACACAAGAAACATTTAGAAAATCCACGAATTCCGTTCTGACAAAACATGTGCCGCGCATGAAAAACATAGTTTAAATATGAAAACTCCAGCTGTTTCTGACAATAGGATTTGTAAAATTTTATAAAAAAAAGCCATGCATAGAAAATGGCCATTCTCTAAATAGTAAATTGTTTATCTATTCAAAATCATTTTTAAATGGTAGGTGTGTCATGAATTATCACAAGATTGGCGGGGGGGGGGGAGTTATATAACTTTTTGGTAACTGAGACGTGCATCACATGAGTCTTGGAAAGCATGATAGTGTCCATGATTTATGTAATCCATGTGTCTGTTGTTGTTTTGTTATTTTTGCTGTTTGTGTTGTTGATTGTTTGTTGTTGTGTTGTTGTTGTTTTGTTTTGTTTTTGTCAAATTAAATTACTGACAGGAGTTGTTTTCTTGCCTATATAAGACCAGTTCTCATTAATGTTGGTGAAGTCGGTTACCTTTTGATGGATAACAAACATGCTGGATTATACTTTGTGAAACGGAGCAAAATGGAATAAAATGGTTTGAGTGAAAAGAACTTGTTATTTTTTAGTGTACCGTTGAACAATTAACATTAAAATTTAAAAGGCGGTCTTTGCCACAAAGTAGTATGGAACTTCTATATCAAATATAGCGGCTTTAGCTTTCAAGTTCTTGACAAAAGAGGATATTTAATGTAGCTAAACATTTAAGCCATTGACAAATTTTAACGGTAAATTATTACAACAGCTCATCCTGATTCTTTGGTTATATTGGGTGAAAAATCTCAGTGGTAAATAGGTAAGAGGTTATATGGACGCTATATTGTCTTTATGACGCCGTAAATTAGTAGGAAATAATTAAACGGTTGTATGAGAATGACCACATACATGTTTACAACACTGGAACTACCACAAGACCAATAGGCACACACTCAAGTTAATGTCTGAATTTCAAAAAAACTGGTACGAGACAATACACACAAAGATAAAAAAAAAACACAGTCTTGGAACGGTTGGTCAGCAAACGGGCGTGGTTTAAGAAAAGGGAAGTATGGAAAGGTCCTATAAGAATATATGACAAAGTCCTATGAGTATTGCAACATATACCAAACTCCGAAAAGGCACAGAACAAAGGTAGTTCACATGCAAGCCAAGCGAAGCATCCTGTTCATGAAAAGATGGAATTGAAGAACCAAAGTTCAATGCCCATCAAATGAAGTACACGTAAAAATCCTTATAGGATGAATTGAATGACAACATAGAATTACTACATAAATTTGAACTACCTCTAGACAAAGGCATGAAGAGTAGGTGTAAAAGTAACAAAAACACAGAGATGAGACTTTACACACAAAAAGAAAAACCAACCGTTACGCAAACACACAAAAAACAGTTACTGCCTTGGTAATTATTGCGTTCTATTGAAAAAGTTAAAAAAGAAGACCATCTATGTCACATCCGCTTAAACACATAGCTACATATTTGCCTGTAAATAATATGGCTGCAAAGAAAAAAGAAGGGATAATTTTATCCAAAAATGTAGGGATGTTAACGAATATTCGAATATTCGAATATCAAGACGGTATTCGAATAGAGATTTTGGGATTCGAATATTTTATCATTTTTTTTTCACTTCTGTTAAGTTTGAAGGAAAATTGAAACGACATTTCTTTAGTTGGTCGTGTTGTCTACCAACGACTTGGCGATATGTGATTGCGCTCACTCGAAGATAGAGTAGTTGGGTCATGTCTCCTGATAACGAATTGCCATCTGGTTAACAGTAATTGTCTTCATCAAATGGTTTTGTTTGCTTACGCCTTTCACCCATAGGCATATGGCGAGCAGGTTCGTAATTGTCACTTGTGTATTGGTAACTAAATGTCCCTAATTGACATGTTATGGCTTCGGATTAACGCCCTTAGCGATATCAGCCAATCACAATTTAACAGCAATCCGACCACCAACCAATCAAGACCGTTAATTGGCTGTACACTTGAGCGATTCCCTCCATAAAACCTCCATAGTTTTGCCGCATTGTCTTACAGTCGATCCAGTATCACACGCATTTTGTCCTTTTGAAAATGCCTCGTTTAGACATTAATGTATTTTATAAGATAAGTTCACAAAACATAATTGACTGTATGTTGTTATACTTTGTTTGTGGTATGTAGAGTAAAATATTAAAATTGTGAGCTATTTTGCATGTGTTGTAAAGTTTCATCTAATAAAATTATGAAATAGTCTTATTAAATCGATATGTTAACATTAAAAGGAGCTTAAGTAGCTCTTTTCAATACGTCATGTTAATACAAATAAGTAATTCAGAACGCACAATGTCTTTAAAGTGTAAAGGTTATTGCACGAAGTACAACACGTAACAAAAAGACACCCAAGTTTAAAGGTGACTATTTAATAATATATATATTATACAGGACTTTACAGGTCATCTTAACATTTATTGGTTACTGTATAGTTAGTTTGTAAGAGTTTCAATGTTAATAATTATAATAATAATAATAATAATAATAATAATAATACAAATAATGATGATGATGATGATGATGATGATGATGATAATAATAATAATAATTGTTAAGTAACAATGACATTGTTTACGCATTTACTGGCATTCTTCATTGAAAGTATTTTCTTGCAAATGGTCCTTCAATATAAACAGGAAAATGGCGGATTTATAATATTGCCGTTTGTATTTCAAAAAGAAGAAATCGTCGTTTTAAAATTAAATGCTAGGCTAAAATCATAAATCTACCGTTACTTTAATAACTGTAAGTAAGGTATTAAGTAAGGCTAGCAATGTAAATTTTGTCCAGAAATAAACATTTAACAATGAATAAACACATTGAGCGTAATGAAAAATTAACGGGTCGTGTGCCACTATGATAGATATCCGTTCCGAATATTCGCATATGATTCGAATACACTTAACGAATATTCGAATATCGTTTTGAGATTCGATTTACATCCCTTAAAAAGCTATTCCTTACGCATGCATCTTATTTTATATCAAAGAGCTTGGTTCACTGCCGGTTATACTGATATAGTAGGCATGTATAGTGACCTTGGTGGTGTTGGATCACTCCTTGTCATCGAAATTATTCTTAGCCCACTTTCGGGATGAATGTGACCGACTCATAAAATATAATTGGCTTATTAGTGTTTGGACAGAGATGAATAATAAAGAGACTACGTTTACTATTTGATTATGTCTGTCTATACGTTGATACGTTTTGGTGACATACCAAGTATCGATAAATACAGTTGACATTTTTCAAGCAGACTTTTGGAGCATATACATGTAACAAGCAATAGTACTAAAGCTACTCTTTATTAGAAATACGTTTAAACATAGTATATTGTGTGCAATGTAAATCCCTTCAATAAAACACAAAATGGAATAAATGGATATAGTTTATATATTTAATATGTACATAGAAGATTATGAAATACAATTTCAATTGACATAACGATCCATTAAAGAAGTGACAGTTTTCAACTGTTATGACCGCAACCTGACGTAGTTGCAACATATTTCTTCTTCAAAGTTTTATTTCCACAGAAAAGGGTCTAACACGGTCTCATTATCATTCTATTCCCAAATATGAGTCCGTACCACAGCGAAATGTCTAAATTGTCTCATTACCATTTGATTTCCTGAGAGACACTGTTAATCGGAAGTTCGTTTAGGAATGCAAATGTCCGGGAAGGCTGCCGTTTGGGTCGTCCGGTTTTTTACTGGTGTCTAGAATGGTCATGGCTTCAGTTAAGTATATCTCTGTAGAATATAAAACGTTGCATCAGCTAAAATCTAAAATGAAATATTATTTAAACTTCTAGGAACTTAAAAATAGGATGTTTAGTACATTACCGTGCTTAATCTCACCTAAATTTTTTGATGGACCGAATGAAATTCCAAAATTATTGCCAGGTCTCATAACTATTTAACAATGGGAAAATATGAAATAGCACATGACAAATAATTTATGAACATATGAGTTTAAATTGTTAGCGATAAAACACTGAGACAAGACATTACACAAACGGAAAACATCTACAAGGTTACTGTCAGTTTGCGAAGGAACCGATTAAGGTTCTACAACGGGCTGACATAGAACTTACCTTACACTTCATGATAGTCTTTGCCAAAGACAAGCAGTCAAAAGGAAACATTTTAAACAATCCGGATTATAAAACCATTTTGAATGAAAGCAGCATCATTATTCAAGACGTCCTTTATATGGCATTCATTCTCGCTTTGCCTATAAATAATACAATTGGATACATCACGTACAACAGATTGTGTCGTTTTGACAGTAGGAATGGTGACAGGTGTTGAAGATTTGTACCTAATCTTATTATGAAAATGTAATTTGCGAAACAATTTTAAAATGTCTAGGATGATTTCTTTTTCTTCGCCTTTAAGTGTACAATCGTTGTCGAGAATGATTGATGTCGATAAATGTTACTAATTAAATATTGAAAACATTAATTGAGGAACGTAATGTTTACATTTGACTCTTTTAGGTGTATGACTGTTGATAGTGTAAAATGTAAAGACACATGTGGTGCTTGTCTAGTTGTCATGGAAACATGGTGTTGAAATAAATTATGAAAGAGTTTTCTACACCCATAAGGTGAAGAAAATGGTGCTGAGCAGTATTCCAGGTTTATATGGGATTGATGGAGGAAACATTATTATATATATATATATGTTGTCTTGGTGGTAGTGATGGTGGTCCAGCTATTTCGTTGAGGAAGACCCCAGACAAATGTCTGGGTAGAACCACCGGCGCACCGCAAGACAGCTAGAAGACCTTCCCACATTAAGTCCTTTGCCCCGATCGGGACTCAAACCCACGCAGCAAAAGGCTTAGCAGTCAGAGGAATTATAAATCGGCGACTTTACCACTTCGCCACGGGCGCCCCCTGTTTGTATCTAGAAAATGGCAAAGCTATTTTAGTGCCTTTGTGGTGAAGTTATGATTAGTTTGATCTGTTACAGACATGCAAGTTACTTCTTTTACTAAACAACGAACTGCTCATCAATTTTAACTGTCAGTGACATATGTGTAGTAAACAGTCTAACCTAAGAACTAGCATACATTTATTTTATAACGTTTCTAAGTTGCGATATGAAACCAGTGGGTCTAATTGTATACCTTTGTTAAAGAATGTTGTGGTACCATGGGTTGTCAGCCTTGTATTCAAAGTTTATCGACAACTTCATATCGCATACATACACTCGTTATAAAGAATGTATATACTTCCGTAAGAGAAACATTTCAACAGTCGGTAACAAATAATATCGGATAACATTCCATGTCATCAAAGGTTTTATACAATCGATGTAGCTTTGTCAAGTAATTGATTTTTAACTCCACATACGTCATTTGCAATATTTGTTCTTATTTATTGTTTTCTTTATAATATCTAAAACTTGGCATGTGGCGAACGTAAATAGTACATTTTGTGTATTTTTATGACATTAAAATATAATACGAGTTAACAATCAGCAAATGACTGTTTGCAACCTCTACAAATTTTAATCGATGTCACTATCCTTTTCTGTGCTGGTCTATAGGCCTTTATAATAATATTGGAGATTGTGTGCTTCTCAAATATTGACAGGATTACATTTAGCACATTAAATATCGTTTTTCGTTATCTTACAGTCGATAGGTACTCAAACAAGTAAGGACATAACTGCTATTTATATGTCACGTACAGTTTAATTATTCCTGTTTTACACCACATGACGTATTATTTTATATACACCTATTACAAAATCTAGGATACTTCTGAAAAACTGATTGTTCTCCTTCGAGTTTTTTTCTTTTTTCTTTGCAATTTAACTTGCTTGCACTGACATGCCTTGAATACTTTAGGTATAACATACAATGTCCTGGTCAGTGTGGGTTGGCGGATTTGGCTCTGCATTATTTACATTGGCCTATGGCCGTGGACGCAAAATGAAATGATGCTCAGCAAAAATAGGTTTCCAATCAATACAACATCGCCAACCAATCAGTAATGGCATTGTCAAGTTTACTGGCAAATGTCAGGTTTTCTTTGGTCCGTTAATTACAACGACATTAGGTAAGAATAAAATTGTCACATTAGCAGTCACTTTATATCTTAACCGGTAACCAAAGCACTATTTATATTTGCGCGTTCCTTGCCCCTGCAGTTCATTTAAGTCACAAAAGTTTAAGAGGTTATTAAGAAAGACCAACAATCGTGTAGTTATTGATACTGTCTGGCACCGACATTGGTGCCAGACGAATTTATTTAAATTTATCGTTATTTGAAAGAAAAAGCATGAAAAAATATATATTGAAATGGTGCTCATTTAAAATCCAAAATAAAAGTCATTGAATTCCTTTTATTTTAAGGTTTAAAATGACTGTAACAAACGTAATGCTGCCTGATAGACACAATTATAGGCCAGCTAGCAATAAACTACTGACGTGAAGGACACGCCAGCTATGTATCCTTCGTTACTGACTTAAGACTTCCCCTGTGCACAATAAATGTGATTCGAAGTCTTGACATAAAAGACAAAGCGGGAAGCAAATTACTTTAAAGCAATTTACATACGAGGCTAATAGACCAGACCGTCCTTATACAGAAGTTGACTACAAACACAGCAGCGCGCACGGATTTTATGTGGTAAATCAGTTACTTCACCAAAAGTAGTACAGTCTAAATTATCAGAAAATACCTAATATGACAGGTTTTATTTTTTAATTATCTACTTTTGAAGGTGTGGGGGAGGGGCCTTAAATTGCCATACAAAGTTTTAAAGTTGTAGACCTCAAAAACAGTTTTTGATATTTGAGTCGCCTTTCGCAAGAAACAAACGTTCAAGCTTAGATGATTATATAACCAATGTTCACACTTGAAACAGCAAGCGCAACGCTTAATTCCTTTGATTGAAAAATTTAAAAGGGACACGCCATGGGAAAAAAGAATGCAAATTATTATTGAACGAATACACATGTTTTCTTATGGAAATGTTTAATACCTCTATCATGGAATTGTTTGAGTTCAAAGCATGATATAATGAAGAGTAAACTTAAAATCTCCTGGAATATAATATGGAAGTTTTCTTTTGTTTAATGTTGTCGCCGCGTATGAATTAATTTCTGGAAAGTCATTTGAAAGGCGTCATGTTGATTTATTTGAGACTTGCGTTAATAGACAATTTATCACTGCTTACCTTCAGTTCTTATTCTCTTTTACGAATCTCTTTCCGTAGTTTAAGGTCAAACTATGAGACTGCATAATATTTTTTATAGTTTTGTTTCATTTTCTGGCGTATTTTAATTGAATAAATTAATATAACATGTTATCTTCATTCACGTACTTCTCACATTTATTTTTATAATATAATATAATATAATATAATATAATATAATATAATATAATATAATATAATATAATATAATATAATATAATATAATATAATATAATATAATATAATATAATATTGTTGAAGAGGAGCTCGAAGGCGACCTTTGATGCATCGCATCAATGCTATATCTTGTACTTTTAACATATTTTCATCAATTATGATCTTAGCAATGTTCAGATAGAGATCTATCGAGAAATACAAAATATGAACGCACGTAACAAAAACGAGGTTCTTAAAACATATCAATAAATAAAGGAAGTCTTTTGAAATTAGAGATATAATTTATGCAATTAACAGTCATGTTAGTAAGCCCCAAATACAATTTTGGACAGAGATAGACCTGTACATCGACTTATCAATGTTCACAAATGGGATTCATTTCGTTTCAATAATATGGCAAACACAAATTGGAAGTACGGGAAAACAGTGAAAGTATAAGTTGTTCAACCAAACCGTATGCACCCATTCTGATACACATTTACTTGCAACATTATAACAAATTATAGATTATAGCTGATATGCACATTTACTTACAACATTATAACAAATTATAGATTATAGCTGATATGCACATTTACTTACAGCATTATAACAAATTATAGATTATAGCTGATATGCACATTTACTTACAACATTATAACAAATTATAGATAGCCGATATGCACATTTACTTACAACATCATAACAAATTAAAGATTATAGCTGATATGCACATTTACTTACAACATTATAACAAATTATAGATTTTAGCTGATATGCACATTTACTTACAACATTATAGCAAATTATAGATTATAGCTGATATGCACATTTACTTACAACATTTTAACAAATTATAGATTATAGCTGATATGCACATTTACTTACAACATTATAACAAATCATAGATTATAGCTGATATGCACATTTACTTACAACATTTTAACAAATTATAGATTATAGCTGATATGCACATTTACTTACAACATTATAACAAATCATAGATTATAGCTGATATGCACATTTACTTACATTTAAAAAAATTATAGATTATAGCTGATATGCACATTTACTTACAACATTATAACAAATCATAGATTATAGCTGATATGCACATTTACTTACAGCATTATAACAAATTATAGATTATAGCTGATATGCACATTTACTTACAGCATTATAACAAATTATAGATTATAGCTGATATGCACATTTACTTACAACATTATAACAAATTATAGATAGCCGATATGCACATTTACTTACAACATCATAACAAATTATAGATTATAGCTGATATGATCATTTACTTACAACATTATAACAAATTATAGATTTTAGCTGATATGCACATTTACTTACAACATTATAACAAATTATAGATTATAGCTGATATGCACATTTACTTACAACATTTTAACAAATTATAGATTATAGCTGATATGCACATTTACTTACAACATTATAACAAATCATAGATTATAGCTGATATGCACATTTACTTACAACATTTTAACAAATTATAGATTATAGCTGATATGCACATTTACTTACAACATTATAACAAATTATAGATTATAGCTGATATGCACATTTACTTACAACATTATAACAAATCATAGATAGCTGATATGCACATTTACTTACAGCATTATAACAAATCATAGATAGCTGATATGCACATTTACTTACAGCATTATAACAAATCATAGATAGCTGATATGCACATTTACTTACAGCATTATAACAAATCATAGATAGCTGATATGCACATTTACTTACAACATTATAACAAATTATAGATAGTTGAGATGCACATTTACTAACAACATTATAACAAATTATAGATTATAGCTGATATGCACATTTACTTACAACATTATAACAAATTATAGATAGCTGATATGCACATTTACTTACAACATTATAACAAATTATAGATAGCTGATATGCACATTTACTTACAGCATTATAACAAATTATAGATTATAGCTGATATGCACATTTACTTACAGCATTATAACAAATTATAGATTATAGCTGATATGCACATTTACTTACAACATTATAACAAATCATAGATTATAGCTGATATGCACATTTACTTACAGCATTATAACAAATCATAGATTATAGCTGATATGCACATATACTTACAACATTATAACAAATCATAGATTATAGCTGATATGCACATTTACTTACAACATTATAACAAATCATAGATTATAGCTGATATGCACATTTACTTACAGCATTATAACAAATCATAGATTATAGCTGATATGCACATTTACTTACAACAGTATAACAAATCATAGATTATAGCTGATATGCACATTTACTTACAACATTATAACAAATCATAGATTATAGCTGATATGCACATTTACTTACAGCATTATAACAAATTATAGATTATAGCTGATATGCACATTTACTTACAGCATTATAACAAATCATAGATTATAGCTGATATGCACATTTACTTACAACATTATAACAAATCATAGATTATAGCTGATATGCACATTTACTTACAGCATTATAACAAATCATAGATTATAGCTGATATGCACATTTACTTACAGCATTATAACAAATTATAGATTATAGCTGATATGCACATTTACTTACAACATTATAACAAATCATAGATTATAGCTGATATGCACATTTACTAACAACATTATAACAAATTATAGATTATAGCTGATATGCACATTTACTTACAACATTATAACAAATCATAGATTATAGCTGATATGCACATTTACTTACAGCATTATAACAAATCATAGATTATAGCTGATATGCACATTTACTTACAAGATTATAACAAATCATAGATTATAGCTGATATGCACATTTACTTACAACATTATAACAAATTATAGATTATAGCTGATATGCACATTTGCTTACAACATTATAACAAATTATAGATAGCCGATATGCACATTTACTTACAACATTATAACAAATTATAGATTATAGCTGATATGCACATTTACTTACAACATTTTAACAAATTATAGACAGTTGATATGCACATTTACTTACAACATTATAACAAATCATAGATTATAGCTGATATGCACATTTACTTACAACATTATAACAAATTATAGATTATAGCTGATATGCACATTTACTTACAACATTATAACAAATTATAGATTATAGCTGATATGCACATTTACTTACAGCATTATAACAAATTATAGATTATAGCTGATATGCACATTTACTTACAACATTATAACAAATTATAGATAGCCGATATGCACATTTACTTACAACATCATAACAAATTAAAGATTATAGCTGATATGCACATTTACTTACAACATTATAACAAATTATAGATTTTAGCTGATATGCACATTTACTTACAACATTATAGCAAATTATAGATTATAGCTGATATGCACATTTACTTACAACATTTTAACAAATCATAGATTATAGCTGATATGCACATTTACTTACAACATTATAACAAATCATAGATTATAGCTGATATGCACATTTACTTACAACATTTTAACAAATTATAGATTATAGCTGATATGCACATTTACTTACAACATTATAACAAATCATAGATTATAGCTGATATGCACATTTACTTACATTTAAAAAAATTATAGATTATAGCTGATATGCACATTTACTTACAACATTATAACAAATCATAGATTATAGCTGATATGCACATTTACTTACAGCATTATAACAAATTATAGATTATAGCTGATATGCACATTTACTTACAGCATTATAACAAATTATAGATTATAGCTGATATGCACATTTACTTACAACATTATAACAAATTATAGATAGCCGATATGCACATTTACTTACAACATCATAACAAATTATAGATTATAGCTGATATGCACATTTACTTACAACATTATAACAAATTATAGATTTTAGCTGATATGCACATTTACTTACAACATTATAACAAATTATAGATTATAGCTGATATGCACATTTACTTACAACATTTTAACAAATTATAGATTATAGCTGATATGCACATTTACTTACAACATTATAACAAATCATAGATTATAGCTGATATGCACATTTACTTACAACATTTTAACAAATTATAGATTATAGCTGATATGCACATTTACTTACAACATTATAACAAATTATAGATTATAGCTGATATGCACATTTACTTACAACATTATAACAAATCATAGATAGCTGATATGCACATTTACTTACAGCATTATAACAAATCATAGATAGCTGATATGCACATTGACTTACAGCATTATAACAAATCATAGATAGCTGATATGCACATTTACTTACAGCATTATAACAAATCATAGATAGCTGATATGCACATTTACTTACAACATTATAACAAATTATAGATAGTTGAGATGCACATTTACTAACAACATTATAACAAATTATAGATTATAGCTGATATGCACATTTACTTACAACATTATAACAAATTATAGATAGCTGATATGCACATTTACTTACAACATTATAACAAATTATAGATAGCTGATATGCACATTTACTTACAGCATTATAACAAATTATAGATTATAGCTGATATGCACATTTACTTACAACATTATAACAAATTATAGATAGCTGATATGCACATTTACTTACAGCATTATAACAAATTATAGATTATAGCTGATATGCACATTTACTTACAGCATTATAACAAATTATAGATTATAGCTGATATGCACATTTACTTACAACATTATAACAAATCATAGATTATAGCTGATATGCACATTTACTTACAGCATTATAACAAATCATAGATTATAGCTGATATGCACATATACTTACAACATTATAACAAATCATAGATTATAGCTGATATGCACATTTACTTACAACATTATAACAAATCATAGATTATAGCTGATATGCACATTTACTTACAGCATTATAACAAATCATAGATTATAGCTGATATGCACATTTACTTACAACAGTATAACAAATCATAGATTATAGCTGATATGCACATTTACTTACAACATTATAACAAATCATAGATTATAGCTGATATGCACATTTACTTACAGCATTATAACAAATTATAGATTATAGCTGATATGCACATTTACTTACAGCATTATAACAAATCATAGATTATAGCTGATATGCACATTTACTTACAACATTATAACAAATCATAGATTATAGCTGATATGCACATTTACTTACAGCATTATAACAAATCATAGATTATAGCTGATATGCACATTTACTTACAGCATTATAACAAATTATAGATTATAGCTGATATGCACATTTACTTACAACATTATAACAAATCATAGATTATAGCTGATATGCACATTTACTAACAACATTATAACAAATTATAGATTATAGCTGATATGCACATTTACTTACAACATTATAACAAATCATAGATTATAGCTGATATGCACATTTACTTACAGCATTATAACAAATCATAGATTATAGCTGATATGCACATTTACTTACAAGATTATAACAAATCATAGATTATAGCTGATATGCACATTTACTTACAACATTATAACAAATTATAGATTATAGCTGATATGCACATTTGCTTACAACATTATAACAAATTATAGATAGCCGATATGCACATTTACTTACAACATTATAACAAATTATAGATTATAGCTGATATGCACATTTACTTACAACATTTTAACAAATTATAGACAGTTGATATGCACATTTACTTACAACATTATAACAAATCATAGATTATAGCTGATATGCACATTTACTTACAACATTATAACAAATTATAGATTATAGCTGATATGCACATTTACTTACAACATTATAACAAATCATAGATTATAGCTGATATGCACATTTACTTACAGCATTATAACAAATCATAGATTATAGCTGATATGCACATTTACTTACAACATTATAACAAATTATAGATAGCCGATATGCACATTTACTTACAACATTATAAAAAATTATAGATTATAGCTGATATGCACATTTACTTACAACATTATAACAAATTATAGATTATAGCTGATATGCGCATTTACTTACAACATTATAACAAATCATAGATTATAGCTGATATGCACATTTACTTACAGCATTATAACAAATCATAGATTATAGCTGATATGCACATTTACTTACAACATTATAACAAATCATAGATTATAGCTGATATGCACATTTACTTACAACATTATAACAAATTATAGATTATAGCTGATATGCACATTTGCTTACAACATTATAACAAATTATAGATAGCCGATATGCACATTTACTTACAACATTATAACAAATTATAGATTATAGCTGATATGCACATTTACTTACAACATTTTAACAAATTATAGACAGTTGATATGCACATTTACTTACAACATTATAACAAATCATAGATTATAGCTGATATGCACATTTACTTACAACATTATAACAAATTATAGATTATAGCTGATATGCACATTTACTTACAACATTATAACAAATCATAGATTATAGCTGATATGCACATTTACTTACAGCATTATAACAAATCATAGATTATAGCTGATATGCACATTTACTTACAACATTATAACAAATTATAGATAGCCGATATGCACATTTACTTACAACATTATAACAAATTATAGATTATAGCTGATATGCACATTTACTTACAGCATTATAACAAATTATAGATTATAGCTGATATGCACATTTACTTACAACATTATAACAAATTATAGATAGTTGAGATGCACATTTACTTACAACATTATAACAAATTATAGATAGCTGATATGCACATTTACTTACAACATTATAACAAATTATAGATAGCCGATATGCACATTTACTTACAACATTATAACAAATCATAGATTATAGCTGATATGCACATTTACTTACAACATTATAACAAATTATAGATAGCTGATATGCACATTTACTTACAACATTATAACAAATTATAGACAGTTGATATGCACATTTACTGACAACATTACAACTAAACATAGACATAGCTGATATGATCATTTACTTACAACATTATAACTAAAATTACAGATAGCTAATATGCACATTTACTTACAACATTATAACTTAAATTACAGATAACTAATAAGCATATTTAATAACAACATTATAACTAAACTTAGACATAGCTGATATGCACATTTACTAACAACATTATAACAAATTATAGATAGCTGATATGCACATTTACTTACAACATTATAACATATTATAGATAGCTTATATGCACATTTACTTACAACATTATAAAAAATTAGAGATAGCTGATAAATCTGAAATACGAGATATGAATTCTGGTCGATTTAAAATAAGTTTATGCTTTCACCTATCGTAAGAACCTTCGGCTGGTGGGTATCACGACATGAGAGTGCGGTGTATGTTGAAATGATTCTTACATTGAACTACGTTCTCAGCTATAGTTTCCTATTGTCTCACACAACTTACGTACTCTGTTCAGTAGGTACATGTATTTCAAATATGTTGTTGATTCATCTGTGTCCTTTTAACATTAAGTACATATAGAAGTCATCGTTTCAAATACGCACACACATACACTCACATGCACACACGCACCCGCCTTCACATAGACACACACCAAAACACGCTCAAACACACGCACGCGCGCTCACACATACGCACACATACGCGCGAGCGCACGCCCGCCTACACACACGGACACACACACACACGCGCACGCAGAGAGAGAGAGAGAGAGAGAGGGGGTTGGGGGGTGGGGATGACTTAAATTTATTCAGCAGAAAGTCTTTATGTTTTCTGTCTACATTGGCAGTCATATGACACCATTCAAAAGTTACTTGTTACAGATGAAGTGTCAGAAAAAAACTCTTTTCGTGTTTACCGTCACAGCATCAGGAAACATGTATTATGGACCTCAGTAGGGAAACAGTCTATAATACTTACTACCGAGTACAATAACTATGTCTTCAATTTTTACAAGAATTCTTTTTTCTTGTGTAATCGACAAACGCAAATACAAACGTGTGACTCCAACACAATCTGCCTCATGCATTCTTTAATCTTATACATTCAAAGTAAATTATGAGAAAACTTGTTAAATGATATGAAACAATATTGAAACATGATTTTACTGATTAGAAAATGATGTTTCTTCATCATTGTTCAGCCCTGTACTGCCTTTTCCAAACCGGTTAACAAAACCTCTTACAAGAAAAAACTGTCTTGTATACAAAAACGCAGCAGTCAAGTAGTTTTCTTTATATCGCTTAATAGTAACGTTCTTGTAAACATGCTGCTTATTTCAAGAAAATGATTGAACGTGTTACCTAGCACATTGACACTTATTTGAACATGAGAGACATATTCTACTGACATCACTGTTATGGAGACATTTAAGTGACACATTTTAGTTCACATAGCACATTTGTGCTGGTATGCCTTCGTAGACTTGTATTTCTAACAAAAATCGAAATGTCATCGCTGTCTCATTACCATTTGATTTCCTGAGAGAAACTGTCCGTGTGGAATGTTAAATGTCGGAGAAATATTGCATTTCCTCATCAAGATGTTTAAAATGCTCTAAGCTGTGCGAGAATTCCTGCTATTCTAAGATTTTCCTAAAACGAATCTAGCTTTCCGCATCCACTTAACAATGGTTAGTAATTGTTTTCGTGATGTGTAAATGTTGTAGCGCAAATTCTGAAGTTTTTCAAATAAATGTTAGATATATATGTACCATGTTAACAAATGGCTTCGCTTTTCATTGCTACTCTTTTTGTAGTTGTTCGTGGGTGACGTAATTGAAGATGTTGATGTTGATGTCAATGTTGTTGTTGTTGTTGTTATTTTGTTCTGGTATTGATGTTGGTTATACATGTATAAGTATTGCTGTATTGCTGTAGTTTGTATATTTGGTCGAATGACCGTCCCAAGGCGATAACGATTGGGTTTCCTGTTCATGTAATTATCGTTTTTAGTGATTTCTTACTTTAAAATTTAACTTGCTTATATGTACCTGTGTTTTGTCATGGTTCATAAAATGTATATACGACCTTGTTCTATGTTCCTGATTCTTTTATTATCGATAGTCTTAAAGCAATAGCTCAGGTGGTAGAGCGTCGGCTTGCGGATCGGGAGGTCGTGGGTTCAAACCCCGGTCGGGTCTAACCAAAGACTTTAAAGTTGGTAGTACTGGCTTCCCTCCTAACGCTCGGGGCTAAGGGGACAGCATTACGCCTGACTCGTCGGTGTCAGTATAACGGACCGGCCGGGTTCAGTCCCTGTGCACCTCATAAGTGCCCCTTTGCTATAATGATAGAAATGTCGCTGCGCAGTATCGGCAAGAATGCCGGCTAATCCCAATCCCAGATTGACGATAACAAGGGCTTTTTGTTGCAGTTCACTTAAAACCATATAGATATATAGCTGCACAACATTTAAAGGTTTCAACGAGCTTCAACTTTACTGTTAATGTGCAAATATAAAATGTAATATTCTGCCTTTAGAATCCTACATAAAAATGTGTCGTTTTGACGACGATAATGATGGAAAGTGAGAAAAAGGCTCGAAATGGGATTATTATTATTTTTATTCGCAGATCGAAATATTTTGGATAACTTTGTCTTTGTCCACCATCATAAAGAATTCGTCATATAGCCGTCTTTTTTGTTTGTAGATTAGACTCATTTTTAATCTATGACAGTTGGTTGTTGTATTGAGACACTGGTTACTAATACGGTCATTATGGTACTATAATTGCAAAAAATAATTATAGTAAACGGCTGTTTAAACCTATATGTCTAGAAAAAAATGTTGATGAACAAAAATGATAGGTTTGTAGGGAATTTGTAAAGAAGACGTTATCTACGTTTTCATGACACATACATGTTTTGTTGGTGATCCTATTCTTGGTGTTGATGGTGTTATTGTTGGTGGTGAATATGCAAGTAGTATGGCTGGTTCTGATAAAGGCATGATAAATCAAACAATCCTGACGGAGCATATGATTAAGGAAAAAACCTGATGGGTTGCGTTTTGTCTTTTTCATATTTTCTTTGTATGTTTGTTCATGGATAACATTTTTTATAATTACTGAAACACGAGCTAAGAAAAATAACGTATATGCAGTTTAAATTGTGTTACAGGAACTGATTTTCCAATGGTTGACACCTACATAAGAGTAAAGTTATTAATTATCAATTAAATCTTATTTGAACTTTACAGATATCCCTATCCCTTTCCGACTGTGTACTTTCATGTTAAAATCAGGTAGGAGTTTAACCGTGAGAATATGTAGTAAAGATTGTTGCCCGCATCATATGTTTTGTTTAAAGGTCGATCCGAAACCCACCATTATGGATTTAGAACATATAAATCATTGTATTTATATACTTAATACTTTTGTAAGACGAAACATGTACATTTTATCGCACATGGAATCGGTAGGGTGTTCTTTTCAGGCAAAGGTTTCATTTTATCAATGCATCGTTCTTAACTTTGCTCAACTACTCCATGCGTCTAACATAGTTGGTGCTTTTATCTCTTGTTGTCCAGATACGACCCATGCAGTTTGAAATATATATGACATTAATGATTAAAACGAAAATGTACACGTTGTGTCATTTTAATGAGAAAATACGTTTTTCAACTTATAGCACTTCATATAAATAGCCATAAGCAGTTAAATATTAATTGAGGTCCTACCAAGATCTTATTTAGACAACGTTTAAATAATAAAAATAAATCGCATTATTTATCCATTGTGTGCTGTCAGCATGGTTGTATGGGAAGGTTAAGACAAAAAAAAAGGAGCTGTTCAAATATTGACACGGTAACATTTATCATTTTGAATGAAGTTTTCCTATAAAATTTTAATACAGTCGATGTATACTTAAACCAAAGGTTTAACAAAATGATGCTAAATGCCACAATGGCTTCCACATTTTGCTTCCCTTCCCTCAGAGTCACTTTGTATTATGACAAAAAATACGACACCCAGATTTGATACACATTTCATTAAGGGCGTTAATTACAGTTCACCATCGCATTGTTTCAGACATGGAAGGGAAATAACGCCAACAAGATAAAATGACAAGATGTATATATTTCGGATACTTGATATTTTCGGATGGTGCCGATATTCACTTAAAGGTCGTTCATCAGTTATTAGATCGCAAGTTTCAGTCCAGATAGGTGATATGAGAGGAAATATGCTCTTGCTGGATGTTAAACAATCAGGTGGTTAGGATTGTTTGAGAAGGCAAGCTTTGTAGACGATAAGTCTCTTTGTAAACACTGACATTATTTTCACCTATCAAATAGGCAAATTATAACTTATTTGAGCTACGAGTTGCAACTATTTTTCCGTTTTTCAGTAATTTATGAAGAAAATTACACAAAATCAATCGAACGATTTTTTTAAGTTTTATAAAAATTGAAACTACTTTGAAATTAAAGACAGTTCTGAGTTATGTTCATTGATTTCTCGAAAGACTTAACCTGTTTCTATAAACATGAATATCGGCGTGCTTAATCTCTTATGGCCAAACCATGCAGAAAATAATAACATCTATGCACTTGCTTTAAAATCCAGACAAGCCTGATATGATATAAATCTTCAAGGTCAACACTCTTTGACGTTTTCAATCGAGCTACGTTTAATTACATTTGAGTGCAATGCCATGCAACTTAGCGACATAGAATGTGTCTTATGTTTGTATAGTCTGGCCAGACACCTTAAAGCTTTAAGTTCATATCAGAGCGGTAATTGCTGGTAGTTCTTTTTGTGTGTTATGTCTCGTTCCTGTGATTGTGTCACTTTTACAGTTATCATGTTTGCCCTTGTCTAGAGGTAATTGAGATTTAAATATCTATGGTAATTCTTATAGGATCTTGGAATATTTTCCTATTAAAAAATAACTTTGGCACTTCTAAAAACCGAAATATTCCCTGCTTGATAATCTTACCTTGAGCTTGCATTGTGATGAAACAAATACTTTATGTATTACAACAATAAAACAATCTAGATTCTGATTAGACATGTGAATGTGGTTTGCAGAATCGGAAATACTCTATTTAATCAATTCTTTCAGCTGGCTCGGCTGCAAGCGCAAAATAAAGTTAATGACATGCTAAGAAAATTAATCAAATGTCTGTTTCAGTGACGACATTGACAGATTTGCTAGCTAACATTTAATGTCGGTTCATTTTGTGAGACTAGTATAAAAACATTGAAGAAACGATTATTTGACAGGAACAGCAGTATCAGATAATAAAAAAACGTTCGAACAATTTACATTATTCTTACATGAGATGTGAACATATCAATGAATTCGAGGATGTTCAATCGGGTATGTCATTGTTATGAGATTTCGCGAAAAATAATTAAACCTGCAATATGTATTTGTTATGTTTTAAATTTAATGCCCTCAATGCATCTTGATCCTACGTGTTGTATGAATATTATTGTTAAAGATACATCAGATAGTAAATAACATACCGGTAAACATAGTTTTAAAAAAATCTCAAGATACACAACATCACTGATGGCAATATAATTTATTTTATCTTAATAATATAGAAAAATCACATATACAAACTATCAGGTGTATTAAAGTGACATTCTGGTCCTTTGGTGATATTAGCTACTCCATAATTGGTGAAGCATTTGTTTGGTAACAATGTAAAAAAGCCATGAATGGCGGACATACAGGCAAGGACCAGTAATTGTATCTGTGCCTCGGCGCACAAGTGCACAATGCATGTTGTTGTTGTTTTCTAGTTAGTACACAAAAGGACAAAATGGTAGAAATATGAGGGTAATAGAAAAAATTGACATATACACAGCAACTGCTTGTTGTTGTTGTTTTGTTTGTTTGTCTTTTACAAAACATGTGACTCCACTAATATAATTATCTTTTATATTTAAAACCTTTAAGGTGAGTCACACTACCTTAATTACATTATTGTGTGACATCATTTGTATTTGTCGTCATATTTTACTATTTTCAGTCGCTCAATGTGGGAAAACATTTAAGACATGTTCTATGTATCTTCACAAAGGCACTAGGAGTAAAATTAATGGTCTGTCCAAAAACAGGTTTTATCAGCAGACTAAAGTATCAGTGAAAACAGCGGAATTAGTGATATATGGATGTGTTCCAGTGAGACATTAAACACATCATCAGACTTAATTCACATTATGGCTGTTAATGGTACAATATTGTGTTTAGAAGATAAATTGACGAACAAATTTAATTAAATTTAATTAAATCTCTATATAACATGATCTCATGGGGATACGTTAAATATTTCAGTCATGTACTTATTTTTGTCCACGGACATCAAAGAATGGATTAAGTGGAAAAGATTATGAATAACTTTTATAATAAAAGATATGTATGGAAAGAACACCGTGTTTTCTATTGTAAACTTTTTAATATTTAGTTGAATTGACTAGCTGACTGTATTTCTGATTATAATTTACAAAGTAGTTGCTAAGTATGAGAAGCGGTAAACGTTTTGAAGTAATTATTGTAAAACTTATTAAATTTATGGTTAAAAGTAAAATAGATTTTTTAAATGTTATTATTATTATAAGGATTAGGCTCTCAGAACCAGAGATCAAATACAGTTTCTCATATATTTCACGGTTTAACTTTGCCACATCATCCATACGCATGTAAATATTACTTCTTTTTGTTCTGCCTTTCCTTGTTCATCCACTTATGTCGTAAGTCACTTTTTGAACAATTCGAAACAAATACTTAATTAATTTCTTTAACATACTAAACTGTACGTAAGTGTCCTTGTTAATCTGGTGTTTTGCCAATAAATGATGGAAAAATATTACAAAAATGTAAGTGCTTAAGATTAGGGTTAAAGATTATAAAACTTTGAGATTAAGCCTGAGACAACTCTCAAGCAACTGATTGGTCAGAAATCACATTTTATTTGAATCCA